>PVHT021183577.1:3299407-3544971 GCA_004024745.2 Catagonus wagneri
TGATGCAGTTACTTTCCAGTCTGTGGGGCTTCCCACCCGGGAGGTATGGGGTTGCTTCTATCGTGTAATCGCCCCTCCTACCTCTTGATGTGGTCTCCTCTTTGTCTTCTGGAGTAGAATATCTTTTTTGGAAGTTTACAGTCCAGTTGGTTGAAGGCTGCTCGGCATTTGTTTGTAGTTTTGCTGTTTTTCGGGAGAGTTGAGCTCCAGTCCTTCTATTCCGCCATCTTTGTGCTGAACTTCTTAGATGTGTAAATTCATGTCTTGCATCAGATTTGGGTCATTCTTTTACCATTGCATATTCGGGTGTTCTTTCTGCTCCCTCTCCTCCCTCATCCCTTGGGGCTCTTGTGTATTTTGGTCCACCTGATGGTACCCCACAAGTCCCTTAGACTTCATCCACAGCCTGGATCACTGCATTTGACCTGCCTTCAGGTTTACTTGATTATTCTGTCTGCTCACATCTGTTGTTGATCCCCTCTTGTAAATTTTTTCAGTTATTGCACTTTCCACTCTGAGATTCTATTTGGCTTCTTTTAATAATTTGTTACTTTATTGGTCTTCTCTGTTTGTTGGGACATCATTCTCTTGGTTTCCTTTAGTTCTTTGCCTGTAGTTTCCTTTAGCCCTTTCAGCATATTTAATACAGTTGATTTAAAGACTTGTCCAGTAAGGCCAATGTCTGTGTTCTCAGGGACACTTTCTTTTCCATTTCATTTCTCGTGTACCAGTGCATGGGCTATACTTTATTGGGTTTTGCATGCTTTGTAATTTTTTGTTGAAAACCGGACACTTTAATAATATGATATGCAAAAAAGAAGAAAGGAAACAAACAATGGATGCTGTCCGGGTCCTTGCAGACTGGCTCTGTGTTGGGCTGGTCCTCAGCCCCGCCGACAGCTCTGCCTTAGCCTTCGCTGCCTGCTGGTGCTGAGCATGAGACTCGCCAGAGGAGAAAGCCTTATTCTTCTCAAGTCCCTTCTGAGCATATGTCCTTCACTGAGCATACACTTGGCTCTCTAGGTCCCCCCACTTGTGCGATAGCTTTTCAGAAAAGTTCCTCTTTGCCCCAAATTTCACTTCTCAGCTTTTCTGCTAAAGCCTCAGTCCCTGTGTCATTGCCTCAGTTATTTTTTTGCCCCAGGCAGCAGTGCCCTGTCCACTTGGCTTTCATTATTTTTGAGGCACATTTGACCTCTGTGTCCTGACAGAGCCTGAGTTAGGTGGAACAAGGGCTGTCACTGCAGCAGGCCTTCCAGAAGCCCCGGCTAGGTCAAAAGAAACACCATTTCTTGGGAATAAGGTCCAGTCCACCCACTGTGGAACCAACACCCCTTTAAGAAGTTCTGTGTGGGAGCTGTGTGAGTTCAAGGCCACAAAGCAACTCTCCCTGTTTCAGTGACCTTTCTTCTGGTTCCCTTTGGGTGCTGTAAGCGTTTGACCATCTCCCAGAATTCTGATAAGGCAGGTGCTGACAGGTTTTTCTAAGATTTTCATATTTCCAGGGAGGGACAGTCCCTGAAGTTCCCTACTCTCCCATGAAAGTAAGGACTGAGCGGTGCTGACTGGTGGCTACAGCAGGGTAGCTGGAGCAGAGGAAGCAGTGTAGATGTGTCAGGTCAAGGCAGCCTGCTCCGTACCAGTACTGTCGCTTTTAAACTTCGAAGCCGTTTTGGCATTGTTAGTTTGAAAGAGATGTTTCACGTATTTATTTCTACCTTTATCATTACAAACATTAAATTTATGTTAGTGTTTGTACTTTATGGCTTATATATTTAATATTTTGTTTCGGTTGAAGACTGATATTTAGCCTTTGCTATTCTTTTTCCTGCAGAAGGTTTGAAGTCTCAAGTTGCCCGCCACAGTCTAAACTATATACAGGAAATTGGAAATGGCTGGTTTGGAAAGGTAAAGTCTGTTCACTTTTATGTTTTCCCTCCTAGGTATATGATTTAGAATTTAAGGCTAATTAAGAATTGTATTGTGTGACACTCCACATCCTCTCCAGACACTGCAGTATCAACTGCATTTCTTTATTGTCCCTGAAACCGCATGAGAACGTGAGTGTCAGCATTCCTGGGTGGGTGAGGTTTTCTAATCATGTCTTTTATTTCAGTATCAGAGACTTCTCTAATTGTTGACCTAAGAACGGTGAGGAGGAGAGAGAGACTGGAACTTCAGAAGCTTTCTGTCGTCACATTATTTGTTTCTTCCTTTTTCTTCCCCTGCCCTCGTGGCACTTAGACGTCTTTATCGTAGTAGCTGTTGTGATGATAGTGAAACCCTTGTGAAGAACTGCTCTGGCCTGTCACGTGACCAGAGTGACACTGCTGATCTTCGTAGTGCAGCCTGTTCGGAAGGAACGCTCTTTTCTAGCACCTGCTTCCGTGACCTAGCAGCCCTTCTCTGTAGAAGGTTCTGAGTGGCCACTGCCTCCTAAGCAGGGCGCTCACAACAAAGATGTGTTTTGCTCTGTAATCAGCCGTCTCACAATCCTCGTCTTTCCCTTAAGAGTTGCTTGTCCTGTAACTTTGACGTTGTCCAAGCTTGAATTAGTTATGAACCTTCTAAGCCGTTGAGCAGAACCTGCTGTGTACCAGACATTGTTCTTGGTGCTGGGAGTCCGAGGTGGAGGAAGGTGGTAGAGCCCTGGGAACGCAGCAGCAGGGGAGCGAGAACCGTGTCCTCACGGGGGCTGGGGGTGGTCAGACTCCGAGCACCGAGCGGAGGAGACGGGCTCGGCGCGGGCAGGGGACCCGGGACATGGGAGACGTTGCCTGCCTTTTCCTCAGAGGGGGCGGGGAGCTGCCCCAGGACCCGAGGGCGAGTGCCGTAACCCGGCTTACATTTTAGAGGCTGGCCTGGCAGCCGTGCTGTAGAGGCCAGGGGGAGGCAGGGGGACGGGTAAGAAGGCCAGTGCAGTCGTCCAGGGATGCAGGCAGGCCTGGACCTGGGTGACAGCACGGCGTGGCGGGTGTTCAAGCAGGACCGTGCAGGGCCTGGGACGGATCGGATGTGGGGCCTAAGAAGGGAGGGAGTCCAGGGGGACGGCTTACGTCCTGACGGGTGGGAGGAACGGCCTTGCCGTCAACTGCAACGGCAACGACCCGGGGAGACACGGGGCACCGAGGAGGAGGTCAGGAGCCAGCTTTCAGATACGTTATGAGTGAGAGGGCTCCTAGCTGTGAAGCGGAGATGCCACGCAGGCAGCTGGAAATGCAGATGGAGAGTTCAGGACAGAGATAGGATCCTGGGAGAACTCGGAGTCAGGATGGCATTTAAAGGTGTGAGGCTAAACGGAGTCACAGAGAAGGCGTACACAGAGCGGAGGGCGGTGCCGGGCTGAGCCCGAGCCCTCAGCAAGGGGGCACGAGAGTCAGCCAGTGGGCAGGCGGGGATGCGGGAGGGAGGAGAGCAGGAGAGGGTGAGGAGCAGGAGGGAGGAGAGCAGGCGGGGATGCGGGAGGGAGGAGCACACTGCAAGCCAGGGAAGGCGGATTCAGAAGGTGAAGTGCAATAAATGCTCCGGACGCACCGAGTGAGATGAACTGGGAGAATCAGGACCTGGCAGTGTGCAGTCAGGGTGTCCTCAAGAGGCTATTCAGGGGTCATGTCTCCATGACCACTGGGTTCAAGGGAGAAACAGCATGCTTAGGCAGCTGTGTTGAGTTTTAATCCAAAAAGGAGCAGAGAATTAGGGTATGACCTGTTTGGCACCATTCGAGGGCCCAGGAAGACGTCTTGGTTTGGTTTCTGTACGATGTGCGGCTGCTGTAACCTGTTGACGTTGGACGTGGGTGCTGGGTGGGGATCGTGCACCTGGAGGAGGGTCCCGAGTAGTTTGTAGGGTTGGTCTTGGGCACAGAGACAGTTTCTCTCTTGAAATGGGAGCAAAACCACGATGTGGACGCAGGTACAGGTGGACGTAGTGCTCAAATAAGGATGTTCAGTTCTGATTATTTTACTCAGTGGGTAGGAGGCCAGTTGAAATGGAGGAAGAAGTCCCTGTGCAGTTGGCATAGGCGGAGAAGGTGTTGAACGCGTCCTGGGGACGTTTATCAACCGGGGAAATGCGGGGGTGATGGGCAGTGCTGAGGACCCTCACAGCTGTAGTATGAGGCCAGTCAGTCATGGTTTTTGTCTACTTTTGATGGTTTGTATTGTAGGCAAGTAGTGGACCTAGGCAGCCACGGGGCCTGGCTGAGCTCACATACCCCAGGGAGAGAGAGAGCCACGGGGGTGACGGTAGAGAAGATTGTGGGGTCTGAGCTGTCGGGGAGGGGCACGGGGCCTGCACTGGGACGGGTGGCGGGAAAGTGGTACCTGCGTGGACCTGGGGGCACCTTGCGCCCTTGCTGGCTTAGACTGCTGAAGTTAGTGACCCGGAAATCAAAGGTCAGGTGGAGAAGCGGTGAACATTCAAGGCCTTGGACATGATGTAATTATTAGCCGGGTCTAGGCCCCTGGGAGTGTTTGCTGAGTTGGAGTGGTAGGAGCGATGCGTGAAAGTGAGGTCAGAGAAGTGAGCGGTCCTGGTGCTGAGTGAACAGCCCCTGCAGACGTTGCCCTCCAGAAATGACAGCAGTGGTGGTGACAGGGAGACGGTGAGCTGGATCATTGCACTGGGGCCCTAGTCACGGTCTCCTCTTCTCAGATTTGGTGTCATGGGTGCATTAGGCAAGGCGGACCTGCACAGGCTGGTTGTTTGAAACTGGGAATAGAGTTGCTTGTTGTATTCATTTTTCTGCTCTTATATTCCTAGTAAACACATTAATTTCTGTTCAAGTTCTTACTGTTTCCAGGGCATAAAAATCTATTTTAGAAAAATATAAAAAACTATTTTAAAAGGAATTGTTTTGGTTTTGCTCATTCTTGAATTAAGCTAAAACCTGGACTTTGTTTTCATATTCAATATTGTATTTAGGAGCGCCCTGCGTTGTCCTCTGTTAATACTTAATATTGCACTTGTAGCTTGTTCTTAACTTTCCTTCTCATTTTGTGTTCTGTTAGTTTCGGTGGAATATTTTTTCCCTATGATGTGGCTGAAGTTTTCGTATGAGATAAAGACCTGGAATTACTGGAATGCCATGGATTTTTAAAGTTCTAATGCAGTGATAGTTGGTACGCTTGCACTTTGTCAGTTTACTTTGTCATATGTGGAGGAGACAAAATAACAAAACTCCGTTGAAGTGTTTTTGACAAATATTTGGGTTATGTTTGAACTGAACTTAAAAATTACTCTTCTGTAATGTCACTGGCAGTTTCTGTGAAAGTAGGGTACTTTTTTAAGTAAAGAGAAAAGAAGTATATATACATATAGGAATGTTTTAAAGCCGAGGGAAAATATTTTGGTGTTCCAAGCTTTCTGTGAGGTGTATTTAAAATAATAGAAAACCAACTGCATGTTACTTAGTTTGCCATCCTGGGTTCCACTTCCCAATGAAGGTAACAAACGTCTCTACTGCTTTGAGGGAAGTAACGTGACAAAGTGTCATTTGGTTTTAGGTGCTGCTCGGAGAGATTTACACGGGCACCAGCGTCGCGAGAGTAATAGTCAAGGAGTTGAAAGCCAGTGCGAGCCCGAAGGAACAAGATACTTTTTTAAAACATGGAGAACCGTACTAGTAAGTAAACCATAATATGTGTTCTGTAAATGTGGCCTGAGGTCGGTTGAAGATCAGATATTTAAAACTGCTTTGGGTTTTCTGCTTACAAAACACTTGATTTAAGGAAGATCCAGAGTCTCACAACGTAAGATCCAAAATGTCCAGGTTTCAATAGAAATCACTCATCATTCCCCAAACCAGGAGAAGTCAGGTGAAGAAAAGACAGTGGAGGGAGTTCCCTCATGGTACAGCGGGTTAAGGATCTGGTGTTGTCCCTGCAGCGGCTCAAGTCACTGCCGTGGCGTGGGTTTAATCCCTGCTTGGGAACTTCCGTATGCCCTGGGCACAGCCTAAGAAGGAAAAGGAGGAAAGAAGGGGAGGGGAGGAGGGAGAAAGAGAAAGAGAGAGAGAAGACAGCAGATACCAACACCAAGATGATGGAGAGGCTTATCTGATAAGGATTTTAAAGCAGCCAATTGTGAAAACGCTGCAATAAGGAATTAAGTCATAGCACCCTTGAAACAAATGAAAAAATACTAAGGCTCAGTGGAGACATAGTCAGCATAAAGAAGACCTAAATGGACACTTAGAACTGAAAAATAGAATAAACAGAATGAAAACTCAGTGGCCGAGTCTAACAGCAGAATGGAGAGGACAAGGAAAGGGTCTGTGAGGTCGAAGGTAAAACAATAGATGGCCCATCTGAACAACAAAGAGAAAATAGACTTTAAGAAAAAATGCAAAGCAACTCAGGGACGTGTGAGACTAAAAAAAGATCCCATATTCGTGTCACAGACAGCCCAGATTGAAAGGAGATGGGGGGGTGCTGAAAAGAACTATTAGCTGTAAACTTTCCAGCTTTGGAAAAGGCAAACCTCCAGATTCAAGAAATTGAACAAATCTCAGACAGGATAAACCCAAAGAAATTCATGCCAAGACATATCACAGCCAAACTTTTGGGAGTTCCCTGCTGGCTCAGCAGGTTAGGGATCCAGTGTTGTCCCTGCTGTGACCCAGGTCACTGCCATGGTGTGGGTTCAGTCCCTGGCCCTGGAACTTCCGTATGCTGCAGGTGCAACCAAAAAAAAAAAAAGGAAAACCTTGTGAAAACAGAAAGACAAAAAAAAATCTTGAAGGCAGGGAGAGAGAAATACCACCTCACCTATGGGGGCTATTGGGGGGGGTCACAGCAAAAAAGAGGAGAAATCTCAAATCAGTGATCTAAGCTCAGACTTTTGGAAACCAGAAGAGTAAAATGAACTCAAAACAAGCAGAAAGAGTAAATATTAAAGAGTAGGAATTGATGAGATTGCAAACAGGAAAACAGTAGATAAAATCAGTGAACATAAAGCTGGCTCTTTGGAAAGATCATAAAATTGACAAGCCTCTAGCAAGACTGACAAAGACTAGAAGAGAGAAGACAGATTATTAAAATCGGGATAGATAACACTGTGGACCCTGTAGTCCTCGAAAGGGTAGTAAGGGATCATTGATTTAAAAGAAAAGGTGAGTCTGTAACCACTCAGAATGTAACGTAGTCCTGGGATCTACAGCCCGATGAAGAGTTTGGAGACCTGAAAGCAAAAGTGTGACCCACTGAAAAAAAAAAAAAAAGAGATAAATTGGTATCGGCAATTGGTAAGAGGATGAAAAGACAAACTATCAACTAGGAGAAGATATTTGTAAGCCTCTTATCTGACAGAGGACTCACCTAGAATGTATAAAGAAGTCCCAAAACTCAACAATGAGAAAACAAAAACATTCTACCAAAGAGGCTGCATGAACCGCATTGAAAAGATCAACATCATTAACCAGCAGGGTAATTATTCACAATGAGGTGTCACTTTACAGGTTTTAGGGAAGCTAAAGTAAAAAAGCAACAGTACGAAATGCTGGTGAGCATGTGGAGAGACGGGGTCTCCCATACATTGCTGGTGGGAACGGAAAAGAGTACAGCCACTCTGGAAAGTAGCCTGATAATTTGCTTAAAAAAAAAAAAAAAAAAACGTATATTGAATAGCACCATATGTGTTAGTCTGGGTTCTCCAGAGAACCAGGGCTGGTAGAATCTGTAGATGGAAGGCTGGGTGGCTGGATAGGTATTTGAACAGACGGCTCATGCAGTTATGGAGACCGGCAAGTCTGCAGGGTGGGCCAGCAGGCTGGAGATTCAGAGAAGAGCCAGTGTTTCAGTTCAAGTCCAGGGGCTGTCTGCAGGCAGAATTTCTTCTTCACTTCGAAGAGGTTAGTCTTTGTTCCAGTGAGGTCTTCACCTGTTGGGACGAGGCCCACCCGCATTGTGGAGGACGGTCTGCTTGTACCGAAAGCTCACTGATGTAGTGATGACCTCATCCCAAAACACCCTCACAGAGGTATCCAGAGCAGTGCTGCCCAGCCAGGTTGACCCAGAATCGCCATCCAGTCTATAACCCAGCTGTGGCATTCCTCAGCATTTAGCTCAGGGGATGAAAACTTATTTCCACACAAACCCGCTTTCATGGTTTTTCATAGCAGCTTTATTTGGAGTAGCCCCCAACTGGAAAGACAGAAGTGTCCTCGTAGGTGAGGACAGGCGGACTGCGGTCTGTCCGCGTGGCGGGGTTCTGCTCCTCGTCCGTCCACGTGGTGGGGTTCTGCTCCACGTCTGTCTGTGTGGCGGGGTTCTGCTCCACAGCAGGGAGGAAGGAACTGCTGACGCAGGTGACACGTGATCTTGAGGGTGTTGTGTTGTGAAGAAAATCCATCTCAAAAGGCCACATGCCCTGCAGGTTTCCTTTACACGGTGTTCTCAGAGTGATAGAAAAGGAAACCAGATCAGTGTTTGCCGGGGGTTGAGGTGTGGGAGGGGCGGGTGGAGGGGGGACCGTAAAGGGGTGGCTGGGAGACCCTTGTGTCACAGGCACTTCTGTATCTCTGCTGAGTGGTCATTGCACGAATCTGTACATGTGATGCAGGACTGAGAAGCGCACGCGCTGTGTTGGTGCCCTAGTTTTGGGATCGTGCTGTGTCACCAGTTTGGGGAAGTGGAGTGGAGGGACCATGAGACCTTTAAGTCCTCAGTGCTTCAGAATAAAGTTTTTTTTTTTTTTTTAACATTTTGGAATATCTTTTTAAGTTTCCGTTTTTTGTGTGTGTGCTTTTTAGGGCCACTCCAGCAGCATATGGAGGTTCCCAGGCTAGGGCTCGAACTGCAGCTGTAGCCGGCCTATGCCACAGCCACAGCAACGCCAGATCCGAGCCACGTCTGCAACCTACACCACAGCTCACGGCAATGCCAGATCCTTAACCCACTGAGCGAGGCCAGGGATCGAACCCTCGTCCTCATGGATGCTAGTCAGATTCCTTAACCACTGAGCCACGACGGGAACTCCCGTGCTCTTTTTAATTGATCCTATTTAAGTCATTACGAACATTAAATTGGGGTTACTGTTGGAAGTGTTACTAGTCTGCTCCCTTTTGAACCGTGACTCTTGTTTTTACCAGCATCCTGCAGCATCCGAACATCCTTCAGTGTGTGGGACAGTGTGTAGAAGCCATTCCCTATCTTCTGGTGTTTGAGTTCTGTGACTTGGTAAGTTTTCAATAGAAGTTCAAGTTTTTACCAAAGTATTTTCCGCAGGTAGACGTGCTGGACAGGGGACTTTCACTTCTCTCCCAGGCGGTTTAGTCCCAAATTGTAGTTATTCACGCAGGCGCCACGCCAGCTTTCAGTGAGCATGTGGTCATAACCCCGCAGATGCCGGCGGCCAACGAGAGCCACGCGGTCCTCACCCTCTTGTGTGCTGGCCCCGCGGCAGCCGCGGCTCTGCTCCCGCCCTCACGCGTCAGCTCCACTCCAGGGCCCATGTTCCATCCTGTCTGTGGGTTCTGGGGTTGCAATTAGGTGTTCTGCTGATGTGTACAGTGGGTCTGGTCTCTGTGGGTCTTTTGGGTCAAGTTTGTGAGGCTGTTGAAATCTCCTGTCTCCTCCTGATTTCGGGGGAGGGCGCGGGGATGGGGAGCCTGGGTCTGTTTTCTGCCGTTAATTGAGAGGGCTGTTAAAATCTCCCGCTCTGCTTCTGGATTCTCCTCACTTTTCCTTATAATTCTAGTTGTTTTTGCCTTGTACATTTTGATACCCAGTTGGGTCAGGGAAACAAATTTGGAATTGATATGACCTCCTATAACTTGCAACTTTTATCATTATGAAGGGGCTCTAAAATCAAAAGTGTTACTGAGGGAGTTCCTGTTGTGGCTCAGTGGTAATGAACCCAACTAGTATCCAAGAGGATGTGGGTTAGATCCCTGGCCTCGCTCATTGGGTTAAAGGATCTGGCATTGCCGTGAGCTGTAATGTAGGTCACAAATGCGGCTTAGACCCTGCGTTGCTGTGGCTGTGGCATAGACCAGCAGTCGCAGGTCCAGTTCAGCCCTAGCCTGGAAATTTCCATATTCCGCAGGTGTAGCCCTAAAAAGACACACAACACAAAAGAAGCGTTACTGAGACTAAAGTCTGTTTTAACTGATACTAATATAGTTATGGCAGCTTTCTTTTGGTTAGAATTTGGTCTGTCTCTCAGTCCTCTTCTCTCATTTCTGCTGCTTAGAAGTAGCTTATTCTTAGAAATTTATTATTAATCTGTCAGTCTTGGTCGCTTAACATGGAACGTGACGTCCCTGTGTGTTTATTGTATCTCTGAGATACTGGGAATGTTAGTACCTGTTTTGTATTATTTTTCCTGCTTGTCTCAACTCTTTTGGCTTTTTTTTTCTAGCCTCTTTTTGGATTCTTGATTTGTTGTTGCTGTTGTTTCAGTCCCCCCGCCCCACTACTTTAGATACTGTTTCTTCATTTTGTGTATGGTTACACTGGAAATCACAGCGTGCATATTTAGTGTAACAAAGTCGGTGTCAACATTCTGACCCTCCTCCAGAGAATCTGGAACTTCATGGAACTGCCTCTCCAAGTAAGGAAACCAGAGTCACACCTTCTTTTCACGCTTTCTTCTGTCATGGAGGGGCTCACTGATGCTGTGGAAAGGCAGCGTGCTCTTCTCGAGGGACACAGAGAAAATGGCCTTCCCCCCTAGGTCTCCTGCTTGGAGGGAGCAGCCTGTGGTGTTGCCATGTAGCCTGATTATTTAATAGAGGCGGGAGAACTAAGAGGGAGGAGTGCTCAGTGGTGTTTCTTATAGTTAATATTGCATATTTTATTTGGATTATCTCAGTTTTTTTTTTTTTTTTTTTGGCCCTACCTGCGACACGCGGAAGTTGCTGGGCCAGGGATCAAACCTGTGCCACAGCAGTGACAGCACTGACTCCTTAACCCGCTCAGCCACCAGGGAACTCCTTGATTATCTCAGTCTTATCAGAGCTGTAGCATGTTTGATCCTCGGTGATTGTCATCAAAGTAACTCTCTTTGGTCCAGCTCTGGGCGACCAAGACTGCGGGTGATGCCCTGTGCTGAGGACAGACCAAAGATGTGCTCTTATGCTATGACACGGGTCCATTTGTTCAGAGTTCTACTTTTCTGAGACGTGTACTGCTGTCTTTTTGGTGTCCCAGAGCGCCGGATGTCGATTATAAGTAACAGTAGGAACGCTCTTGCTGAGTGGCCGACCCTGCAGAAGCCCAGCGGGAATGGGCATCCTCCCAGAGCCGGTGTCCGGGTCCATTGGGGTGGTTCGCACACCCGGCTCTCGTGCTGTGGCACCTTCTTATTCTTGACCCTCCCGTCCATTCCTCAGAGCCTTACTAGACAGCGTCGCTGCTTTTCCTGGAGGGCAGAAGCTTCTTGTTTGCCTCTGAATGCATTCAGGTGATGGCTTTTGTTTAGTGCTGTTTGGGGGGAGTGGCAGTTTAACCAACCTTATAAAGAAACACTGAAACATCGCAAAGTATACAGATAACTCCTGTGCAGTTACCAAGAATGACCACTGTTGACCAGATCCTAATATTGTTGCTGTGCACACATTGTTTTTAATGTATGTATAATAAGTACATGTTTTTGGTTTACATTCTTTTTTTATAAAGTTTTCCCCGGGACCTTTATATCTCAAATTTAAATGCGTATTCTTCAAGTGTTTACACTAGATTAAGTATTCAGAACATATGTATTAACTTACCTAGATTTCTGTTTGGTATTTGGGTATGAAGGTTATGGATACAGCCTGCTGAGTGAACCGGTGTGACTTCTTAACCCACACATTTTACGTGACTCCCCTGAGTCATGTTGGGGAGCACTTGCTCCTAGAGGCCGAACATCCGGAGGGGGCCTCGTCCCCGCCGATAACTACCCTTGGCAGCACAGAGCTGAGAGCTGTTTTTATTTAAGTGCACCACCCAAGTTTACGTTGATCAACAGTAAATTTTTTTGTCCTTATTTTTAGGACCGCTCCCATGGCATGTGGAAGTTCCCAGGCTAGGGGTCAAATCAGAGCTGCAGCTGCCAGCCTATACCACAACAACACCGGATCTGAGCAGCGTCTGCGACCTATACCGCAGCTCATAGCAGCGCTGGATCCTTAAGCCACTGATGGAGACCAGGGATTGAAGTCACATCCTCGTGATTACTAATTGGATTCATTACCGCTGAGCCACAGTGGGAACTCCCCAACAGTAATATTTTTTAAAACAATGATTTTTCCTCAAAAAATTAAAATAGAATTAACATATAATCTGACAGTTTCACTTCTGGGTACATATGTCCAAAGTAACTGAAAGCCGGCTCTCAAAGAGATATCTTCATGCCCGTGCTCGTAACGGCGTTATTCCCGGTGGGCAGGAGGCAACAGCAGCCCCAGTGTTGATCAAGGGAGGAAGAAATGCACAAAATGTGGTCCTTGTGCATAGCAGAGTGTCACTCAGCCTTCCAAGGACAGAAAGTCTGACTCACGCTACAGTGTGGCAGAAGCTTGAGGGATAAGCTAAGTCACAAAGACAAGTGCTGTGTGATTCCACGTACACAGGGTACCGGGATAGTGGGGCTTGTGGAGACAGCAGGTGGAGGGTGGGCGCCAGGGGCTGGAGGTGGGGGGTTAGTGTTGAATGGGGGAAGAGCTGCATTTCAGGACAATGGAAAGAGTTCCGTGGCTGCGCAGCGGTGCGAACGTACCTGATGCCGCTGGACTGTACCCTGGGGAGCAGTCAGGGGTAGTTGTGTGTGATGAGCGCTCTGCCGTACACACACCTGGGGAATTGCCTCCTGGTGTGTACGGTGCTGTGCCACGTGCTCCCCGGGCTGGGAGGAGGCTGGCGTGCCCTTGGGTCATCTGTTGGTCAGCACTTGGAATGGCCAGTCTCAGTCCCAGGAAAGGGACTGACCCCGGGAGCCCTCTGCCCCGCCCGGCAGTGAGGTCACATTCATTTCCCAGGCCGTTCTGTGCCCATCGCCTCTGAACCCTAGTACATTTCAGGGGGAGCGGGCTCCCCAGCATCAAGGGCTGGGGCCTCGACAGGGGGTGCAGGCCCTGCGGTTACGTTCTCTGGCCTCGGTATGTGCAGTGACCCTTGTCAGCACATGAGCCATGGAGGCGCCCGCCCGCCTGCACTGCGGGGACACGCCCCGCACACACCAGAGCCTCGCTCCGGCTGCGCCCTGCTCCCCGCCTGGAGGCCCAGAACCTCCAGAAAGAGGCCAGCCTGAGCAGAGGGGCCTCGTCCAGGGCAGAACCGCCCTCTGGCCAGGGTCTAGGGGATGCGTGCCAAGAGCCCAGGCTTGGTAGTCGGCCCCCGCGGCCATGGCGGGAGGAGCCACCCACGATCTTCGTGTGCTCTTAGTAGGTCGGGGGCTCTTGAGTGAACGCTGGTCCTTTCTGTCGTCACCGGCGTGATCGTGCTCGGCGATACCGTCTTTCAAGTAGAAAGGAGAGAATATTTTCGCACTTAAGTAATTCCTTCTGCGATGGAATTACCAGTCTCTTTGAAAAGAACTTTATCTTAGCATTTTTACAAAAGAAAATGAAAACTCTTCTGAGTTTGGCCGCTGGTCCGCAGCCAGTGGCCTGTAAGGCTACGGTGCCGAGTTTACGAAGGAGAGGAGCCGCAGGGGGCTGTGTGTGACATGCTGGGGGCCGAGGGTCACTCCCCGAACAAAAATGTACTGTGCACCTGTTATGTACAAAGAGCTGTGCTCTGGGGACACAGTGAGTCAGCCCAGGGGTGAGCCACCCCATCCGGCCTTCTCTGCCGCCTTGCGTGTTTTACTTTGTGTCACCTGGAGAGCTGTCTCTCACCTTGAGCCTCGGCTCAGGCATCTGTGAGATGGGCCTGGTGCTGCCTCCCCTGCAGCCTCCCGCCCAGACGGGGAGATGATGGCTGTGTATTCTGAGCACGTGCTCAGTGCTCAGGAAAGGGTGGCTATGTTTATTCATGTCTAGTTCCTTAAATTTATTGATAATTAAGCGGTTTGAGTGGATCTGTGTAGCAGCTCTGACCGGGCCTCACCTTCAAGGGGAGGTGGCGTTTGCTCTGAATGGAGGGCTGGGTGGAAGGACTTCCGCAGCAGGACAGGGGCTGTAGTGGAACGAGGTGCAGAGGACGGTGTCCCCGCCTCGGAGCCAGCAGAGGGGACGACACCTTGGGCTCAGGCTTGACAGGGAGGGCCTGGGAGGCTGGGGGTGGCGCATTCCCCACACTTGGTACCGCCCTGGTCCCCTCACCCCGGCTCTTCTGAAAACAGGTCCAGGGCTCGGTGACGGGTTGGACACGGGAGTCTAGGGACAGAGCGAACTCAAGAATGAAGTCTTGGCTTTGCTCTGATCCGCTGGGAAAACGATGGTGCCGTTTCCCGAGGCAGAGCAGCCGTCGGAGCTTCACCCTGGACTGTCAGGTTCAAGGGGCCTTTCTGGGCATCTGGGGAAGGCGCCCAGCCGGCAGTCGGACAGTCGAGTCTGGCTCGGGACGCGGGGGTCTGAGCCGGAGAAATGTGTGCAAGACGATGTTTGAAGCCATAGGGCGATAGAAGCGCGCGGGAGTGAACGTCCCAGTGAGAAGGGGTGAGGACCAAGGACAGAGCCCACACCAGACCGGGAGGAAGAGGAGGAAGAGCCACCACGGGGGCCCCAGAAAGGAGGCCGGAAGGAAGCCCAGGAGACTGATGGGGTGGGAAGGAGCGGGCCCCTCGCCTGGTTCTGCTGGAGAGGTGCGTTTGGCAGAGGCGGCCAGGAGCAGCCTGGCGGGAGCGGGAGGGTGGGCGGCCAGCAGGTGGGCCTCTGAGGCGTGTCTGTGAGGAGAGGAGGGCGTGGGGGGAGTGGGAGCCGGGTCGGAGGCACAGGGTGCCTGCTGGTTCTTCGTGGGATTCCCCTGAGAGGCATGTGAGCAGTGCAGGGCTGGGGAGAGGCTGAGCTGAGTTAGAGGGGCGCGGGGTGGGTGACCTGTCATCGCAGGAGGCGCTGTGCGGGAGGCTGTGAGTGGGGGCACAGAGAGCCGAGGGGGCCAGGAGGAGCCCGGGCCAGAGGGAGGGTGCTGCCTGGGTCCCGGGGAGCTCCTCAGTGGAGACAGTATGTGGTTGTTTAATGCCATGCTTTCACTCACGTTTTTGTTTAAAAATACACATTTTCCGCCAAATCATTCTGTCAAACGTATGAACAACTGTACTTTTTTCTGTTATAAAGTTTTTACACTGTATTGAGATGAACCTGTCGCTGTCAGTGTCCTGCAGACAGCAGGACCCAGCCCTCGTGGCCGTTGATGCTGGGGGTTTAAGAGGATTTGAGTGTCTGAATGATTCATTCCACTTGCTGCTCTGGAATAAGCCTTTTGCTGCCACCTACTGTCATACATTGTTCTTCCTGAGGTTTTGGGGAAGAAGGTTGGGGAGGCTCTGAGGAATTTTAAAAACTTGGATAAAAGGGAGTTCCCGTCGTGGAGCAGTGGAAATGAATCTGACTACCATCCGTGAAGACGCCGGTTCAAATCCTGGCCTCGCTCAGTGGGTTAAGGATCCGGCGTTGCTGTGAGTGGTGGTGTAGGTCACAGACTCAGCTGGAATCCCGCATTGCTGTGACTGTGGTGCAGGACGGTGGCTACAGCTCCGACTTGACCCCTACTCTGGGAACCTCCATATGCCCCGGCTGCGACCCTAAAAAGGCAAAAAAAAAAAAAACTTGGATAAAGGAAACTTTAATTGAGAATGCATTGCTGTTCTGAGTGTTTTTCTTTTTTTTTCCTTTAGCTAATGGACTAAAGTAATAATCCCCTGTCTTCTCCCTAAGCATCACTAAAACATAAATAAGGCAGATACTCAGTTTTTAGTATGTATGTATTCTAAACATTTTTATTGTAAATAAAGATTTAATTCTGATTTTTGTTTTAGAGGATGGTGCCAGGAGAATTCTGAGGCTTTTTCTAGAACCCAGAGGTAACCCTGGACCCTTCACAGCCCATCCCAAGTCTCACCCCTCAGAAGCAGTGGTGGCTCCCCCTTAAGCCCTGAAATCACACCCTCGGGTTGGAGCTGTGCTGGCCTGGACGAATGCTCCGTCCAGCTCCCTGGGAGGGAGAGGAGAGGCTTTCAGGTTTTGCCAAGCCGGAAACATTAAGAGCATTAATATTTGGAAGCAAAATCCCCTTCTTGTTATTTTACTTTTATCTTCTAGTGAAATCTGGGGAGTGGCCTATTGTGGAGAGAAGTTCTTTTTCTTTTTTTTTATGGCCATACCCACAGCATATAGCAATTCTGGGGCCAGGGGTTGAACCCGTGCCTCTGCAGCAACCCAAGCTGCTGCCTTCGGATTCCTTACCCACTGCACCACAGCAGGAACTCCAAGAGAGAGAAGATTATTTTAAGAACAGTAAGTGGTAAGGAATATACTTTAGATAACCTTGAAAAATAGCTGCGCCCTCTGCCATTCCTGCCTTCATGGCCATAGTCACTTGGGACATGTTTGCTGTTTGCCAGCAGCTTCTGTTTGTTTTGAGAATTGGCCAGTTACAGCACAACATACTCCTCCTTTTGTGTGAGGGTAGTTTCTTCCTAAGACGGCCATGGCAGGAAAGGGTTAGACAAGTACATTTAAGTTGTTATTTCACAGTAATGTAAATAAACCCAAGCCCTCTGTTTTCATCTTTTGTTTCCATATGGAGTAGCTCATGAAAATCCCATTGGCCTGCAGGCCTGGTGTGCCTTCTGCTGTAGTTTTTCTGGGTTAATTTCACTGTCACCCAAACCTGTCTTTATTCCCACCACTCCCACGCTGGACAGAGCCTAGCCTGGGTGAAGGTGGGATTGGGGTGGGGAAGGCTTTTTTTGTCTTTTGGGTTTTTTTCCTCTTTTGGCCGCCCCATGGCATATGGAGTTCCCAGGCCAGGGATCAGAGATCCACACCACATCTGCGACCTTAAGCTGCAGCTGCAGCAACGCCGGCTCCTTAACCCACTGTGCTGGCCAGGAGTCGAACCTGAGGCCCAGTGCTCCCAAGACGGGCTGATCCCACTGCATCACAGCGCTAACCCCAAGGGCATGTATTTTTTAAAGGGAAAAAGGTGTGTGTTTCCCCCTCTGGGGCAACTTGGAACTGCGAAGAGGGGACAAAAGGGAAAAGAAGCGAGAGGGTGGCGACCTGTTGCTTTCCTGTGGTCGACTTGAGTTTACTCGACATTCATTCTGATAAAACAGTCGATTTCATCTGCATACCGATTTTAGTCACTTGCCAAATAGAATTTTCCTGACAAGTTGGTAAACTGAAGAGTAGGCGTGCGGCCCCGCTGTTCATCAGGTCTGTGACCTTGGGCAAATATTTTTCCCTCTCTAAGCCTCATTCCACATCTGGAGAGTGTTTGAAATTTCAGGAGTTATTTGAGGTAACAGGTGTGTACACTCCCAGCCCAGTGCTTGGCACATGCTCAGAGGCCCAGGCGGTAAATAGTGGTTATTAATATCGACACGAGCGTTTGCATGAAGATCAATGAAACGGGATGAAAACAAGTTTAGATTCTTGGTGTGGACCTAGAAGTCACATTGGCGTGTAGATCGTAATAAATAAGGACAAATGTTGGTAAAGGAATACTGTGTTTTAAAGTTTAATTCTGGGAGGAATTTAATCAATTTGCTATCCTCAGGAGCAGTTAGAAGAAATGTATTGGTTTTCTTGTTGGCCAAGGAAAATTGCCTTCCTCCAGAGTCTTTTTTGAATTTAATATAAAGAAAACTGGAGTTCCCATTGTGGCTCAGTGGAAACGAATCCGACTAGGAAGCAAGAGGTTGTGGGTTTGATCCCTGGCCCTGCTCTGTGGGTTAAGGATCCCGTGTTGCCGTGAGCTGTGGTGTAATGCGGCTCAGATCCCGCGTTGCTGTGGCTGTGGTGTGGCCAGCGGCTATAGCTCCGATTGGACCCCAAGCCTGGGAACCTCCATATGCCGTGGCTACAGCCCTAAAAAGACAAAAAAAAAAAAAAAAAAAAAGCTGAAAGCTATCGGCTTTCTAAATTTTATTAATTGATTACATAAGGCTTTAATTTGGAATTAAATCACATGAGTAAATATTTAATCATGTGGAAAGCAGAACGTGGAAGATTTCCTCAGAAGTGTCTCTGTTCCCAAACCACATACTGTAACCCCCCCCAAGACACATAATCCTTAAGCTCATGAGCAGGAACGGGGTTCGGTGGGGACGTCCTGTGGGGACACCTGGGGGCTTGGCAGTGAAACACGTGTACTGGGCGTCTGCATGTGTGTGTGTTCATTTTCCTGCTTGAGTCGCTGTCCTTTGAATAGGCTTCTTTAAACTAACATCGTAACTTTTTCTGGGGTGACTAGAATGTTCCTTCTCTCAGGGGCCTCTGGCAACACAGGGCCCTGGGGAAGCAGACCGAGATCTGAAGCAGTTACCTGCACTGAAAGTACTTTTTCCTCCATTTCTACCCGTTTTCCTTTCCTTGTCTCCCTCTGTTGCTCAGGAGTGCCCTGGCGAGGCCGTCACGTGTAATTCTCCCGGCATCCTTGACGGCAGCCCGCATGTCTCCATACTGTGTCTTGGTTAGCGGGAAGTTCTGTACCCCTACACTTGGTCTGAGTCGTGCGTCATTGCCAAATCCCCATTTTAAAGCTGTTATCTGTATGTTTATACAACAAAGGTAAACTACAGTTTAATTCAGAATGCTCCTAAAAGGAGACTAGTGGTTTCTCCACCTTTGGTATTTGATGGGAATCGCATTTTGTAATTTCAGACCTGTTCCACGTGGGATTCCTTACTCAGCTCAGATCTAAGAACTCTCTTTCTGACAAATAGTCTTCGGCGCTCCTGTCCGCTCAGGTAGGCATTCACCTGTTCCTCTTTGGAAACTGAACTGGGTTGGTTTTCGCAGGGCGACCTGAAAGCTTACCTGCGCAACGAGCCAGAGCCGGTGCGGGGGGACGCGCGGACCATGCTGCTGCAGAGGATGGCGTGCGAGATCGCGGCGGGGCTGGCTGCCATGCACAAGCTGCACTTCCTGCACAGGTGGGTCCCCGCTCCCCGCAGGGCGCCGCCCAGAGCTTGGGGGGCCGGCTGCGCTCTTGATTTACAAAGAAGCTGTCCCTGGTTCCAGTGTCGGAAGAGGGGTTGAGCTGGGGAACAGAGTGCAGTCCGAGGTCTGGAAGTCATTTCCAGCGTTTCAGAGGGTGTGAAAGAGCGTGCGCTGCCCAGAGCTGAGTGTGAACAGCCCCAGTCTGCCTCCTGACAGCGCTCCTCGCGTCCTCCTCCTGTGAGCCTTGGGCGTGATTCTAACTGCCCGGTTTCACAGCGTGTCTCACCTCCCGTTCCTGAGACAGGAAGAGAGGATCTGGGGCTGTCAACTTTTCTCAGGAGGCCGCCCAGGCTGGGCTGTAGGGGATCGGGTCGAGCACGGGCAGCACAGGGGTCGCTGGTGGAACACATTCCTGTCCACACCTTTCTGGTCCCAGCGAATAGCCCAGCTCTTTGGAGGACATCGTATTTTGTTCAGATCATCGATGTAATTTATTTTCTTCCTACTTTCCTTCCTACTTTCCTTCCTTTTTTACTTTCTTGTCTTTTTTTAGGGTAGCACCCATGCGTATGGAGGTTCCCAGGCTAGGGGGCGAATTGGAGCTGTGGCTGCCGGCCTACGCTACAGCCACAAGCAATGTGGGATCCGAGCTGCATCTGAGACCCACACCACAGGCAACGCCAGATCCTTAACGCGCTGAGCGAGGCCAGGGATCTATCCCCAGTCCTTTTGGATACTGGTTGGGTTCGTTACTGCTGAGCCACAATGGAAACTCTGATGTCATTTTCATAATTAAAACCACAGAGAGCTTTGAGTCCTGTCTGAGACGGTGATTCTGCGAACCCAAAAGGAGATTTCTGCTTATTTTCTTCTAGCCTTTTGAGCTCCGATTTTAATAATTTAAAACTATTTTTCAGGCCTCTGGAGAAACACAGCAATGTCTCTTTAGTTGACTTGAATTAAGTCATTTAACTCTTTCCAGTCCAAAGACCTGAAAAGAACACCTGTGTGCTGACTTGGGAGGATACCTGTGAAGTATTAAATATTTTTAAAAGTAGGTTGCAGGGGGATATATTTAAACTATGGCACCATTTAAAAAGAAAAAAGACCCCTGCTTATATTTATAGATGTGTGTCTGAACAGATGTGGGAGCATACCTTTCAGATTCTCAACATTACTTCAGCAGATTTTAGGAAAAGGGAAAATTAACATTTTTCTTACACGTCTATCTTGTATAACTTGCATAGTGAGCAAAGCATTCTTATAAAGTGCTTTTTAAGAGACTCTGAAAAACTATGAGTTTCTTCAGACTCTAGGCAGAAACCCTTACAGAAAACTTCAAAATGTAAGGATCTATTTGTGTTTTAATGGAGAAATCATTCTATTTTTTAATCTCATAACCGGTTAATAATCAGTGTATGTGTATTGCTAATCTTTTGTAAAACGTATTGGAGTTCCCGTCGTGGCTCAGTGGTTAACGAATCTGACTAGGAACCATAAGGTTGCGGGTTCAATCCCTGGCCTTGCTCAGTGGGTTAACGATCCGGCACTGCCATGAGCTGTGGTGTAGGTCACAGACGTGCCTCGGATCCTATGTTGCTATGGCTCTGGCATAGGCTGGTGGCTACAGCTCCGATTAGACCCCTAGCCTGGGAACCTCCATATGCCGCGAGTGCGGCCCTAGAAAAGGCAAAAAGACAAAAAAAAAAAAAAAGGCAACATAAATGATTATTACCTAACTTGGTTTAGGAATTTTTAGATTTTGGAGAATGGAGAATTTTAAGTGTCATATCAGAATCAGCAACAGGGAATACTTGTTGTGGCTCAGCAGGTTAAGATCCCCACGTAGTGTCCATGAGGACACAGGTTCGATCCCTGGCCTTGCTCAGTGAGTTAAGAATCCAGCATTGCCACAAGTTGTGGAGTAGGTTGCAGATGTGGCTTGGATCGGGTGTTGCCATAGCTGTGGTGTAGGCTGGCAGCTGCAGCTCGGATTTGACCCCTAGCCCATGAACTTCCATATGCCGCAGGTGCAGGCCGAAAAAGGGAAAAAAAGGGAAAGTGTAAGCAATATAAAAGTATCAAAGACAGCTAGAAATTGTGTTTATTTTTTTGTCTTTTTTTTTACATTTTTTTCTTAGAAATGGTGTTTAAAGCCCAAGTCGGTTCTTACTATTATATTTTAAAAACTGACTTCTAAATAAATAAATAAATAAAAATTGGGGAGTTCCCGTCATGGCTCAGCCATTAACGAATCTGACTAGCATGGATGAGGACGCAGGTTTGATCTCGGGCCTTGCTCAGTGGGTTAAGGATCTGGCATTGCTGTGAGCTGTGGTTTAGGTCGCAGACGCAGCTTGGATCCTGCGTTGCTGTGTCTGTGGTATAGACCGGCGGCCACAGCTCTGATTCAACCCTTAGCTTGTGAACCTCCATATGCCGTAGTGCGGCCCTAAAAAGATAAAAAAAAATTTTTTTAATGAAAATAAATTGGCCAAGATGTCAGAATAAATATATCTTCCTGTGAGTTTCTTTAGGTTAAAGTTTTACTTAATTTAGAATCTTGTGAACTTTAAAACAAAGGTGAATTTTATTTTATGGTTTGTATTTTGTTCAGATTCAAAAACTCAAGGTAATGAAAATTCTTGAAACCACTGACAATTCGTTTTGTTTTAAAAAGTAGCCAGCCATATTTTATGTAAAATTTCCATTTGGGGCAGAATTTTGTGCTTTTTTGTTGTTGATAGTATGCTGTAATAGCATTTTTTTTAAAATCAAAGTAGAGTTGATTTACAATATTGTGTTCATTTCAGGTGTACAGCAAAGTGATTCAGTTATATATGTTTTCACGTTATTTTCCATTATAGGTTATTACCAAATATTGAAAAAGGAGTTCCCTTGTGGCACAGCAGGTTAAGGATCTGGTGCTGTCACTGCAGTGGCCCAGCTCGTAGCTGTGGCTCAGTCGATCCCAGGCCCAGAAACTTCCACATGCCATGGGTGCGACCAAATATCATATAGATAATCGAATACATAGTAGCATATTTTTAAGCTGGGCTTTAGAATACTTGTTGGCTAACTCAGAATCAGACTTTCTGTATTGACTGGAAGTAGAACATCCACCAGGTCCATGTGGAAACTGATGTGGTAAAGGGGCCGCAGTTGAGTTTATTTTTACTTATTGTTTAAGGGATGTTATGCCTGGGCCTTGTGTAGCCTGTGTTTCTGCAGTCAAGCACACAGCTGTCACGGAGGCTGGGTAAACAGCAGGAGCTGCCAGTGTGTTACGCCCCGTACCATTCTGCTGTGCTGGCTGAAGGCCTGGGACTTCCTGTCCTCAGCCTATCAGTCTTCCTGAAGGAGCAGCTTGGGTCCGGAGCCACAGGTCACTGCCACGAGCCAAGTGCGGAGAGCTTCCAGTGGCGGCCAGGCCTCACGGTGGCCCGCGTGGCTGGAGACCTCGTCAGCGTTTGTTGGCCCAGTTTTAAAGTCAGAGATACCTTCTGCTGAGAAGCACCGAAGTCACTAAGTCTTCCAGCCTCAGAGTGTGGGTGTCCGGTGTCACGGGGCCCCATGGTCACAGAACCCATTTTACGCGGTGTGTGCGCCAGCTCCTCCGCAGCCTGTCCTGCGCCCTGAGGCCGCGGCCACCTCGGGTGGTGGGGTGCAGCCTGCCCGCAGTCCCCCGCGGGCTTGTCGTCAGTCCCCATGGCTGCCAGTGGCAGCAAGACCGGGGTCCAAGTTGTTCTCTTCAGCTTTCCCAACGTAAGCCAGCTACTTAATCCTCCTGAGCCTCTTTCTTCTAAGAAATGGAGATAATCTTGCCCCGAGGTGCTTTTGTCGAGATTACACCAGGCAGTGCGTGCCAAGCCCTGGACGAGTGGGGGAGCTGGGGCCGTGGTTGCCGCAGCCCCGAGTCCAGGTTGCTGGGCGAGTCTGAGTAGCGAGCAGCCAGCGGTGAGGCCGCCGGGCCTGGAGGATGGCTCAGCGTCGCCGAGCTGCGGGCCGAGGGCAGTGCCGCGTCCGATCCACCGGGAAGCTCTTGAGAACCCCTTTCCCCTGCGAGCTCCGCTTCCCGTGTCCCCCGGCTCCGCTCACGTGGCCGCCTCCCATGCAAGTCACCGGCAGCCGCGGTGCCAGCAAGCGCTGCCAGCCCAGGGGACCGAGCCAGTGCTTTGAGAGCCTTTCAGGGCTGGATCCCTTGGCAGCCTTGCCACTAGACCTGTTTTTCAGCTTGAAGGAAGAATATACTGGGTATGTTTGTATTTCCTGACCCACACCGGCCATTGACGTCAAGAGTTAGCCCTGCTGTTAAAGAGTTATGCCTTTGCGTTTTCCTTTTCTTTAGCTTGGTGTGTTATTGGGCTTCAGGAACGTTTATTTTCACCAATTTCGAACTGAATTATATCATCGTTTTGCATCTGGATGACACTTTAATGTGACAGAAGCATTTCATTTGGGAGAAAGTTCTATCCATATAAAAAAAAAAAAGTATGCATTAACCCTGCTGGTGAGCCCTCCCCCACTTTTCTTCTGAGGGGCAAGGAGGCCGGCCAGGAGTCGCACGGTCCTTAGCGGTGGAGCCAGGACTAGTCCCCGTTGTTCTGACTTGGTCCGGGGCTCTGGCCGCCTCCCTGGGGTGACGGGCTGTTTGGGGTGGAGGCAGACGCGCAGTCCGCAGCCCCACCGCTCTTCCTTCCTCGTCACCTCTGGTTGTCAGGTCCTGGCTGAGAGGCACTTCCTCCTCCACTAGGAAGAGCAGTTTGATCGAATTTGAGGTTTGCAGCGTCATTTATAACGAGAGCCACAGGCCTTTTGCATCTTGTATCTGGGCCCCGCTCCGGTATCTGAAGACCTGCAGGGAAGATGCGGGAGGAGGGAGGTAGGTGGCAGGCGGCACCACCGGGATGCGCACTCAGCCCAGTGGGCACGCTGGCGCCCAGCTCTCAGCCCTGCTCTTAGGAGGGAGGTGTTGGGGAGGCTGAGAGGGTCTGTCTGTAGGACTCTGGAGATGCTCGGCGGTGGTGCCCAGAGCCAGAGCCCGCAGGGCTGGGCGGTGGCCGCTGCCGGCCTGGAGGGTGAGGCCGCCTCAGAGCCTCCGCTTGCCCGGCCTCACGCAGTCTCCCTCCCTTTCTTCCTTCTTTTTGAAAAGTAGGGACCTGTGGAGTTCCGTCGTGGCACAGCAGAAACAAATCTGACTAGTATCTGTAAGGACACAGGTTTGATCCCTGGCCTCGCTCAGTGGGTTAAGGATCTGGTGTTGCCGTGAGCTGTGGTGTAGGTCGCAGACGCGGCTCAGATCTGGTGCTGCTGTGGCTGTGGTGTAGGCCGGCAGCTGTAGCGCCGATTCGACCCCTGGCCTGGGGAGCTCCATATACTGCAGGTACAGCCCTAAAAAGGAAAAAAGAAAAAATGTAAGGGCCAGTTCTCCAACTTCAGGTTGGAAGTTTCCACAGGCGCATTTCGCTTCATGGCCTCTGCACACGCTGTGGTGTTTTACGGAGCGAAGGTCTCTGGCAGCCCTCTATCGGTGCCTTTCTTCCAATAGCATTTGCTCCCTTCGTGTCTCCATGTTACATTGTGGTAATTCTCCAGACGTTTCAGACCTTTTTTTTTTTGCCTTATCTAGGGCCGCACCCGCGGCACATGGAGGTTCCCAGGCTAGGGGTCTAACAGGAGCTGTAGCTGCCGGCCTTCGCCACAGCCACAGCAACGCGGGATCCGAGCCGCGTCTGCAACCTACACCACAGCTCACGGCAACGCCAGATCATTAACCCAATGAGCAAGGCCAGGGATCGAACCTGCAACTTCATGGTTCTTAGTCGGATTCGTTAACCGCTGAGCCACGATGGGAACTCCTCAGACTTTTTCAGTTATTATATCGTGGTGATCTGGGATCAGTGATGGTTAATGTTACCATTTAAATATTTTGGCACATTTTAAACAATAACGGTTTTTGTTTTTTGTTTTTGCTTTTTCAGGGCTGCATGTGTGTCATATGGAAGCTCCAAGACTAGGGGTTGAATCAGAGCTGCAGCCGCTGGCCTGCACCTCAGCCACAGCAGCAAGGGATCCAAGCCACGTCTGCGACCTACACCACAGCTCACAGCAACACCAGAGCCTTAACCCACTGAGTGGGGCCAGGGATCAAACCCACATCCTCATGGATACTAGTTGGGTTTGTAACCCGCTGAGCCACAGCAGGAACTCCAGCAATAAAAGATTTTAAATTAAGAATTGTACTTTTTTTAGGACATAATGCTATTACACACTTAATAGACTATAGTATAATGTAAACATCACTTTTCTATGCACTGGGAAACCAAAAAATTCATGTGACTCCCTGTATAGCGGGATTGGCTGTATTGCAGTGGCTCGGGACACCACCCATCTCCCAGCTGTGCCTCTGCATGGCTGTTGCAGTAGGGCTGTCTCGAGGCTCTCTCCAGACGCCTCCACAGGCCTCATGGCTTCTGGAAAGAGCAGTGTGAAAACCCCACCTGTAATCATAGTGTAACGAGGAACTTAATTCTAACTGTAAATGGAGACCCGCCACACTCAGGGCAGCTGCACCCTGACCAGCAGCGAGCTTTCTTGATGGTTATTGATGGTGCAAGATGGACATACTGACCCTGGAAGAGTCACTTCAGTTTTCTGTGGCTCAGTTTCCATTTCTCTAAATGGGCAACAGAACAGACCCACCTCAAAGGTTTGTGGTCAGGATCAAATGAGTTAATTCGTGTCGAGTGCTTAGGGAAACACCTTATGTCAAGTAAGTGCTTGGTAAACAAACATTAGCCATTACCATATGATAGAATTGGTGTTGTTATGCGCCACGCTGTCAGCTGGTGCTGTCGTCAGCCTCCTTATTGTTATATTTCAGACATGTGAGCTTTGGAAATTAAAATCTTTGAAAATAATAATTTAATAATTAAGTTTTCGGTCTCCTACAGTCATATAAAGACCAACATTTTAGACTTTGGACTCTGGAAATTCGGTTTCTGAGAACTTTGTGATTTAAAACTGTAAGTTAGGTATCTGATTCTGTTTTAATTTGGTGGCTTTTTTATTTACATGCCGGTTGGTAATTAAAAAGATGCTAAGGGCTAAAGCCAAAGTGTGTAATCTGTTGTCTGTATGGGAAGTTCCTTTAGAAAAAGTAGGGTTTTTTTTTTTTTCTTTTCAAATTAGGTGTTTTTGAAAATTAACGTGTTCTTAAATAAACTGTATGGGAAGTTGTTTTAAGAAAATCTTAAAAATACGCCCGTTGCCTCCCTGGTGGAGCAGGTGGAATTTGGAAGAAATGGGAGTGATTTGGAAGGGGGGTGTTTATAGTGTTCACGTATCTTTGAAAAAAGAGTTAAAAAACAAGCATTCTTAATGACGTAGATTATCTTGGGGTGCTTGAAGTTGAAACTTCATTCTTTACTTACAGTAAGTTGACTGCTGCTAGGGATTACTCCGTTAGTGCAAGTTATTAGTTTAAAAACTCAGACAATTTGGCCAGTTTAGAATTCTTTATTGGTAACTAAAAATACAGGGAAATGAGCCATAAATCTGGTATTAATGCAGAACAAGATACAGATATGTTCAGTGTTCAGAGTTATTTGCCAAAAAGCCTGATTGTCTCTATTCTTTAACTAAGAATATGGTATTAACCTTTTTCTGTGAAAAGAGGATTTTTAACACATTATTAAGCAGGGAGCTCACTACACTAACCAGCCTGATTAATCGAGAAAGCCTTTTGCCATGGCAGTTTCATGTTATATTATCCTGGTTCCTGATTTTCTTTGCCATCGTGTTCATCTCACGCTTTCTGTTTTCAGCGATTTAGCCTTGCGGAATTGTTTTCTTACCTCGGACTTAAATGTGAAAGTGGGAGATTATGGAATAGGATTCAGCAGGTACAAGGTAAGCCAAAGGCTTAAGGATTCTCTCCTCGATCAGCTTTAATTTCGTAGTCATGAAGTGGTCATATCACAAAATGCCACGCCATTTTAGAAAGGGTGGTAAGTCATTATTGCCACCTGTGTAATAAAATTCACACATCACATAAATATTTCTCTGTTACGTGTTTGGTAAAATTTCGGCTCACGTTCAGTAAGCTTGGGACTTGGATTTTTAAACTCCGTCGTAAATCTGTCACCAAAAAAACTAGGTACGTGACGTTTCTGTTTGTGTTATTTGCACAGCCCGGCTGAGTGAGGTGGCAGCATGTGTGGCTAAAAATTATCTTGCAAATGTAAGTCAGTTCTCTGTCTCCACAGTAGCTCTAGCGTCTTGAGCGCTTGCTGTATACCACCTGGGCACTGCGAAGCACCTGCCTGCCTGACCTTTCATAGCCCTGACCGTGAAGGGAGCCAGGTGTTGTGTCACCCTCATCTCACGGATCAGGAGCAAGGCTCAGTGTGTTTGTTGCTTGCCCAGAGTCACATAGCTGGTAAATGGTTGAATGTGGCCTTAACCAGTCTGTCTGACTCAAAAACCCACACTTTTATTCATTAACCGGCCCCGCTCCCCTCCTCAGGGATAAGGCCTGGAGTATTTTAAAAGGTGTTTTGCTCCAAGTCTGTTTTCTGCATCAGCCATGGCGTCCCTTGCTTTTCCAGGAAAGATGACTGAGCGAGCGTTCACGGCTCAGAGGTCAGCTCAGGAGGCCCAGGAGGCTTCAGGAAACCCCTGTCACCTCCTGCCCAGGAAATCTGTCTCATGCCCACTTCTTTTCCTGACATGTTTTTTTGGGTGGAGTATGTGTTTTCTAAGAATGATCTGGAATTAAATTGTCGAGCTCATTAAAAGTATTATAGAATTCAAAATTCTCTATGCTTTCTAACAAAACAGGAGGATTATATTGAAACAGATGATAAAAAAATTTTCCCTCTGCGATGGACTGCTCCAGAATTAGTAACCAGCTTTCAAGACAGACTACTTACTGCAGATCAAACTAAGTATAGTAATATCTGGTATGTATTGATTTTCCGTTCTGTTAGGCTTTTGTTATTAGCAAAGTCCTAACTTCTTTCTTTTCGAGCAGGGGAAAGGAATTGAATAAGACGTGAGAACACAAGAGTGCCTGATAGTGTGAAAAAGACCATTTACTGACATCATAGCAGTTATCACAGTTGCAGTGAAGTGATTAATTTTTTGCTTACCCATTTGACAGTAGTAAGCTCCATATGAAAGCAGGAACCAAGGCTATTTTCTGTGCCTGCTATAGGGCTTGGCTTATAATAGATGTTTAATAAATATTTACTGGAGTATATGAAAAAAAATAAACAGAAAGAGGTTTGGACCATTATGTAATAAATACCGAGATATAGTTCAGTTTAATGGAAGTTGAAAAAAAATGTTTGTCTTTGAGTAACAATTTCTGTTGCAGCTTTCTTAATTTATATCTATACCTTTTTGTGCTATTGTGCTTTTTCTGTTTTATTTTTCTCTTCTTGTCTTCTTTTGGATTGATTCTTTAATAACTGTTTTTTTCCTCTTAGTTCGAGAGCTGCATACGTTTGTATTAGTTACCCTATAAGTTTTAATATGTATGCTTCACTTAACTTGGGCTAGTAGTAGTTCTTATTTGGCCTTTCTGGATAATACCAGGACTCCAAGATCCTTTAACAAACTTTAACTCAGTTTAGCTTAACAACACACACACATACACACACGGAATTATATGTCATCATTGTTGGGTATCTTAAAACTTAGACCACTCAGCCATGCTGCCTTACTAGTATCTTAATTTTTCCTTTTAACCCCACAAGACTTTACTATTTTTTTAAGCATCAGTGTTTGTTTAGGTTTAGTCACATAATCAAACCACTTTGCTCTTGTTTTTTCTTTTTTTTAATCTCAGACCTTCCATCCGATACACTCTCCTTTTGTCTGAAGTGTGTCCTTCAGAATTTCCTTTAGTTCAGCTGTTAACAGACTCTTAGATTTTTTAATGTATGTCTGAGCTTACCTTTAATTTGTCCTCATTCTTGAAGTATATTTTTACTTGATGACAGTTACTTTCTCTCAGCATATAGATCTCACTCCACTGTCTCCTGGCTTCCATTGTTGCTCTTGAGAAGTCAGCCGTAAGTCTCCCTAAGCTCTTTGAAGGTAATGTGACTTTTTCCTCTCTGGTTGCTTTTATTTTCTTTTTTCCCTTTTTGGCCACACCCATGGCATGTGGAAGTTCCTGGACCAGGGATTAAACCTGTGCCACAGCAGTGACCCAAGCCGTAGCAGTGGCAATGCCAGATCCTGAACCTACTAAGCCACAAGGGAACTCTTCTCTGGCTGCTTTTAAACTCTTTGTCTTTTGTTTTTTGTAGTTTCACTATGATGTGTATGGGTGGGGATTTTTTAGTGGTTTTTTGGGGGGAGTTTATTGGGCTTTTCCTGGCTTTGGTTGGTGTTGTCAGCCCTTAACCCTTCAAACGCTACCTCTGGGCAGTTTTTTTGTACTTTTGGAAGTCTAATTAGACACCCTTGCCTTCTTGCTTTGTCTTCTGTCTCTTATTTTCTCCATATATTCTATCTCTTTGACGCTCTTGCCACATTCTAGATGATTTTTCAGACCTGTGCTCCAGCCACTAATTGTTTTTAAAATTCTCTCTTTAGCTGTGTCTATTCTTCTATTAAATTTTATAATTCAGTTATTGCCTTTTTGGTTTTAGGAGGTCAATTTGATTTTTAAAAATTCGCCCCAGTGTTTCCAATAATTGGGTTATGATCTCCATCAAATACTCCCAGTATCTGAAGTCTTTGTGGATTTGATCTCCCTCCTTCTTGATGGTGCCTTGTTTCTGTGGGGAGTAGTTTTATGGTGAGGATCTTGGAAACCTAGAATCAAGAGACATTCCTCCAAAGAGGTTCCACGTTTGCTTTTGTTGGATACCAGGATGTCCTGTCCCATGAGATACTGCACGGATCCAGGCGTGTGTGTATTCAGCTTGAGATCTTTGAGAGCACTCAGATGGTGTGATTTGGGGCTGCAAGTCCAAATAAGGGCCAGGTCTGTGGTTACAGCTTCTTAGGGACTATACCCCTCCATTACACACGTACACACACACACACATACTCTCTCACCCATACTCACACTCACATTCACACCCACACACACATTTACTCAGAGCACCTCAGTACCAAGGGAGCTTGTCTTCCAGGCTCCTGAAGGAGGCAGGGGCAGGTTTATTCCCACTGTGAGAAGGTCTCTGTGAGACCCCTTACCTTGAGCAGATCCAGAGCTTTGGCCCCTCCATCACCATCATCATCCCATTGGGCTTTGTAAACCAAAACCACAGAAGCCCAAGTTCTAAGCTTCAGCACATAGATACCCCAGTCAAAAGTGGTCTTAGGTTCTATTTAGTTTTCTAAGCTCTAGATTTTGTCCAGGTGATTTTGTGCTATCTTAACTGCTCTTTTTTTCTCCTCCCCCCCCCCTTTTTTTTTTGGCCTCACTCATGGCACATAGAAGTTCCCAGACCAGGGATCAAACCTGCACCACAGCAGCAACCCTTGCTGCTGCAGTACCGTGCCAGATCCTTAACCCTGCACCATATGGGAACTCCTTAACTGCTCTTGAATGCATTTAAAAATATGCATTTTCTGCTGCATTTGTATTTTTACTATTCTCAGCAGATTGATTGACCTGGAGACCTAGCCTGTGTTCCCAGAGACAGAACCTCCCCCTTGTTTCTGACAGGTTGAGACGTCTGCTGGCAGGGCTGGCAGTGGGGCCCGCTTTGGCCAGAGGCAGGGGCCATGCTGCTCTGTGCCAAGGCTGAGCGAGAGGGACCCTGCTCAGTGAGTTTGTGGGCGAGGGGATGAGCCTCAGGACATTTTTCCTCCCGGAAGAAAGAGGCTCCGTGGTCCTCAGTAAGGCACAAGCCAGGGAGAGGTGAAGACGTGGAGAGACGGGAATAGAGGCAGTGACTGCTGGCGCTTGTCCCGGGGGAGGCTGGACAGGAAAGAGGAGAGGACGGAGAGCTCCCGGCAGGGCTGGACCACGCAGAGGACACCCGCCTCGTCGCTGCCCGTGCTCCGTGTGAGCACAGGAGGAAGGGGTGCTCAAGGGAGGTGCTGGACGTGGGGGGAGAGGGGTGAGAACCCCGAGCTTCGTGTTCTCTGAAGAATGGGGGCGGAGGAGGCTGGAGAGGGGTTTGGTTTTGGAACAGGCCTTACTGGGAGAGCTAAAGGGAGTTAAGTCAGGGACTTGGAGGAATTGAGAAATCTGCCCAGGGTCAAACCAGGCTTGTACTGATAACACTCCTATTGCCACTAGTCATAAGCCACCTTTGTGGTCCTTAGCATTTCACGTGAACTTTTTATTTTCCTCAGTTAAATTGTAAACTTCCTGAAGTCATTGACAGTGTCTTAAACTTCTTTGTATCCAAAAGGCCCGCTGCCCCTGGCAGTTCTCAGGCAGTGAGAAGACACTTCTTTCTTCTTGAGTTGGATTGGAGATTTGGGTCCTTTTATTTTCTTAGAGAGAATTGCCCTCTCCACTTAGATATTGGATTTGTTGATTTTCTCGCCGATGTGTGAAATTAGCCTGGAGAATTTAATTTGTAAGTTACATTGTATTCCGACAATGTCAAATGATGAACTTGGACTTATTCAAATTCAGCTTATTACTCACACAAGCATTCTGGTGGGTATCTGTCATAGTCATGGAAACCATCAATACTCAAACCTGGCTGGATGCCAGCAGAACGAGGGAGTTATTTATTTATTTATTTGTTCATTATATCCTTTGAAGTTTAACATCCTTTTTTTTTTTTTTTTCAATAAATCCCTAAGTTCTTTCAAGACAAGGACCAATTAAAGCTACATTGGGTCATCTATATTTTTTTCTTTTTCTTTTTTTGTCTTTTCAGAGCTACATCTGCGGCATATGGAGGTTCCCAGGCTAGGGGTCGAATAGGAGCTGTAGCTGCTGGCCACACCACAGCTACAGCGGCACTGGATCCGAGCCACATCTCTGACTTACACCACAGCTCATGGCAATGCCGGATCCTTAACCCACTGAGCGAGGCCAGGGATCGAACCTGCATCCTCATGGATACCAGTCAGATTCGTTTCTACTGAGCCACGATGGGAACTCCACGAGGGAGCTTTTGAAAGATGCAGCCTCCTGAGCCACACCCACATCTCCCATCGCAGAGTCCTTGGGGTGGGTCCAAAGACCAGGGTCCAGATGACATAGACGATCAGCCAAGGTTGGGAGCCACTGCAGAAAGGAGACTGTGATACACAGCGGGACAGAACGCGGAGACCGAGTGAGGAAAAGGAGGAGGTGTTCCCTGACCTCAGTGGGGGCAGTACTGGGCCTGGGGGCAGTGGGACAAGTACAAAGAGGGGCCCAAGAGCCCCAGTTACTCAGGAATAACTACAGCAGCAAATGTCTGGGGCCGAGAGGGAAGAATTGTTTATGTGAAGATTTCCAGTGTTCATTACTATTGTGAATGGGCTTTTTTTCCCCTCAAGTCTCAGAATATTTACCTTGTATCTAGCCATGCTGCTGAACTCTTAAATTTAGATCGTTGTGATAATCTTTCAGATAATATTGAGTTTTAAAGTTGAACATATTAGCTCCTTCCTGTAATTATGCCTGTTGTCTCCATCTCAGATTTTTTTGCATTGGCCAAACCTCCTAAAGGAATGCCCCGTTAGTAAACACGAGCAGGTATTCTCATGTCCTCGTTTGAATGGAAATGCTTGTTTTCAAAATCATGGTAAAGAGCTGTCTTGAGCAGCCTTTTCCGTAGACCCCTTGTGCTTAACATCGCGAGAGACTGTGCAAAGGGAAACATGGGTTCTAAGACCTCTACCTCTGAAGGGAGAAAGAAGTGACTGTTCCCCTTTCCCGCAGGTCTCTGGGTGTGACGCTTTGGGAGCTTTTTGAGAATGCTGCTCAGCCTTATTCCAACCTTTCCAACTTAGATGTTCTCAACCAGGTCATTCGAGAGAGAGACACGAAACTCCCCAAGCCCCAGCTGGAGCAGCCTTACTCGGACAGATGGTGGGTAACTCCATGTCGCCTTTTCTTCAGAAGCTGGGGGGATCCTGTCTCCATGGGTGTCAGTTAGGTACTCCCTATTTTCAAACAGTGAATGTTACAAAACGCAATCATTTCTGTATTATTCATGACTGATTTTGGAATTAACACCCATTTGTTAAAATGTCATGCTAATTTTGAAAATGTGTAGAACAAGCAGAAGTTTATGTACTACATGCAATAAGAAAAATAACGTTAAGTCTGAACTAATAGAAAAGTCAATTTTAAAGGAGTTTCCTGTTGTGGACCGCCCCCCAGGGCCACACCCACGGCATGTGGAGGTTCCCAGGCTTAGGGGCTGGTCAGAGCTGCAGCTGCCGGCATGCACCACAGCCAGAGCAACACCAGATCCCAGCCGCGTCTGCGACCTACACCACAGCTCACGGCAACGCCGGTTCCTTAACCCACTGATCGAGGCCAGGGATCGAACCTGCAACCTCATGGTTCCTAGTCAGATTCATTTCTGCTGCTCCACGACAAGAACTCCCTGGAAATTACTTTTCAACGACGCTGTTTGTATGGGCGATATAGCCGACATGGGAGAAGAAGACACGATCAAATATATTTAAATTGGCAGTTGAGACCGGTTTGTGTAATGTATGTTGATATTTGAAAAACAAATTCACTTCCTATGGGTCTTCAGACCAGTTCTCACTTCGTTTCCAGCTGAGGTCAGGGTCTTCTGTGTTGCGGCCTCCGTCCACATCACCCACGCCCGCCTGGCATGGTCCTGGGAGCATGGTGCCCGCGTGTGGGCATTGCTCTGCCCCTCAGCCTGCCGGAACTAGCCAGACACTCAAGCTATACATTTAACACTGGGATTCCATCTCTGTGTTCCCTTCTGTTCACGGCTACAGTTTAAGGTGTTAGCCGTATTCAGCCCGCCCTTCAAAGACCCAGCTCCCGGCCGCCGCCTGCGCTGGGCTTCCTCCTCTACTCCTTCCCTCCGCCCGCAGCTGCTCGCGGGAGCTAAGGACGCCACGTGCTGCGCAAGCCCGCGGTGCTGCCTTCCGTCGGGGCAGGGGGCAGAGACTAGTCAGTGGCGTTTGGGTGAATTCTCGCGAAATCGAGGCAGTGAACCTCAGAACGTTATCAAGTACATTCTTTACAAGGCAGGAGACCTGTGGCGGTTGTGCTGAGGACAGCATTTTAGAGTGTTTCTAAATTCGGTGGCTAAGTCCTTAGAGAACTCCAGAACAGATGACAGGCAGCAGAGTTGAGGTGATACCGTGAAGTGTCCTGAGGACACGGAAAGTGCCAAATTTTCCTTCTCCATTTGCCCTTTTACCCTGACCTCATCGTGACCCTGGCTCCTTCGGGGGTCGGCACTGATGAAGCGTCTAGACCTCGGGGTGTTGAGGCAGCCCAGGGATCCTTGTGAGCTCCCGCTTTAAGACGGTCCGTGGTCTGTGCGTTGACCACCCCCCCTCTCTCTGTCGCCCAGGTATGAAGTCCTGCAGTTCTGCTGGCTCTCACCGGACAAGAGGCCGGCGGCCGAGGACGTGCACAGACTGCTCACCTACCTGCGGATGCAAAGCCAGAGGGACTCGGAGGTCGACTTTGAGCAGCAGTGGAATGCGCTCAAGCCAAACGCGGGCAGCAGGGCCGCCTCAGACAACGCGGCCTTCCCAATCCTCGACCGCTTCACCGGGGACCGGCTCGGCCGCGAGATGGAGGAGGTCCTCACCGTGACCGAGACCAGCCGGGGCCTGAGCTTCGAGTACGTCTGGGAGGCGGCCAAGCACGACCATTTCGACGCGCGCGGCCGGGGCCACCCGGATGAAGCCGTGTCCTACACGAGCGTCTTCTTCCCCACGGAAGTGTTTGAGAGTTCGCTCTCAGATCCCGGGCCCGGGAAGCAAGATGACAGTGGCCAGGACATCCCCCCGCGGGCCCCTGGAGTGGTGCCCGTTTTCGATGCCCACAACCTCTCCGTCGGAAGTGACTATTACATCCAGTTAGAAGAAAAAAGTGGCGGCAACTTGGAGCTCGATTTTCCGCCTGCACTGCTCACAACCGAAGTGGATAATCCGGGAAGGACTGGCGATGAGGCGTCACAGTTTCTGACCCTCAGGAATCTTGAATTTGAGGAGTCCAGTACAGACGAGGATTTCTTCCAGAACAGTCCGGACCCCCGGGGTGCCAGCCTACCCAAGGATGTGCATGTCGCCAAGGGCCCCGAGAGCCCTTTCAACAGGATGTTTAACGATCGTGGCAAATTGGAGGCCTTGCCCAGTCACCAGAAAATATTTGATTTACTGGAGCTAAACGGCGTTCAAGCCGACTTGAAGCCGGTCCCCTTAAGCGCAAGTCTGGATGAGCCCAAGGACTCAGTGGTGACACGGTGCTCTGAGAAAGAAAAGCCCCACAAGCTTTTGGACTGCGAGCCTCTTTGCTCCCCAGAAAACCTCACGCACCGAGACAGTTTAGATCGGCTGGATGTGGAAGAATTGTCGGAAAACTTTTTATTTCTTCAAGAGAAGAACTTACTGAAAGACTCCTTGTCCAGCAAAGAACGTATAAACGATCTTCAAACAGAACTTAGAAATGCTGGTCTTCCTGAAACTCTGTTAGAAACTCCGAGCAGAAACTCTCTAGATGCTGAGCTTGCGTTGGCCAAAAGTAGCCCAGGCTCCTCTTTGCTGCAGGGCGACGTCAGCTCATGGGGCAGAGACCGAGGCGTGGCACCCAGGGGCGGCACTGGGGACGCGGCGCCACCCTCCCCGCAGGCACCTCCTACCTCGCTCGAAACGGGGGGCACGCCTCCAGCTGGGTCCCCACAGCAGGGCGGAGCCAAGCCCCCGTGTTTGGATGTCGGCGTCCATGGAGACGGTGTCTGCCGACAGGTGAACCCGGACTCTGCCCTGGGGGACATGCCCCCCACCGGCCATGGGTCCCGAGACCCCGCTCCCCAGAGCGAGGCCCTGAGACCAGCCCAGAGCAACTCAGTTCTCGCCCAGGACACGCCTGCCGGCAAGGTGGGTACAGGGAACAGCCTTCCAGAATCGAGGCAGAGCTCACAGAATCAGCCGCCTTCCCGAGAGCATTGCCGCCGAGCTCTGCCCGAGAGACACATGGCCGTGGAGACCCCGGACCAGCTGGACGGTAAAGACGCTGCCGCAGAGGATGTGGGCTTGGTGTCGGCCCTCTCCTCGGACTCTGCCAGTCAGGACAGCCTCTTGGAGGACAGCCTTTCGACGCCCATCCCATCCTCAGAGCAGTCCGTGGAGACCCCGGACTCCCTGGACTCGGTGGACGTCCGTGAGGTTTTACTGGGCTCCTTGGGCCCTCGCACGCCGCAGAAACTGCTGCCCCCCGATAAGCCCGCGGCGGACAGCGGCTACGAGACAGAGAACCTGGAGTCCCCCGAGTGGACGCTGCACCCGGCCCCCGACGGCGCCGCCGCCCCCGACACGGCCTCGCTGGGGGACGGTGTTCGTGGCGGATTGGCTCCCAACCCAGTCATTGTCATCTCAGACATAGCTGATGGCCACCGAGGTACAGAAATGACCTCGCAGACCTGTGCGCCTGGCTGCCAGGGCTCGTACCGTGACTCCGCCTACTTCTCAGACAATGACTCAGAGCCCGATAAGAAGCCCGAGGGGGTCCCGGCAGCCTCGGTGTCTGCGTTGGGAGAAGACCAGTGCCCCCCTGAGCCCAGCATCCCAGGACAGAGTCCCGGAGCCAAGGACAGCTGCCTGGACACTGGCAGCAGCCAGCCAGACCACAGCTGTCCCCCCGCTCTGCCAGACTCCAGTCACCCGGAATCAAGGGGAACCTCAGAGCTGGTGACGGCCGCCACTTCCAAGGAGCCACACTCTCCCGACGACGACGACGACGACGAGGCTGGCAGCCCCTCGAGTCTGCCCAACTCGGAGCTGAGCAGTGGGGATGACCTGGAGGCCCAGGAGGAGCCCCCCTGCACGCTGGCCTCCACCGGAACCAACACCAGCGAGCTCCTGGCGTTCACACACCCGCCCCTCCGCCCGGGCAGCCCGTCGGCCCCGGCGGTGGAGCAGTCCCTGTGTGGCCACGGCGAGGGCCCCAAGCTGAAGGAGCCGGATGTGGAAGGGAAGTACCTGGGGAAGCTCGGCGTGTCGGGGATGCTCGACCTGGCGGAGGATGGCATTGACGCCGACGAGGAAGACGAAAACAGCGACGACTCGGACGAGGACCTGCGGGCCTTCAACCTGCACAGCCTCAGCTCCGAGTCAGAGGACGAGACTGAGCACCCGGTGCCCGTGGTCCTCAGCAGCGAGGACGGGCAGCACCTGCGGAGCCTGTTGAAATCCTCGGCCGCCGCCGCCGCCGCCCACCAGCTGCCCAACGACTGGAAGAAAGAAAAGAAGGCGGTGACGTTTTTTGATGACGTCACAGTCTACCTGTTTGACCAGGTATCTGTTGCCTCCACAGTGTCCTGTTAGAGAATTCCAGAGCATGGTAGGAAAGTGAGCGTCCTCTTTTTTTCTGGTTCCCATCCCGAGACCTCAGATTGTTTAATGACGACTCAGCAAAAGGAACTTGGGGTTGGTTATGGTGACAGTTCCAAGAACGTGCAGAAACATGGTTTGCACAGGGACCTCCCGTTAAGGGAAGGGAAAGAGACCTGCAGGCTCTTCCTGGGTGTCCTGGCAGAGTTCTCGTGAAATTGGTTACCCTTTCCAGACCAGAGTTTTATGGTCTGACGGTCGGCAGCAGCGCCCAGTACTCAGGCGTGAGCTGGAACAGTCTGTGGCTCGCACGGAGCCCTGGAGAGATGCTGACCAGCGGCAGTGCCTGTGGGGCAGGCGCAGGGACCCAGCAGCAGGACTGGCCCTCCTGGCAGGGAGGCGGCCCTGCCCCCATCCCCCCTGCGAGGCAGGCCGCCTGTGTCCGCTCAGTGGGCTCAGACTTGGGCTTCTTTAAAAATGAGGTAGCCTGCAATTCAGACTTCTTCTTCAGTGTCTTTGTTGACTAGCCTTTGCAGCCGTTGCACGTGCGTCTTTGGTCGGCCGGGCTCTCAGTGAGGCTGCAGGTCCAGAAGGTCGGGCCCTGGGCTTCTCCCTAGTGCGCTCGCCTCCTCTGTGTTTAGTCCTTGGCGCTGAAATTTGGCATCTTGGCCTCTTGTCCAAGCATCTGTCCACTGAATTTTGCCTTTGCACCTTTGTCAAAAATTAAATAACTGCATTTTTATGGTCTGCTTCTGGACTTTCTTTTCTGTTCCACTGATCTGTGAATTTACCCCTTGGCCAATACCTCACTCTTGTACTTCCTAAGAATCTTTTCATTAAGTCTTAACGTTGGGGAATGTGATTCCTCTCTTGTTTTTCTTCCTTTTCAGAGCTGTTATGGCTTTTGCAGTTCCTTTGGTTTTCCATGTGAATTTTAGAGTCAGCTTGCCTTATGCACAAAAATATCGTACTGGGATTGTGATGGGAACTGCATAGATCTGGATCAGTCTGGGGAGAACTGACATCATTACTGTCTTGAGCCTTTCAACTCATGAACACAGTGTGTCTCTCCTTTTACTTAGCTCTTGTGTTTTCTGGTTTTCAGCATACAGATCCTCTGTATATTAGATTTATGCCTCAGTATTTCATTTCTTAAGGAGCTATGATAAAACATAGTTTTAAAATGTTGATTTCCATTTGTTCCTTGCTAGTATATAGAAATGTAATTGATTTTTACATGTTGACTTTGTATCCTGCTCTACTGACTTACTAGTTCTAGGCTTTCTCTTTTGTTTTGTTTTGTTTTCACACTCCTTGTGATTTTCTACACAGCCAGTCCTGTTGTCTGCACTAGGGACAGGTTTGTTTATTCTTTTCCAAACTGTATCTCATTTATTTCTTTTTCTTACCATATTACACTAGCTAGGACTTCCAGTTCAGTGTTGAATAGTCGAGTGATAAGAATAGACACCCTGGCTTTGAACTCAGCCTTAGGAGACAAGCCACTCCGTCTTTGACCATTGATTATGACGCAGGATTTTTGTGATGCATTTTATCAAATTGAGAAGATTCTCTTCTCTTCTTAGTTTGAGATTGTTTTTATCCTGAACGGACACTGAATTTTGTCCAGTGCATTTTATACATCACTTGACGGGAATATGTGGTTCATCTCCCGTTAATATGTATATGTTAGATTACATTGATGGATTTTCAATATTGAATCAGTCTTCCCTTCATGGAAAATAAAGCCCACTTGGTTGTAGGGTTTTATTCTTCCATGTTGCAAGATTTGATTTGCAGATGCGTTGTAGAGGATGGTCTTGTCTGTCTCCACATGGTACACTGGTCTGGAATGCTCCAGCAGGTTTGCTTATTTGGCTGACTTTGTTTGGGCGCCGTCTTTGGCTTTGATATCAAGGTAGTGGTGGTCTCGTGAGTTGGGAAGTTACACTTGACCCTTGAACACTGGGTTTGAATGACACAGGTCCACTTACAGGTGGATTTCCTTCCCACTAAATTCCTACTACATACCGCACGACCCAAGGCTGGTTGTATTGTGGATGCATAAGCACAGATGTGGAGGGCCGACTGTGGTTAAAGGTGGATAAGCGCAGGGGCCGCTGCCCCAACTCTGCACCATTCAGGGGTCAACTGTATTTCTTCCTCTTTCAGGAAGAGATTGTGTAGATTTATACTTTTGTGTGTGTGTGTGTGTGTGTGTGTGTGTCTTTTTTTGCCTTTATGTAGAGCCGCACCCGCGGCATATGGAGGTTCCCAGGCTAGGGGTCTAACAGGAGCTGTAGCCGCCGGCCTATGCCACAGCCACAGCAACGCAGGATCCGAGCCGCATCTGCAACCTTCATCACAGTTCACGGCAACGCCAGATCCTTAACCCACTGAGCAAGGCCAGGGATCAAACCCGCAACCTCATGGTTCTTAGTCGGATTCGTTAACCACTGAGCCACAAAGGGAACTCCCTATACTTTTTTTTTTAATTTGTTTTTATTTTAAGTATTTTTATTTTTTCCATTATACCTGGTTTACAGTGCTCTGTCAATTTTCTGCTCTACAGCAAGGTGACCCAGTCACATACACATGTATACATTCTTTTTCTCATGTTAATCATGCTCCATCATAAGTGACTAGCTATAGTTCCCAGTGCAATACAGCAGGATCTCATTGCTTATCCATTCCAAAGGCAATAGTTTTCATCTATTAACCTGAAATTCCCAGTCCATCCCACTCCCTCCCCCTTCCCCTTGGGCAACCATAAGTCTTCTCCAAGTCAGTGATTTTCTTTTCCGTGGAAAGGTTCATTTGTACCATATACTAGATTCCAGATATAAGTGATATCATATGGTATTTGTCTTTCTTTCTGACTTCACTTAGTATGAGAGTCTCTGGTTCCATCCATGTTGCTGCAAATGACATTATTTTGTTCTTTTTTATGGCTGAATAGTCTTCCATTGTGTAATTATACCACATCTTCTTAATCCATTCATCTGTTGATGGATATTGAGGTTTTTTCCATGTCTTTGCCATTGTAAATAGTTCTGCAGTGAACATATGGGTGCATGTGTCTATTCCAAGGAAAGTTTTGTCCAGATATATGCCCAAGAGTGGGATTGCTGGATCATACGGTAGTTCTGTATTTAGTTTTCTGAGGTAGAGATTGTGTAGATTTATTATTGATCTTTTCAAAGAACTGCTTTTGGTGTCATGGAATTGTTTTTTCTTTTCTCTTTAATTTTCTTGGTTTCTGCTTTATCTTTTTATTATTTTCTTCTTTGTGCTTGCTTTGGATTTATTTTGCTCTTCCTTTTCTAGATTCTTAAGGTAGAAACTTAGGATTTGAGACCTCTCTTCTTTAACTCCATCCCATGAATTTTAATGTTGTCTTTTCAGTTCAGCTCTCTTTCCTTGAGACTTTCTCTTTGACTCATGGATTACTTATTAAAAACCTTGTTTCATTTCCAAGGATTGGAGATTTTCTTATGCCTTTCTGTTACTGATTTCTAGTCTAATTCCATTACGGTCAGAGAATATATTCTGTAGGGTTTCAGTTCCTTTAAATGTGTTGTTTTCTTTCGGAGCCAGAATGTAGTCCGTCTCGGTGAGTGTTCCTTACGCACCTGAAAGCATGTGTGTTTTGCTTCTGGCGGGGGGGGGGGTTCTGTATGTGTCAGAAGCACCTGGTTGATCGTGTTCATTTTTTTCTGCATTGTTGAGGACTTTTCCACTTGTTTTATTGATTACTGAGAAGTGTTGACGTCTCCAACCATAATTTTGAATTTGTGGATTTCCTGTTTTCATTTCTGTCCATTTTTGCTTCGTCTGTTTTATAGCTATGTTGTTAGCTGCGTGCACGTTTAAGATGGTATCTTCTTGGTGAGTTGACCCTTTGTCACTACATAATGTCTTTCTTCAGCTCTTTGTCTGATGTTCCTAAAGCCACCGCAGCTTCTTATGATTAGTATTTGCATGCTATCTCTTTTTTCATCCTTATAACCTATCTCCCTCACTGTACTTGACAAGTTTCTTGTGGATACCATATAGGCAGGTGAGTTTAAAAATCTGTCCTGGAGTTCCTGCTCTGTCTCCGGTGCACTGGAAGGAGGTTCGATCCCCAGCCCTGCACAGTGGGTTGAGGATCCAGTGTTGCCATAGCTGCCGCATCAGTCGCAACGGCAGATCCGATCTCATCCCTGGCCTGGGAGCTCCACGTGCTGTGGGGTGGGCCAAAAGAAAAAAAATGCATCCTGAAATTTTCTGTATTTTAATTGGCTTTTTTTTTTAGGCCACTTACAGTTTATTCATGTTTGAATTTAGGTGAACAAATTTTTTGACGTTTCTGTGTGTTCCTCTGATTCTTTTCTTCCGCTCTTTTGCTCTCTCGGTTGATTTGAACAATTTTTAGCATTACCTCTTGTCTGTTGTGTTTTTTACTGTCTTCTCTCTTAGTGCAGTATTTGGAGTGGTTCCTGGGGTTACAGCGCACGCACGAACCTAACTCTTCACAGCCTACTTAGAATCAATGTTGTACCATTTCAAGTAGGATTAGGGGCCACACCACCCCTCCCTGCCTTCAGGTTGTCTGACAGATCACAGCACCTTGTCAGACAGTGCTCTCTGTTTTACTTCCAAACGTCCCTCCTTTTTTGGCTGTGCTCACAGCATGCACACGTTCCCAGTCCAGGGATCGAACCCAAGCCACAGCAGTGACCCAAGCTGTTGCACTGACGATGCCAGATCCTTAACCCACTGAGCCACCAAGAAACTCTCCTCCCATGAGTTTTAAAATTTCAGTTATTGTGGAGTTCCCTTCGTGGCTCAGTGGTTAACGAATCCAACTAAGAACCATGAGGTTGCGGGTTCGATCCCTGGCCTTGCTCAGTGGGTTAAGGATCCGGCATTGCCATGAGCTGTGGTGTAGGTCACAGACGCGGCTCAGATCCCACGTTGCTGTGGCTGTGGCGAAGGCCGGCAGCTACAGCTCCTGTTAGACCCCTAGCCTGGGAACCTCCATATGCCGCGGGTGCGGCTCTACATAAAGGCAAAAAGACAAAAAAAAAAAAAATTTCAGTTACTGTTTTTTTCTATTCTGAGATTTGCATTTCATTATTCCTTTTATAATCCCTTTTTTTTTTTTTTTTTGGCTGCACCTGTGGCATGTGGAGGTTCCCAGGCCAGGGATCAAATCCGTGCCACAGCAGTGACAGTGCCAGGTCTTTAACCCACTGAGCCACCAGGGAGCTCCTATCATCTGTTCTTTTGCTGAGACTTCTCCATTCATTTCAACTGTGTTTTCCCTTGCTTGTGGGAATTTTGTTTTGGTTTTTTGGGGGGGGCGCCACACCTACGGCATATGGAGGTTCCCAGGCTAGGAGTCTAATTGGAGTTATAGCTGCTGGCCTTAGCCACAGCCACAACGCAGGATCCGAGCCGCGTCTGCGACCTACACCACAGCTCACAGCAACGCCAGATCCTTAACCCACTGAGTGTGGCCAGGGATCAAACCCACAACCTCGTAGTTCCTAGTCAGATTCGTTTCCGCTGTGCCACAACAGGAATTAGGAATGTTTGATAATAGTCTTTTCAGGAAATTCCAGTATCTGACAATCTGTTGATTGTCTTTTCTCCTGTGAGTCGTACCATCCTGTGCCTTGTTTAGACCCTGTGGAGAACGTTGGTATTTTCGTCTCAGGAAGGCATTGACCTGGTTGGGTTTGGGGCACAAGTTGCAACCAGCCTTCTGGAGATCGAGGCCCCCCGTCAAAGCCTTTGCTGGGCCTTGTGACCCTGTGCTGTGCGAGACTGGGCCTTGGCAGTGGTCTTCCCTGCAGTTCGGTTCTCGAAGCCTGGCGGCTGTGCTCTTTGGGGTCAGATCTACCCCGAGCAGCTGACGGGTAACCAGGGCCCTAACAGCCTGACGGCGTCCCTTCCTGGCCTCCCACCCCCGCGGAGCCATGCTTCTGCCCGACGTCCGGGGCCTCCTCTTCTCTTTTGGTCCTCCGGCCAGGAAGCCGGGCTTTGGCTTGCCGTATTCTGAGGCCAGAGGCGCGGCGGGAGGACCCAGGGGAGACGCGGCCGGTGGCGTGGCAGCCTCTCCAGGCAGAGAGGAAGCTCCCCGCCCAGGTCACAGGCCCAGCCGCCATCCAGGAGGGCAAGAGGTGGGAGGGCAACAAGGAAAAGTCCGGGCTCTTCTCTCCTCTCTCTAAGCCTCAGAAGACCCCCTTCCTGCACCCACAGCCGGCGGCCTGGGGGGGTCGGGAGGCAGGCGCCTGGCTGCCTGGCGACCTCGACTTCCCGTCTCCTCAGAGGCCCGCTGGCCCCCGCACCCCCCGCCCCCCGAGCCCTGGGAGGCATGCGTGGCAGCTGGCCGGCAGTCCCCCCGCCCCCGGACTCCCAGGGCACACGTGGGCTGACGGGATCTTGTGTCGGCTTTTCAGGAGACCCCGACCAAAGAGCTGGGCCGCTGCGGAGGAGAAGCCCTGGGACCCGAGCCCAGCAGCCCGGCGCCGTCGCCAGGCTCCCCCTACCTGAGCAGGTGCCTGAATTCCGAAAGCTCAACCGATGAAGAAGGTATTTCATCTCATTGGCAAGTTTAGAAAGAAACTGAAAAATCACGTAATGTAAACTTTTTGGAAGATGACTTCACATGTTGCTTAAACGGCCCCTGCTGGGTGACCCGGGCAGCCGCCTGGCCGTCTGCGCCCGGGCCCCGCTGCGCCTGCGGGGCACGCCTGCCGAGCCTGGTCTCCGTCCTGACGGGGTGAAGGGACTGACTTGGAGTCTCTGCTTGCAGGTGGAGGCTTCGAGTGGGACGACGACTTCTCCCCAGACCCGTTCACGTCCAAGGCAGGTCACCTCCTCGGTTCCAAGGCTTCTCTTCAGACGTCCAAGTACTTCTCCCCGCCGCCGCCGCCCCGGAGCGCGGAACCCAGCTGGCCGCACGCCGCGCCGTACTCCAGGTTCTCCATCTCTCCCGCCAACATCGCCAGCTTCTCCCTCACGCACCTCACAGACTCGGACATCGAGCAGGGAGGTGAGGAGGCCGGGGGCTGGGGGGTGGCCTCCCCGCCAGACTGACTGCATGTTAACCTGGTGCTTTCCTGCTGTTTGCCGAGAGCACCGTGCCGACCTTCCCAAAGTGCCCTCGGCCTTGCCGGCGCTCTGGGGGCCTCATCCCCCGCTCCTGGGCCTCTGTCCCTGCCTGGCCGAGGCCCCAGTGCTGGAACTTGCCCTGAGGCTGCTCCACGCGCCCCTGTCCTCTTTCCCTTTTTGCTGCTGGCCGCCCATCCCGTTTCTACTTCTTTCCCCAAGAGAGAAGCAGCTCGTCAGAAAGCTTAGCTCTGAAGAACGCTCGGCCCTGACTTTGGCCTTGAGCCCAAGTGCGCTCTGGTGTCTCCCCGAGAATGTTGATTCTGCCATTAAGTCCTGGTCTTCGTGTGACAGCAGAAGGCCCGGTGGGCGGGGCAGCAAATGAGCGGGCACAGCTGAAGCGGTGCCTGAACGCATGGGTCTTTTCTCCCCACAGCCAGATCGGAAGATAAGTGTTAATTGGTACACTTTTTGATGTGAAGTTTGCAGATCAAATAATAACTGTGAAACACACAGAGCTTTTGTTTGTGTCTGTGCCGTGCTTGATTGTGCCGATCAGATAGTGCCCGTTACCTGGTGGTCCGGCGGGGCAGACGGCGGGGGTCAGGGCAGGTTCGCCCCCGCACCCGAAGCAGGACCTTGAGCAGCGCGTGAGCCGAGCAGATGTGTTTGCGAGAGAGCCTGGCAGGTGTGGCTGCTGCAGGAAGCGGCTCGGCCAGGTGGCCCACGGCCACACTTCTCGCTTCAGTTCCTTTTTCTGCAGTGAAGATCAGATGCCATGCGCACTATTTTTATCTGTGACGATCGTTTTAAAAACCCAGCTTTGCTTGCTCTCTCCTGATTAGGAAGCAGCGAAGACGGAGAGAAAGACTAGGTGGTGCTGAGGCATCTCCGGCCCAGGCTGCTCCCCCGCGGCGTTCCCGGCTGACCAGCGGTGCCCCCTCGACAGCTGCCGACGCAGAGCCGGGAGGAGGACCCAGAGGCCACGGGACAGCGCAGCGGGACGCCCGGCCCGGGCATGGCTTGTCTGGCTCGCCCAGTGCAGTTTGCTGCCCTCATGCCGAGCGCCTCCGCTGTCCTGGGAGCCCGGGCGGTGCGGTGTGGGGGGACTGTCGGCTCTGGTTGTTTGTGGTTCCCCCGTGGGGTGTCCTCCACGCCCACACCTGCGCCCCCATCTGTGCACGGGGCCCCGGGAACTGTGGTGGGAATTGGCACCAGTGAGCCATATTTATTATTTTTAAAGAAATCACTAATTGCTTTCTGTAATTGCACTGTGGATAAATGTCCTAAGAGTCCCTGATACTGTACAGAATCTTAAATTATTCAAGGAAGATAAGGCAGGTCAAGCTGGTGCTATCCACTAGTTTGATTTTTTTTTTTTTCTTCTGTTCTATAGTTTGTTTGCTCTGCATGGTACTTGTAAAGCCTAAGTATTTTGAGTGTCATGCTGTCTTCAGAGTTGTTGGAATTGTACATACGGTACTTTTTGGTAAACGATAAGTGATTCTGAATGTTAGTGTTTTATGTTCTTATAGGAAATATTTTTGATGAGTCCCCAAAGACTGCTCCGTTTTGTTGACTGAATGAAACACATTTCTGTCTCTTCTCTAGATGGTGGTTTCTCTGTTGCACATGGCTCCTCCGGGGAGCTGCAGGGTCCTGCAGCCCCTCTGTGGGAGCCTCCCCCCCCCCCCGACTTCTGAAGAACGCTCTTGGTGCACAGGGACAGGAGGTTCGGAGCTCGGCTGCGGCTGGAATGTCCGGGTCCCCGCGTCCCCCCCGCCCCCCAGCTGGGCAGGAGTCCCTTCCCCTCAGAGCCGGCTCCCCTGCTTGGTTCTCAGAAACGCAGACGGCGGTGGCCTCAGGGTCCTTGTGTTGCAACTCCTTCATGCAGGAAGATGGGGTCCTCCGGGCACAGCAGCTGCTCCATGGAGGGCCGTGGGGGCCGAGGATGCTTCGGCTTCATTCTCTCTGTGCACCTGAGGTGCTGAGCTTCCAACATCCCTGGGGCTGAATCGTCCCCTGAGAACAGCCACTCTGATCGTGTCCCGTCCAGGTGTGACCGGTCTCTGTAACCAAGGGGACACTCCCGCCCTACGGCCATGAGGAGGGATGAGGGGCAGCGGCAGAGCCTCCACAGGCAGCACATCCTCCTGGCGGGGACCTCGGGTGGCCGGTGGCCAGAGCCCCCGGGCCCATCTGCACTGACCCCGCCCTTCTGCATTAAGCACCAAGTTCCCCCTTGGCTCTGAAAGGACTGAGCGTGTCCAGTGCAACCTCACGACGCTGGCAGGAGCCGGGTGTTTGTAATACAAAGCTGACCTCCATCTGCGGTCCTTGAGTTGTGCTCCGGCAGCGGCGTGGCCGTGCTGCTCTGAGGAAGATCCGGGTGGGGCCTCGGGTCTGGGTCCCCACGTGCCGGCCCCTCCCGCCAGGGCTTGGCCGGTGCTGACCGGCTTTCCCGGCTGCAGCGGGTCCCTGGCATGACCGTCCGGGCCCAGGCTGGGGCCGTGGGTCCCCGTGCAGATGTGTGTGCCGGGTAGAGTGAGCGTAGTTGGTGGGGACCTTTATTATCGACTCTGGCTCCCCCCTGTCGATACGAGCAGGAGCTTTCCAGAGCGAGAAGGTTGCGAGTAGAAGGCCCACCTTCCCGCCCCCCTGGTGTGAGCCCCGAGCACTGCCAGAGCCGGACGCTGGCGGTGGGGCCAGAGACAAAGCCACAGGGCGTGGAGGTGATCTTGCCAAAACTCCTAACTCTGAAGTTCCTGCCGTGGAGACTTCCTGAGTTTTCTGAATTTTTACATCTGCTTACCGGTCTCTCGGTTGAAAGAGAAATGAGACGCGATTATACTAGCTTTTTCAAATTATAGGTCTAAGGAGTTCCCATTTAATGATTAAAATCTAGCAGATCCATAGGGTAGCCTTCTTATACCGTCAGCCCGGGACACATTTATTGATGTTTTGGGGGCTGTACTTTTTCACTACGATTAAGGAGGTTTTAACAACGTAATTCCCATTTTAATTTATCTTAAGGTCTGTACCGCTTTTCGTCATTCATTGCCAAAACATTTTATACATGAAGTTTGGGGGGGGTTGGAGTAGTAGGTCTTACTTAATGTGGTGTTGTATGGTCGGGAGGGTTTTATATTTACGATAAACATGTGAATTCACATGTTCTTTTAAAATCTCAAGCAATACACAGGAAATTACGTCGATTAAAATTATCAGCCCATTTTTGAAACCTCAGCATGTGCTTCGTTGTTGGATTCAGTTTCTTTTTACTCGGTTGGTTACCAGCAGTGGGGTTTTCAGACCGTCCCAGTTCTCATCAGTTACACAGTGAAATAATAACAATGGCAGTGGAACTCTCTAGGTGACACGGGTGAGGTTTGCAGTGCCTGGTCCACAGCGGTATTTCCTGGCCTCCTTTGGGATCAGTCTCACTTTGGTGGAGTTTACATATCTTCAATCCCACCATAAAAATAATCTGACTTTCATCTCCTTCCTAAGCTAGATGTTCATGTGTGTTATCCAGTGGCTCGGTCGTAAGCCAGAAAGGGAAATGTAGAAAGTGCTCCCACATCCTTCTGACACTTGGGCCGTGCATCCGGGTAAGAAGCCATCATCGGTCTTAAGGGTGAAGAAGCTCCAGGCAGCTAGCTGGAGAGAAAGCAGCATCTGTCCTGTGTTTAAACGTACAGGCGATCGTTTCCATAGAAATGGGTTTTTTCTAAGAAAAGTCCTTGTAATGTCTTGCTGCCGTGAAACGCCTTTCAAAACCTCTTCCTTTTATTAACACTTTCCTTAGGTGTTTGTAGGGTTAATGACTTAGTGCATGTTTGTCCTGAGGGACCGGGCCCAAGGGAGGCAGCTCCTGGTTTTACTGGATCCAGCCTGTCATCTGCAAATTCCAGAAGTGAACCAAGTGTTAGGCTGCAGACGCTGGTTTCGGTTACGAGGGGCTTCAAGATGCTAGCCTTACGAGAAGTAGCCTTAAAGCAAGGGGGAGTGTAGACTGTAACTTAAGATTTAAATTTCCAAAAAACACGCTCCTAGGTAGTGATGGGGTTGGCTTAAGTTTTGGTGATCCAAAAGGAAAACGCTCTCTAGTATATAAACAAATTCTTAAAAGATGTTGCCAGTATTGAATTACCGACAACCTGTTACTTGAGCGGCTGGAATACGGTTAGGTTGTGCGGGCTGGCACAGGCCAAGACAGATCTTAATAACGGACCACTGTGTGCATCCACTGCTTCATTCCAGCTGCAAGTGAGGCCCCCCACCCCCAGATTTCCCGGTTGTGCTTTAACACCGTTGTAAGAGGTTCACGGCAATATAACAGTTAATGAACTTTCAGTTGAAATTGTGTACATTTTTAAATTGTAAGATTTTTACTGTATATTGATGCATAGTGTGATTCAATAAATTGCTTGTAATTTAAAGACTATTTAATATTCAAAATAAATATAGTTATATATTTATAAACTCTGTTGCTGCATTTATTCTGTTTTTTCCACCGTGTAAGGCTGGGGGTGGGTGACCTGGCACTGCCCTGCCGTAGGCACTTGTAGCCTGCAGCCCTAGGTCGCTCACTGCCCTGAGCTCTGGAGATTGGATGACTTTTTCCATGACAGACCCCCCTCCCCCTCAACCCCACCCACACTACTGAGAACATGAAGATTTATATAATCACTAGAAAACTGTCCTGTAGAGTTTGTGCTGCCCTGATATGTTTCTGTAATTCAAAGCCTTTGGACTTGTTGATGAATTGAAGAAGCGTTTCTGAGATGCTGCCTCTAAGGAGCTCTCGGAGGCTAATCAGCTCTTCCCGGGTCCTGGGGGGCCCCTCCTTGCTCTCCTGGTGGGAGCTGCCAAGAGCAGGGTATCTGCCTCCTTGTTCCAGAACAGGGCCCTGGCCCCAGCTCAGGTTACACCAACTGCAGAGTGACCCTGTGGAGGGGATGCAGGGGACCTGTGAAGCCCCATTCAGAGAGCCCAAGACGGGCAGAGAGTGACCCTGGGCCTGCGGGAGCCCACCCCTGGTGCCACCTCAGGAACTGCCTGCACTCGGGGTGGGTCCTATTAGGCCCCCAAGAACGCCTGAGCCGGGAGTGTTTTTGACATCTTTTAATGCCGCAGTCAAAAGTGGGGACGCTGAGGCGCGCAGGGCTGGGGGCGGGGGGGGGGGGCAGCTATTAAGCAAAGCAGGTGGGTGGGTGGCAGCTGGGTTTGAGCCCGAGGCACTTACCACCAGACCCGACGACCAGTTTTTTGCCTATGACCTGCCCACGGGCAGCCGACCAGGTGCTCCCGGCGCAGGGCTCCTCCCACTGGCATCTGGAACCGCGACGCCCGCGTGGTGGGGGCGGGTCCCAAGGCCCAGTGCTGCGGGTCCTGCCTGAAACGCAGGGTGTGGGCGCGGGGGTGCCTGGCTGCTGCTCTTCCAGGATGTGGCCGCTGCCCGTTTGAGAAACTAGTATTACAGCAAAACGGCTTTTCCACGAATTCTTCTGACTCTGGCTCTGTGTTCCAAGCCTTAAGCCCACGGCCAGGAGTGGCGGCCAGGTGCGGCGGCCAGGTGCGGTCCCGGGGCTTCACCTCCGCGCAGAGCTTATCTCCTACTCCGCGGAACGGGCTCTGGAGCCAGAACTCCCCCGGGCGGGGAAGCGGCCCGGGGACCCTTCGCGGGCTGGGAGGTGGCCACAGGTCCCCCGCCCGCAGGTGCGCCCCCGCCCCCCGCCGAGGGGCGGGGACGAGCGACTCTGGCCCCGCCCCGCCCCCGCCCGGCGGGGCTCATTTACATGCGGCCGCCGCCCCGCCCAGGACGCCTAAAGCGACGTGTCCTTGTCCCCCGTGGGCAGCCCCAGCGCGTGTGGCCACAGATCCCCAGGTAACGGGGGTGGGGGTGCGGATGGGGCCGCGGGGGAGACCCCGGGCAGTACCGGGTGGCGTCTGGAGGGAAACCTGGGTAAAGGGGCCCGGGTCTGGAGCCCAGGCAGCGACCACCCACAAGGTGGGTCCGGGGACTGCTGCGGGCTCTGGCCACTGTCTACCTCTGACCTCTGACAGCCACCTCACGTCCACAGCCGTTCTGGCACCAGCGTTGTCCCTTTGTGTGTGACGTCCAGTGGGGCAGGACAGTGAATGGGGTGGCTGGAGCTGCTGCCTGCCCGCGGGGGGCAAACCTTGGGCGGCAGGGCTGTCCCGGGCTAGGTTTGGGCCACGTCTCCGGGTGGTCTCAGCAGTGTCAAAGGCCACCTAAGCCCTGGAGCCCAGGCAGCAGTGAGGGGCGTGAGGCCAGAGAAGGGTCCAGGGGTCAATGCATGTCACCTCGGGAGAGAGGAGGCCACCAGATCAGGTAAAGGTCTGAAGGGCTCAGTATGAGGTCAGACAGGGGCGTGGGGTGGGGGTGGGGTCGGCTCAGGGTGCCACGTGTGAATGGGAAGGACTCTGGGGTCGCCGGGCTCCAAGTGGTCAGCTGCCCTGGGCGTCCCCCGGCCCTGACCTCAGGGTGGCCTTTGCTCTGGATTTCAGCTCTAAAGCCCCCTGCCCCGCCCCCAGGACAACCAGTCTGGAGCCATGAAGACCAAGAACCGGCCTCCCCGGCGCCGAGCGCCCCCACAGAACCCAGAGGTCACCCCGGGGGAGCGGACGCCCGACGCGCTGCAGCCGCCGGGCTCGGGAGCGGAGCCGGCCAAGGCTCTGCGGGGCCGGACGGCGCGGGCGCAGGCGGCGCGGGTGGAGGGCGGGCGGCGGCGGCCAGGGCCGGCGGCGGGCCGGCGGGAGAGCAGCATCCAGCGGCGGCTGGAGAGTAACGAGCGGGAGCGGCAGCGCATGCACAAGCTGAACAACGCCTTCCAGGCGCTGCGCGAGGTCATCCCGCACGTGCGCGCCGACAAGAAGCTCTCCAAAATCGAGACGCTCACTCTGGCCAAGAACTACATCAAGTCTCTGACCGCCACCATCCTGACCATGTCCAGCGGCCGCCTCCCGGGCCTGGACGGGCCGGGCCCCAAGCTCTACCAGCACTACCAGCAGCAGCAGGTGGCGGGCGGCGCGCTGGGGACCTCCGAGGCCGAGCCCGAGGGCCACCTGCAGAAGTACTCCACGCAGATTCACAGCTTCCGGGAGGGCTCCTAGCGCCCGTGCCTGCGGCCGGCGGCAGCCCTGCCTGCTCGCCCCGCCCTGGGCCCTCCATGCCCCGCGACTCCATTTCCCTGCACCCACGGCCGCCTCCCCGGGCACGTCCTGACCCCCAGGGACAAGACCAGTGAGTAGCACGGCTCTGGGCAGCGTGAGGCCCAGACCTCAGCCAGGGTCCCGGGACTGCTGTTTAATCATCTAGGTAGGAGCTGGCCGGCCTTTGTCACTAAATTCTCTTCACTCCCGGCTCCCTCCCGAGACGAGGTGCCAGGAAAAGCTTTGCTCGGGTAAGTTCCCTACTCACTGCGAGGTCCGGACTCAGGGCCTGCCTCAGAGCCTCCTCATTCGGGGTAAACGGACGGAGAGCAAACAAGGCCCACGGCCTCGGCCCGGAGGGGACTGTGGCTGAGCAGAGAAGGCTGAGTGGCTAGTTCAGCACCTGTCACGTAGAAGCTCTAATCTGACTCCCTCAGATTAATTCCAAAGGGCACTTGTCCAGGAGAGGGCTGGGGTCTTCACTCCCTCAGGGTGGGGGGCCTTGACTGTAGAGGGTCCGAGGATCGTGCAGCCTGGTGCTGAGGGCGCTGGAGACAGGGCCGGGCTGATGGGAGCAGGGTCTGTCCCCCGGGCCCCCCTCGGGGTCCCACCCAGGTTTGCCGTCACTGTCGTATTCGTGGTCACGTCCGTGGCCCAGGCTGGCCCGAGAGGACACTGGGACGTTCTTGGGTCCTGGCTGGACTTGGGGGCTCGGTGGGGCTCTGCGGGGAGGGGCCTGCAGTGGCAGGAGCTCCCCTCCCACACGCGGTGCCGCTCCTCGCAGGCAGGAGCGGGCAGCTTGACAGGTCCCCGCCGCCTCTGGGCCACGCTTCCTTCTGCGGCGTTCCTGCCCCGCTGGCTGCTGGCTCCAACAGGCTTGGTGACTTTGCTCTCAGCCCTGCTGGCATCTCCCCTCCCTTGTCCGCCTGCCCACAGCCAATGTGGGGAGGGGACAGGGCCCTGGGCAGCCACAGGCAGGAGGAGCCCCAGAGACAGGGGCTGTGGAGAGAGTGGGGTTGTGCTGGCATATGGGGCAGGTCGCCCGTGCCCTGATCTGTCCCAGAGCTCTCAGGGGCCAGGCTGGGGGCAGGGGGCTGAGCCAGGCTGGGAGTGGGGCTGTCTCAGCTACGGCCTCACCCTCCCAGCCCTGGCAGTGCAGGCCCCGCCACTTAACGCACCACCAGGGCTTGGCATCCGCCCTGGCCACACCACGGGCAGCAGGGGGCACCCCTGGAAACAGCCATTACGTCCCAACTTTCCGGGTCAGACGCCAGCCAGACCCCTGCACCCGTCACCAGGCCCTCTGGTCCCGGCGCCATCACCCCAGCACGGGTCAGGCGGGATCCCCAGGTGCGCCTGGCCTGCCCCCAGTGGTGGCCACTCAGGGAGGTCAGTGTCAGGGGGTTCACCAGTGGGAGCCAAGGTCGAGGGCTACTCTGAGCCCCGGACGCATGGGGGTGCCCAGCGGAGGATCTGTCCGGGAGGCCATGCCTGGTGACCGGGGGCCTGTGGGTCACCACCTTGAGGACAGCCTTTGTGGCTCTTTCTCTCTGTCCCGAACTGGCACCTGCTTCCCGATGTCCAGTTCTTCTCTACCCAAGGCTGGAGGGCATCTGCCTGCCCTGTGGCCACATCACAAAGGAGCCTTAAAGGTCCCAGTCCAGGTTCAGGGTGTTGAATTTGGGGAGGGGTGGAGAGGGGACAGATCTGGTGAGCCCGCTGCCGGGCCAGCTCTGCCGACCGCCTTGAACCCCAAGCCCAGTCTGGGCACTTCCGTCCCGTGAGGGGGCTCTGCCCGGCCCTTCCAGGCCATGCGTTTCCGCAAGTCAGAGACTCATGAACTCTGAGCCCAGGCTGCCCACTGGCGCCTGGGGCCACAGACCGACCTGCAGACCAGACCTGCGGGCTCGCGGGAGGGGTCCCCCCCGATGACGGCAGGGAGCCCAGAACTGCGACTTTGGTGTCCAGGAAAAACTACCAGGAACTGAACGGCCGGTGCCCCAGCTGTAATTGTGGTGAAAGTGTTTCTTAAATGACCCAAATTTGCTTTTATTTTTCCTAAGGGCCTCTTCAAAGTACTAATGAAACCAAAATAAAAGATTTCATGGCCTGTGTTGGAATGGGTGGGGAACATTGAAATCATAATGTAGCAATAAAAAGAGGAATCATGTCCTTGACAATGGCCTAAGTTTTTATTGAATAAATCATCCAAGGGATTGAGATGGTTCTGTGATGCTGAGCAGGTACAACAGTTGGGGCTCAGCCAAGAGGGGACACGGTGGCCCTGGAAAAAGGGCAGGGTGAAATCAGCGAGTGACAGCCGAACAAAGGTAGCCGCCATAGAAGAAGCCATAATGCCCACCCCGAGGGACCTGGCAGCAGGGCACAGACAGGCAGGAGGGCACCGCGCCACCTGGCCCTTCACGGGGTCCCCTGGGCACTGCCCCCCGCGCCTCCAGGTCCCACCTCCAGGAGACGCAGCAAAGGCAGAGGCCGCCGGCTCCCTCCGCGCCGCCACGAGGGCCCCCTACAGTCAGCATCTGCGCAGCAAACTCCCCGGGCCGAGGCCGCGACGAGCACAGCCGAGCCCTCCTGCCGGGAGTGCCGCCCGGGAAGCTGGTGGAGTTAACTCGTTGTTTCAGATCGAGACCCCAGATGGGTGAGAGGGGAGCTAGGCTCACGAGGACTCCCCCACCCCAGGGCAAAGTGTCCAGTTGCAGGAAGCAAACGCCAGACTTCACCAAAATAGGCCCTTTTTCCAGATAAAAAGCAGCTGAGAAGCCACAGGTGGGCTTGAGATACTTCCTTGCCGGGTGGACGGTGAGTCTGCACTCGGACTTCTCCCGGCCACGGGCACCAGCCACAGGCAGCCTCTCCGTCCTCCGTCCACTCCGGGAGGGCCTGGCCCACCCGGGGGAGGAGACACCCCTCCCCAGCGTTTATTTCCAACCTCACGACTCCTTCCTTAACCTTTGCGATGAGGTCTGCGCGTCCTGCTCTGAGAATTGACCAGGCCCGAGGCAAAGCAGCTTGAGCCCCACGGCCGCAGCCAGTTTTCTTTGGGGGCCAGCACCCCTCCATGCTGTCTGAGGACGCCCGGGGCCCAGGAGGCCCCTTCAGGGGCTCTGCTTCCCGGGGTTAGTGTTCCTGGAAGGATCCAGGCTCTGGTCCCTTGAAGAGGGGGGTGGCAGGGGAGGGGACAGGTAGGAGATGCCGGGGTGAAGGGGTCCCCGGCTCACACCCTGCATTCCCCTCGCAGCCGGGGACACAAAGCGTCTACAGAGCTTCACATTTCTGGACTGTCTCAGTGCCTCCACAGTGGCCGTGACTCAGCCCAGGTTTCCTACGGAGCCTCCGGTCTGGGCCTGGTGGCGCCTCTTCTGGGACGCACACGTCAGCGTGTTCAGCGCGAAAATGGCACACAACGACAACGGGAAGCCGCACGTCAACTGTGAGCCTTCAGACCAGCTTGCTCGGCTGCGGGGACGCGGCCTCAGCAGCAGACCGGGCCGGGGGTCTCCTGTGGGGCCGCGGCCACACTCCAGGGCTCGCTGGGGAAGCCCCGCTCCCGGCTCCGCTCGCTGCCCCTCTCCTGGGAGGGGGTCCTGGGGGCCCTGGTGGCGTTGGCTCGGATGGAGAGGTGATCCCAGCCCCCCTGCGAGGAGAGCGGGGGTCACCCAGGGCTGCCAGGGCTCGAGCGGCAGAGACCACCCTTCAGGACGACCAGACCCTCGAGGGAGAGGCTCTGCCAGGAGTCTCCCCAGCAGAACGAAGCCCAGCCCCAGCTGAACGGTCCCCGGGGCCCAGGGCCCCAGCTGGGACAGCCCCCCGAGCGCGGCCCCGCTCACCCCGATGCCGTAGTCCCAGCCCAGCCCCTTGGGCTCCAGGGGCTGCACACCCGTGCGGTGACACACAGTTCCCCGGCTCAGACCGTGGCTTCCCTGCACTTTGTCGGCGATGACCCAGACCTGGAACGCAGACCCGCTGAAGGCCCGGCCGGGGCTGCAGGGGCACCCTGGGAACGGCAGCGGGGAGACCAGCGCAGGAACCCGGATCCCCCCACGTCCCCGACCCCCGAAGCGGGCCCACCCTCTGCCCCGTCTCCCCAGACCTGGTCCAGGGGCCCCACAGACACGCGGCGCACGTTGTTAGAAACATGCTCCCAGCCGGAGCCCTGCGGGTAGCTGGGCGTGACCCCCTGGCGGTACCACATGTTCCCTAGGAGAGAAGGGTCAGTGCCGTGAGGCCCGGGCGGGTCTGCAGGCGGGGGGCGGGGTCTGCAGGCGGGGGCGGGGTGGGGCGGGGCGGGGCGGGTCGCCCCTGCGTCTCCGCCCCGCCCCACCCACAGCTGGAGCCAGCCCTGCCCTTTCCACGTTTGCCACCGCCTCGCTTCATAATCGTCCCTTGTGCTGGGCTGGCATCCCCATCCTCTTTCTACGCATGAGAAACTGAGGACAAGGAATTCTTAAAACAAACGGAGACCCGGTCTGGAATAAGAGCCCTGGGTTCCAGTCCCGATGCTGCCCTTCCCTCGCCTTGCTCGTCAGTAGCCACAGACCAGGAAAGGGCACCGGAGGGGCTGGCCTGAGGTAGCCCCGCGGGAGCAGGGATGGCCCAGGCCAAGCAGGTGACCGGCTGGCCCCAGCCGCAGCGAGGCTCCAGAGTCACAGGCTGGGGGGCAACTTCTAGAAGCAGCTCCGGGGCAGGTCCCACAGTGCAGCATCACCCCCGCCTTGGCGCCGTGCCCTCTGGGCACCTGCGGCGTGTTCCCCCCACCCCACGGGACTGGGGAAGGAGCATGCTTGGAGGCTGACCACAGGCTGGTGGCCTGGGGCGGGCGAGGGTCCCATCCCAGCAGGAGACTCGGGGGACCCTGGGGATCAGAAACCACTTGCCGTTTTCATCCAAGGCGAACACGGCTGTGTGCCCCACAGACACCTGCTTCAGTCTCTGTTTGGGGGGAGATGGGATGAGGTACCAGCAGTCACCTGCGATGGGAAATTGGATTCGGGAAGCGGCCGAGAGGCACCAAACCTGTCGTCAGGTGGCCTCCTCTGCCGCTCGCAGGGTGGGGGAGGGGAATGAAGCTGGCCTTTGTCCCCGGACACCTGGACAACGTGTGTGAAGGAGCCCAGCACCAGCTGCCCCGGCTCTGCCCAGCGCCCTCCTGAACCTATGGCAGATTCCAGAAAGTGGGGCCTGATGGTCACTGCCCCAAACAGGGACAGGAAGGTGCCCGGCCCTGCATGCAGTGGAGAGCCAGCCTCGGGGACGCTGTGCCAACCCACTGCCCTGCCTAGGGTCGGGTTTGGCAGTGTGCCAGCCACCACCCACCCGTCTGTCCATCCATCCCTGCCCTGCCTCCACTGTCCACACATCCCGCCACCAGGTGCACACTGTGGATGGGCCATGTGGGGTTCCCCAGGCCTGTTCCCTAAGGACAGTGAAGGGCGGCCCCATCGCCAAGCGACCACCCGCTGCTCAGTCCCAGCAGAGGGAGGCCGCCTCGAAGGGGAGCCCGGCTTGGCCCCTGGGCCTGGTCCGCAGGTGTCATTGAGGAAATCCTTGTTTTTTTGGTCACACCTGTGACACATGGAAGTTCCTGGGCCGGGGATTGAACCGGCACCACAGTAGCAAAAATGCCAGATCTTTAACCCACTGAGCAGCCAGGGAACTCCTGGCAAAAGCTTGTTGAACTAAACCGGAAGTCCTGAGCCCCGTGAACAGCTTTCCCCGGAAGCGGAAGCAGCGCCCGCGGCCGCGGCGCCCTCACAGCTTGCGGCGGCGGCAGTGGCAGGCTGGGGGCCTCCCAAGGGGCGGCACTCACCCGCCGGCTTGGAGGGGGACACGGAGCCGCGGTAGAAGGCGGAGCCGTCCCTCGCCACGGCCCACACCTGGTAGCAGGCCCCTATGGAGACGGACGCGAAGGGCTGGTCGGTGCCCACGTGCAGCCAGGAGGAGCCCTGCGGGCGAGGGGCGGAGGGACGCTCAGGGCTGCCGGCACCCGCCTCTGTCGCCCGCCCGGGTCCCCAGAGCCGGCGGTCCACCTCGTCCTCCGCTCCAACCGCCCACAGGGCCCGGTGACCCTCTCAGGCCACGTGCACTGTCCGGCGGTACCCAGACTGTCCTGGGCGGGCCCGGGGGGCCTGACCCAGCCGGACTCCACCGAGGAGCCCCCTTCCGGTAAGAATCCGCCGGAGCCCCTGGGGGACAGGCCGCCTGGGCCTGTGCCCCCGGCCATGAGGTGCTCACCGCGGGGTTGAGCTCGGACACACCCAGGCGGCACAGCACGTCCCCCTTGTCACTGATGGCCCAGAGCGCGATGCTGGGCTCACTCCCGGGGGCGCCCGGGGCCTCTGGGATGATGGACACGTCCGTGAGGGCGATGGGAGCCACTTCCAGCCAGGGCCCGCTGGTCACCAGCTTGCATTTTCTGTGCAGCAGACAGAGCACAGCCCTGGGCACCCTGATGCTGCTGTGAGTCTCAGGGCCACTGCTCTGGACAGAAGGGCACAGCCAGGCCCCGGATCCCGAGAACCCAGTGTGCACCCCCCTCCGTGCCCTCTGCCCCTGCCCTGCCCCCAACCCCCAGCCAGGCCTCCCTCCTGGGACAGGCACAGTCTGCCAATGACATTTCTCTTATTAGTTCTTGAAAACAAAGTCTTCAGAAACAGCACCGGGAGCCCGAGGGCACTTCCTGGGCTGACATTTACTTTGATCCTATTTTCTCCTCCCCCCTCCCCTCTTCCTCCCCAGGGACCCAGCGGAGGAGTGGCAGGTGGGCCCAGGAGGAACCAGCAGGAGGGGGAAAGCCACACCCACCACCTCCCTCTTACCTGGCCCAGCACCTTCTCCGGACAAAATCCTTCATGGTTTTGTACCCATGGTACGAGCTGCGAGAGGAAAAAGCTGAAATCAAGACTGTTCTGTGGAAGTTTCTGGAAAGTGACACGGCATGCACATTCTTCCTCCAGGAGTTACAGAGCCTCAGTGCCAGCCATGGAGCAGGCTCAGAGGGTGGCAGGTAACAGGACACTGTCCTCCTGAGGTGCCTATAGCTCGGCCCACACCTCCCGGGGTCTCCCTGGGCCTGGGGCCTCGGCGGGGCTGGACATGGCAGCTGCCCACTGGGGAGCTGTTTCTAACTATGGGGCCTCTGAGCCCTCCCACCCCAGGCCCCATCAGAGCCCTTTAGGGTGACAGGTTCAGAGCCCGAGGCCAGAGGGGCGGGTTGGTCCAGGATGAGCCCCCTCCCCACCCGCAGGGGGTCTCTGCAGAAGTTCAGCTGCTCCGAATCTGCAGCTCAGGCTCCGTCCTCCATCAGGACATGACCGGTGTTCGATCCCGGAAGGGCCTCCACCTACTGGGCAGGGAGCAGGGGCTCTGCCCGGCTGACCAGGCCTTGCCACTTGCGGCCCCAGCCCCCGAGCCCCCAGCCCCCCACCACCGAAAGAAAGAGAGGCTCACGCAGGGAAGTCGCTGGCGTACTGCCACCCCTCCTGGTCAGCGCCCCCAGGAACGCTGAAATCCACGAACCAGTCAGACACCTGGGGGACGGGTGGGTCAGCGCGGCGGACCCCCTCCCCATGGCAGCCCCCGCCCCGCCCCCAGCCCGGAGCTCACCCAGGTCCACTGCAGGGACGGGGGCTTCGTGCTGGCCTTGGTGCACTCTTGCAGACCCGTGGCGTCACTCCACATGTACCGGTCGGTGGGCAGGCCCCTGTGAGGGACAGCGGGTGAGGTGACGCCGACAGGGGACTGGCCGGCCCTGCCCAGGCAGCTGGGACGCCCCACATCCAGGGTGGTGGGCGGAAAGAGAACTGCCCCAGGGTGGGGACGGCAGTGGGGGACCCCACATCACACGGGGCTATGAGCATGGCCAGGCCACCCACCAAGGGCTGTGGTGCATCGTGTGGCCTGGACCCCACCCCTTTCTCTCATGTTGTGGGTTGTCGCGTCCTGAAAAGACACTGAAGCTGGAACCCTGGTACCCTGGTGTGGGACTTCTCTGGAAACAGGGTCTTTGCCGAGATCAGGTGGAGATGAGATGGTTGTTGAGAGGCGATGGTGTGGGGTGGGCCCTAGCGCTGTGACAGGGCCCTTACAAATGGGGAAGTCTGGACCCACGTTTCCCAAATTGGGAAGATGCTGTGACGACACAGAGGAGGCTATATGACGACTGGAGGGGGGCTGGCACCAGCCCAGGAAGGCCGGAGCCCTCAGAGAAGCTGAACGGATCACAACCTCAGCAGGAAGCCAGCCTGCTGACCTGACCTCAGCCCCCAGGCCTCCAGGACTGAGAACAAACGCCTGCTGCTGAAGCCACTCAACCTGTTTTGATACGGCGGCCCTGCTGACCGATGCACTCGCAGCAACACGCAGTGCTTGGGGGTCTCCGCGGGGGGCCGTGGCCCTGGCTTTGCACCCTCCACCCGGGCCAGGGAGCCTGGCGCTGCTGTTCCTCTTCCAAGGACCAAGAGGGGAGCAAGGAGGTAGAACGGAGGCGAGTATGTCTGGTTGCGTGTGGTCCCCACGCACAGCCCAGGCGGGGGCTTCCAGAGCGCACGCAGGCAGTGTGTGCCCAGCTGCTTTGGAGCTCAGACCCCGATTCCTGGGCTGAAACGGAGAGACTCACAAATATTTACACAGGAGGAAATCTTTTAAACTGTCCGGACGACACTGAAAGGTCACCAACGGTCCACATGTCCCACCGAGGGGAGGCTGGATAAGCTGGGTCCACCCTCACAGGTCGAACTGGGAGGCCGGCAAAGACGACCGCTATGTGCCTGACTCCTGCCCCTCGGCCAGCACGCGCAGGCGCACAGGAGGGCGCAGCCCGAAACGCAGAGAGTGGCGACTGCCTTTGGTTGGTGGGATTAGAGTTTATTCATATTATTTGGTACCTCTACCTTTCATCAATTAAAAAGAGGAAACTAGAAAGTTTGTGGCATTCATTGCAGTATCAAAAATAGGATGTGCCAGGAGTTCCCACTGTGGCTCAGCGGTAAAGAACCCGATTAGTATCCATGAGGATGTGGGTTCAATCCCTGGCCTCGCTCAGTGGGTTAAAGGATCTGGCGTGGCTGTGACTGTGGTGGAGGGCGGGAGCTGCAGCTCCAATTTGACCCCTGGGCTGGGAACTTCCACATGCTGTGCTTGCAGCCCTAAAAAGGGGCGGGGGGAGTGAAGTACCATTCATGGAAGACATCAGGACCCCTATTCAGAAAACTCACCAAACCTCATTAAGAAAAAATGACAGATCTACATAAATGGAAGTATAAGGTGCATCCAGATTCTGGAGTTAGGACTGTGGGAGTTATCAGACAGAGCTATGAGCCCACACTGACCTACAGATCCAAAGCCCTCCGGACCAAGACCCCAGCAGCTCTGGAAGGCTGCTTCTACAGTTCACCTAGAAACTATCCAAGAATGGCCAAAGCTAGACGAAGACAGTAGACTCTGACCACCGCCCATAAAGGGATGGCAGCTGGAACAGTATGGGGTTAGCACAAGGATGCCTGGGCGCCCAGAACGGCTATTGCCCACATGGACAGTGGAGTTGAGACAGAGGTAGCCACCGTCAAGCAAGGAGAAAGGACAGGAAAGGGTATGGATCACTGGATAGTAAAAAACCAACCACACTGAACCCCTGACTCACACTCTATACCAAATAGTTCAGGCCAGGGGGTTCTAGATCTATGTGGACAAGACAGAGGAATAAAGCTTCTAGAACAGGATGGAGGAAACCACCCCTTGGGCCTAATCAGGCCTGTTTTAGCACAGCCTACAGGCTAAGGGTGGTTTCGACATTTTTAAAGGGTTGGAAAAAAATCAAAGGAATGATAATGCTTCATAACGTGAAAATTCTATAGAATTCACATTTGTGTCCAGACACAACATGTTATTGGGACCCAGCAAGGCTCATTCGTTTACATGGCTGATTTCAAGTGACAGCTGCAGAGTGAGTCACTGTGACAGAGATCCCAGGCCCACCACACCTGAACCGTATACTGTCTGGTCCTTAATTGAAAAAGTTTGCTGACGGCTGTTGCAGAGATAGAAGGATGTATTCATTATCTCAGGGTTAACAAGATTTCCTAAGAGGATTTTTTTAAAGGCCTCAACTTTATGTAAAGAAAAGGATGATCAACAAGACTCCATTTAATATTTAAAAGTCACCACTAACGGGGTGAAAAAAAAGGAAGCTACAGAACCAAAGTAACAGACAAATGGCTCACACCTTCATATGTAAAGAGCATTGGCCCATCAAGAAAAAGAGGTCCTCCAACCAAAACCTGGGACAAGGACTTGAAGGGGCATTTCACAAATGTCAGTCATTTATGAAAGGTACTCTGCCTTCTTAGCCCCCAGGAACCGGAAGCTGGAAACAGGAGGTACCACAACACACTCATCAGTGTGGCTGAAATCCAAGAAAGCAGCAAAGATGGGGAGGGGTGCCCCGCTGGTGAGAGTGTGGACGGGTATACCGGCTGCAGAGACCTGGTTGTTCTAACACCTACTGGATGGACTGCAGGACCGCTCAGCCCCCCGCTGCCCAGCGAGACTACCCCCACTTCAGACACCAGCCACCCCACACTTCTGACAAACCTGGAGGTACTGCCTCAGCTTCCACAATTTCCTAGAATGACTCACGGAACTCAGGAGAGCTCTCTGCTTAGGACTGTAGTTTTATGATACAGGATATGAAACAGGCAAAGTGTGGGAGGGACCCCAAGGCAGAGACTGGCTGAGGCTCAAGTTTGAGAAGCACAGCTTTGGCCAGCTGAAACCCCCGCCGCGGCTGAGGGCTCGGAAGTACTGCAACTTGCTTGCTTTCTGAAACAAACGAATGAACGAACTACCCCAGGACAGAGTCATGAGAAATATGTTTCTGTGCTGAGTGGGGCAGGAAACCAAAAGCTGCATACAATCCAGAATTTACAGGGTGCCCCCGCTTCCGCCCAAAACAGTGTCCCAAAGCTCTCACGTTTGGAGAACTGAAGTAATTGTGATGGAAGCTGTGATGTTCTCAGGAGCTTAAATTAAGCAAAAAATTTTTTCAAAGGTTAAGTGAGCACCCCGCCCAACCCCGCACAAAAGCACCAGAGCGGCAGGGCAGCGGGGGTGGCAGCGTTCTATTTCTTGACCTGCGCAGTGATGGCGCTGGTGTTTGATCTATGGTAATCCGACGATATATAAAGACGTATCTGTCTATGCACCTACACACACACACACACACACACACACACACACACACTTCTCACTGTGGGTATGTTGCATGCACCTTGTACATGCTATGATCTCAATAAGTGTTTTTAAAACATGCATGACACTTAAAGATTCAAGGGGAAAAAGTCCTGCAAGCAGTCAGATCCAGCTGGTTCCACGTCGGGGGCCAGGAGCCAGCTGGGCCGTCCTACTGGGTCCTGTCCCCCAGGCCCCCGAGCCGCTCACCTGCTGGTGTAGCCCGTGACCGGGTTCCAGCGCTGATTCTCGTAGATGCAGACGCACTTCACGTCCGACTGCGTGTAGATGCCGCTGGGGCCACCGGCCAGGCCTGAGGGAGGGCAGGCTGCTCAACCCACTCGGGCTTCTGCGTGAGGCACCGGAAGCCGGACAGGCGGGCCGAGGGGGGTTCACAAGCCAGCCGGCTCGGGTGTCTCTCTTCTGGGATTGTTCAGGGCTTGTGTGACTGCGGCGAAAAGGGCCCCCACCTGCCCTCCCCACCTCACGCTCCGTTCTCGGCCGCTCCCATTCCTGGCCTTTTTCATCCCGTGTCCCTGCGCCGGGCAGGCGTGAGGCCCACCCGAGTCCTTACTAACAGAAGCGCTGGGACCCCTGGACCCCTCACACAGCCCCGTGAGCCCCACTTTCCTCGTCTGTGAGGCGCGGACAGAGGTGATGGCTGTCTCACAAGCAGGGAAGCTGTTAAGCCTGTGCAGATGTGCGTGCCTGCGGTCTCAGTGGACCACAGTTATGCGTTGAGGAGCGTGTGGGCTGTGGCACCGAATGTCGCTTTTTGCTGTTTTCTTCTGCCTCCGTGTACCTGTCCGAGACACTGGGACCGTGCCTCGGGAACTCGGGGAGCCCACAGGGCACAACCCACCTAAGGGGGGGCTGGAACTCGGGGTGGGAATCAGGAGACTGGGCTCCCGCAGCTGCCCCAACGCGCCCTGAGGTCTCTGTGGGGGGAGGGCCTGGCAGCAATCTTTCTAGGACCTTCGAGGCCACAGCTCGGCTCAGCTATGTGTACCCAGGGAGGCGCACGGGAGGGGAGGCCTGGGCTCGGGGCCCTCCCGCCTGGGGGATTGGCCCTGGGACCGCGGAGGCTGGCAGTGGTGAAGGTCACCCGTCAGCCAGCTGTCGGCGAGTGTCAGCGCTGGGGCAGGGGGCCAGCCCGGGGTTAGAGGGGGCTGGGGCAGCGAGGGCTGCGGCAGGGCTGGGGGGCTGGTCCTGCCACCTCACCTTGGGAGGAGCTTCCCCCGTAGCCACCCGTGTACACCCAGGCCGTGTGGTCGTAGCCGATGCCCCACACCACGCCGCGGCTGTTGGCCTCCACCACCCGCAGGTGGCCTCCCATCTGCCGCCAGAACCTAGAGGACGAGGGGGGGGGGCGGTGAGCAGCGCGAGCGGCAGGCCCTTCCAGCCCCCACCCCGCTTGCTGCCAGGTACTTCCTGTTTCACTCGTCTTTTGCCTCCAGCAACACGCTGTATGAGGCCAAGGAAACCCGCCTGGCTTCCCATCGGGTGTTAATCGGCGAAGGCCGGAGCCGGGCGGGACCCCTGTGCCCCGGAGCTTTGTGGACGGGGCCTAGGTCTGCGGCCCGAGTTCCGCTCTGCCCCAGGCACTGTGTCCCCGCAGAGCAGGAGGAGCCAAGGCACTGGCCAGGGGACGGGCTGTGCGGTGACACCACGGCCCCCGGGGTGCAGGGTGCAGCTGCCACCTGGGTCGCCCTCCTGTGGGGACAGGCCCTGCCACTGCCACCAGAGGTGACTCGTCCAACTGAAGAGGGCGACTCCATGGTGGATGGACGCCCACCCTCCCCTCCTGTGGGGCCTCCCGGCCGCGTCCACGGTCCCCTGGTCCCCACGGGCTCCGGGTGACCTCCTGAGGGCAGCTTCAGGGCAGAATCGTGGCACCGGGTCCCCAGCCTCTTCCCACCTGAAAGGCCAGGCCCTGCTCAGGCTGCCACCCTCCCCCGGGGGTGACCTCACTCCACCTCATGGATTTCAACGCCACCTGCGGGTCACGCCGTTGCCCCCAGCCCGCCCAGGCTCCTGGTCCCCCTTGGGGTCCTCGCAAAGGCCCAGGAAGACCAGGGGCCTGGGCCCTATCCGGCCAGTGGGAGCCCAGCTCTGGTGCAGGCTGGGCGGCCCGGCCCCGGCCCCATCCCGAGCGCAGCCGACTCACATCTGGTCGCAGGGCAGCGGGCGCTCGGGGGCCTCGAGGTCCGGGCTGGGCTCGCTCACGAAGACGTCCCCCTTGCAGGTGACGGACCAGATGGCCTGCGGGGAGGGGCGGCCGTGGACCCTCCGGCTCTCGCAGCAGGACAGGTTGAGCAGGGCGAGCTGCCGAGGGGAGGTGGGTCATCGCCGGGAGGGGCGGCCAGCCCGAGACCGCCCGACCTCCCCGCCCCCGCCACTCACCCAGTCGCTCATGTCCTGCTCGGTGGCGGCGGCCAGGCGCACGGGCCACCTCTGCCGGGTCCTCTCGGGGGTGTACAGGGCGAAGGAGTGCTTGGCCTCATTGAGCACGGGGACCAGCGCCGTCACCTCGTTGAGGAACACGTGGATGTACTGCGGGGGGACAGGACCGTCACCGGGGGGCGTGGCGGGGCCCTGGGGGGGGGGGCTCCTGCCCAGTGGAGGGACAGGGTCAGCTGGGTCACCCCCGATGCCACCCTGGGCCTGCGGGGTTGGTGGCGGGCAGCAAGCTCCAGCCAGGGCGGAGGCCTCGCTCTCGAGACCCTTAGTGACGTTTCTGCCGTGACGAGGAGTTCAGAGCCAAGGCATCCGGCTGGGCGCCAACCCCAGCCAGGGAGGGTGGGCGGCTCTGCCTCTCGAGCCTGCTGTCTCCTCTGGAGCACGAGGGCCTGGCAGTGGCTGCTGGGACTGAGGCCAGCTCGCACCTGCCCGCCCCCGGCCGGATGCTGCCAGCGTGGCCCAGCTTTGCAGACGCCACACACGGTCCTGGGCCAAGCACCTCCGCTGCAGTGCCCGGCTCTGTGCCCCCTCCCCCGGGGCCCCCTCCTACCCGGACCGCCCCCTGAGGGGCCCCCACCCACCTTCTTTTCCTCGTGGACCACGTAGTAGACGAAGAGGATGCTGTCCCGAGCGCCGTCCTGCCCCGTGAACCGCTCCAGGGCCACACGGACGTCCACCCATCTGTGCGGTTTCCAGTCGCACCACCACTGCAGGGCCCCAGTCTTCACCCACACCGACTGTGGCACAGGCCCAGGAGGGCGGAGGGATGCGTCACAGGCAGGTCCCTGGGGCCCTGAGGCCACCCTGGCCCCCGGTCCCTTTGCTGCCTCACTGGAGGGTCCTCCCAGCCCCCCCGATGCACCCCAAGGCCAAAAGTGATGCCGCCGGACATCCGACAGGTGCCAGGTCCCGAGCCAGTCAGCTCCATCATCCTCAGTCTGGGGGGTGGGCGCAGCTACCCTTGCTGCGGATGGGAAACGGAGGCGCGGCGGGCTCTGTGCCCGGCCCAGCGTCACACGCCTGCCTGCCTGTCTCCAGAGGCCCAGCCTGTGCCACCAGCAGAGATGCAGCTGGGTCCTCTGGGCCTGGAACACGGTGGGGCCTGAGCACGGTTCGTGATGGCAGGTAGATAAACTGACTCTTCATCCTTGAATCTACGAGGGGCTGAATACGGCCCTCCTTTCTCCCACCTCCCCTCAGGGCTGGCATACAAGGCGCTCAAGGAACGCCTGCCGGAGAAGCGTGCCCGGGGACTGCGCACCTGCTCCACCGCCTGCTCGTAGTGGCGGAAGTTCTCCAGCTCCCGCTTGGTCCTTTCCGTGAGCTGCTGGAAGATCTGCTTCCGCCAGGCGGCGGTCTGGGCTGGCGTGATGGACAATGAGAGCGTCTGCACGGAGGGGGACAGGCCTGCGGGCCGGCCGCAGCCTCAGGGCCTGGATCCTGGCCCGCCCACAGCAGGGCAGCAGGCCAGGCCTCTTTTTCCTTTTTGAGAACCAGCCCTTTCTTTTTAGAATGCTACCATCTCTGTAAAACGTCCCGCGAGCCCTCCCTCCTGTCATTCGTCCCGATGGGAAAGCTGACAGCCACTCGGCTCAGCCTAGAATGGCCACTAACGCTAGGACAGGCGGCCAGGGGCCAGGCCAAGGCCCCTCCTTCTGACTCCCGGGCTGGCCTTCGAAGGCATCGGGCAGACGGGGTGGGCACCATGGGGGCACCGGGCCTGCCCTGCCCCCTGGGCAGCCTGTGGGTTGCTGGGCCACAGCCCCTACCCGACTGTGCGGTGAACCACTTGAGCACGGTATGGGCCTCCACGGCGCAGCCTCCTCCGGACACCCAGGCCCACAGCGGGTGGCACTCGGCGCCGTCAGGCTCCTCCATGCCCAGCGGGAGGAGGCCCAGGGAGGAGAGGTCCGAGGCCTCGGGGAAGCTGGCGGCCGCGTGGCTGGGCCCCCTCTTGGGCTCCTTCAGGTCGATGTTGGTCCAGGGCAGCTCGGCTGGGGTGGAGGCGGGGCTGGTGGCCTGCAGCTCACGCTCAGGGTCTGGGCCCGGCCTCTCGGCCTCCGAGTCGCTCGGCCCACAGGACTCGCCACTGCCGCGCACCTCGTCGCCAAAGAAGCAGCCGGCGCTGGAGGGAGAGGGGCAGACCCGTGAGTCCCACGCTGTGTGACCCCAGGCAAGGCACAGCTCCTCTGGGCCACGCACACCAACACCTGCTCCCCAGGGACCTGGAACCCCGGGGAACTTCATTTTATTTTTTATTTTATTTGTACCTTATTATTATTTTTTGGCAGTGCCTGCAGCATGCAGAAGTTCTCTGGCCAAGGACCCAACCACAGTAGCAACTCAGGCCACAGTAGTGACAATGCCAGATCCTTAATCCACTGAACCACCAGGGAACTTCAAAAGGTCTTCAGGCCACACCCAGACCCACCACATCATAATATATCTTGGGTGGAGAGCTGATGGAACCGTTATTTTTTTATTGTAAGATACGTGTGACGTAAAATGTACCCTTTGAAGCCATGAAGTGGGGGAGTTCCCTTGTGGGGACGCAGGTTAAGGATCCAGCACTGTCACTGCAGCGGCTCGGGTCACTGCCGTGGCTTGGGTTCAGTCCCTGGCCCGGGAACTTCCACCTGCTGCAGACCTGGCCAAAAATAAAATAAAAGAGTAAAATACAGTGGCAATAAGTACATTTACCATGTTGTGCAAGCATCACCTTCTCATCACCCCAAAGGAAACATTCTCTTCTTCTCCCTCAAGCTCCTGGCAGCCACTGCTTTGCCTCCTGCCTCCGTGGATTTGCCTGTTCTGGACACTTCATCTAAATGGCCTCATGCAGCACGTGACCTGTTGAGACTGGGCGCTGTCTCAGCGCGACGGTGTCAAGATTCATCCGTGTTGTAGCCTGGGTTGGTACTTCCTTCCCTTTATTGCTAAATAATATCCCTCTGCATGAATGTACCGTGTTCATTCATTCACTGCCGGCATTTGGGTTATTTCCACCTTTTGCTGTTGTGAATAGTGCTTCTACAGATATTTATGTACAGATTTTTGTTTGAACATCTGTTCTTGGTTCTTCTGGGTACGCAGGTAGGAGTGAAACTGCTGGGTCCCAGGGTAACTCTAATTTCCCGAGGAACTGCCAGACTGTTTTCCAATGTGACTGTGTCACCTTACACATCTGCCAGCAGAGTTCCAGTCTCTCCACATCTTGTCAGCATTTATCACTGTCTTTTCGATTATTGCCATTCTGGTGGGTGTGAAGTGGCACCTCACTGTGATTTTGGTTGCATTTCCCACATGACTCGAGGCTGAACCTCTTTTCCTGGGCACGTGGGCCATTCGCATTTCTACTCGGGAGAATTGTCTATTCGAGTCATTTGTCCCTGCCCCGCTCCCCCCCTTTTTCTTTTCTGGCCACCACAGCGTATGAAGCTCCCGGGCCAGAGATTAGATCAGGCCAGAGATCAGAACCGAGCCCTAAGGAGTTGCAACCTAAGCCGCAGCTGCAGCAATGCCGGATCCTGAGCCCACTGTGCTGGGCTGGGGATCGAACCTGCGTCCCAGCACTCCCAAGACGCTGCTCATCCCATTTCGTCACGGCGGGAACACCTCGTTTGCCCTTTTTAAATTGAGTCGCCTATCGCCTGGCTGTTGAGGTGTATATATTCTAGCTACCAGACCTTGTCAGATATGATTTGTCAGTATTTCCTTCCATTCTTAGGATTTATCTTTTTACTTTGACAGTGTCCTTTGATGCACAAAATGTTTACATTTTTTTTTTTTTTTTTTTTTGCTTTTTAGGGCCACACCTGCAGCACATGGATGTTTCCAGACTAGAGGTAGAATCAGAGCTACAGCTGCCCGCCTGTCTGTGACCTACACCACAACTCACAGCAACACTGAATCTTTAACCCACTGAGCGAGGCCAGGGATGGAACCTGAATCCTCATTGATCCTAGTCAGATTCGTTAACTGCTGAGCCACAAAGGGAACTCCCCAAATGTTTAAATTTTGATGAAGTTTGATTTGTGTTCCTTTAGTTTCTTGTGCTTTGGGTGTCATATTCAAGAAGCCATCGCCAAACTCAAGGTGTTGAAGCTTTGGCGTCAGTGGTTTTGGAAGTTTGCAGCTGGTTCCAATGTGCTGTTCCCTTTAAGAACCACCAGCTGAAGCTCCTAACCCCTCAGGGAAAGGCGGGCAAACCCGTGAGGTGCGGCCGCCTCCAGGCATCTCCCGGCGGTGGTGCAGGCGGGCTGACCACCGAGCTGGGGGCACACGGGCGTGGGCCAGGTTCTGAGGAGGACTCGAGCTGCGGGCAGGAGCGCCGTGCCAGGGGCACCCCCGCCCCCTGCCCGTGCCACACGGCCCAGCAGGTAAGTGCTGGCGACCCTCCTGTTGTAGAGCCGGGGCGTCCCCAGCTAAGACGCTAAGTCACCCGCCTGGTTCTAACAGCCAGCGGGCAGGGCTGGGACATGTCCACACTCTCCAGCCCCAGGGACCTCAAGGACTGGTCCCCAACACCGCACAGCCGGGACTTTGCCAGAAACGCCAAATCTCCTAACTGCTCTGGGGGGGGCGGGGCGGGCGCGGGGCTGGCAGGTGGTCCTGGTGCGAACCCGAGGGCCTGCTCCTCATCAGAGACCCTCCGTCTTCTCCCCGCCCGCCCTCGGCACAGCGGCCTGAGCGGCCCAGCCCCACGGAGAAGCCTCTTCTCGCCCAGACCTGGAGGCTACAGGACAACGGGCCAGCCCTGCTCCGGGTCGGCCCCGGCCCCCACGTAGTCGGACCTCCCGCCCGCCCGGCCGCCGCGTGTGCCCAGGAGCCAGGGCCGAGTTCGGGAAGGGAGGAGGCCCGAGCTCTGGTGGGTCGGGACCTGTCCTCTCCGGCCTGGGACGAGGCACCGACCCCGCCGAGTCCCGCCGCCCCGCTCACCTGAGGAGGCTGGACGAGCTGCCCGAGTGTGAGCGGTCACACTCCCGGCTGGCAACAATGGCTTTCCACGTCTTCCCGCTGAGCTCGCTCTGGGTGACACCCTGACGGAAGTACAGAGCCCGGTCCGCCCAGCTGATGCCCCAGACCTGGGACAGAGAGAGAGAGAGGTGCTACTGGGGGCAGCCCGGGCTGGCGGGCGCACCCTGGGTCTGGGGGAACGCATCTGCGAAGGCAGGCAGTGCGTGGGTGGGTGCGCGTGCGGCGGGCCAGGAGCCCAAGGGGGCCTGGGGAGGGCAGCCACCAAGCCCAGGGAGAGGCAGCGACCCTCCCTGAGAGAGGAGGTCAGAGAGGCTGGCTCCCTGACCTCAGGCAGACTTGGGACTTTGGGGCACCAGGGTCCAGGGGAGGTACGGGCGCCGGTGGGTGCTGTGCAGGACACAAAGTCCACCCACGTCCTCATTCTCCCTGTGGCCTTTGGTGGGAAGGAAGCTGCACCCAAATGAACCCGGAGGATACTGTGGTCTTTTTAAAGATGCAAAATAACGCGTTTGACTCAGACGTCATTTTCTATGGGAAAGGTGGCCGAGCCGGCCTGCTGCCCTCAGCCTTTGGGTGCTGAGGAAGGAAGGCACGCTGGGCAGCTGAGGGGCCTGGGAGCAGCCCATCTGGGGCCCCGGCCTTGGGGTGCCTGAAAGCAGAGCTGTGGCCTTGCTGGGAGGGCTGCGGCGTTTCGGTCACTTGGTCATGGCAGGTGGCCTCCGTGCTCAGTCCAGTGGGCACCAGCCAGTGCCCGTCTCTCCCCTGACCACATGGGCCCAGCTCCCAAGGTGGGTGAGGAGGGCGTGGGAGCGCAGGAAAGGCCAGCTCTGCGGGAAGAGCTTCTAGTGCAACGGGGAAGGTGTCGCCTTCACATCTAGAGTCTTAAAAGTAGCCACACCTCATTGTCTACAAGGAGGAGGCTACACCTCAGACGGTGCTGACTGCAAAGCTGTCAGCTGTTTCATCTTTGACTCGGTGATCTGATTTTGCCCAAACAGTTTTCAACAAAAACCTTCCATTATGGCTCAGCAGTAATAAACCCAACTAGCATCCACGAGGATGCGGGTTCAATCCCTGGCCTCACTCAGTGGATTAAGGATCTGGTGGTGGTGTGAGCGGTGGTATAGGCCGGCAGCTGTAGATACTATTCGACCCCTAGCCTGGGAGCTTCCATATGTTGCAGGTGCAGCCCTAAATTAAAAAAGGGAAAAAAAGGGAAACAACCTCCCCGCCTCCAGGATGCGTGTCCCTCCCCCAGATCCGTGCTCACGCCCTGGCGCTGAGGGTCCTTGGGGTGTGACCTGGGACACGTGGGGGCTCCAGCACTGGAGTGTGCAGAGGTGCTGGGACCCCCTCCCGTGCAGGCCTCATGAGCGAGCCCAGTGGAAAGGGGCAGCAGGAAGCACGGGGGCCCGCATTCTGAGACCCCATCCTTGCTGGCCCGCCGCTGCGGACCGGGCTCGGGGCCGCACACACCTGGTCGTTCAACCCCACATCCACCATCATCATCTCCCCAACCATCTCGATCCAGCTGGTGCCACAGGGGTTGTGAGAGTTGACGCCTCTTCGGAACCAAACCTGGGAAAGTCAGAAATAAACACACCTGCCTTGAGGGCCACTGAAATGGACGCTCTTGGGTTTGTTTGTTTTTTTTAAGTTTGGGGACGAATGATTTGATCCTTAGGTTCAGACCACAGATGAGCACAAACGCATCGTTCAGAAATGCCGAAATGCCTCTGATGTGGGGTTAGAAAGAGATGATGAAAGCAACAGGAAAGCAGCTTATTTTTCTGGATGAAGTAAAAGCGATGCGCTCTGGACAGTAAAAAGCAGAGGCATTCAGTGAGCGGAGGGTTTCAGAAAATTGGTGTCTGATTATTTGAAATGTTTCCGCCGCTGAGAGACAAGTACAGTCATTCTGCACTTGGTACAGGGCTTGGCTGATGGCAGGTTCGTTTTAAAGGGTTTAGACCACGCTCACAAAAACAAAAAACCACACTACCCTCAATATGAAAAGGAGCCCTCGGGCCCAGTCCCTCAGGGACCCCGTCTTACTTTCCGGTCTTTGGTGACAGCCCAGAGCACGCTGACTCCCACGGAGACGTGCATGATGCCATTTTCCGACGTGGGGGGCTCCACTATGGACCAGGAACTTCCTGCGGGGGACCCAGTAGAAAGTGTGGGCGCCGGGTCACTGAGAGCTGGGGGGAGCCGCACTCCCGACCCCGGCCAGCAGGGGGCGCGGGGTTGCCCACCTTTGGGATTGTTCCTGCTGATTCCTTCCCGGACCAAGGCCTGTCCCTCCCAGAGCGTTGCCCACAGCAGGTCGTGGGGGCCACAGCTGATCTGAACCACCTCCCCGGGGGTGTCCACCAAGGACCACGATGAGCCTTCGGGGTTGGGGTGGCTGACGTCCTCTCTGTACCACACCTGAGCGGCGAGAGAAGCCCATGGGGAGGCTCAGGCAGGGTCAACCAGGGCGCCGCGGCCGGGTCTTCCGGCCAAGCTTGGCCGCCTTTGCAGCAGCACCTGCCCAGCCCGAACCTGGTCTCCGGGGGCCAGGGCGCCGGGACCGTCCAGATCTCGCTCACCCCTCCCCCACTGCCGTCGGGGTCCTCGAGCCAGATGAGGTGACGCCCCACCCCTGCTAAAAAACGCGACACAGACACCTGATGTTGGCGGTCCGAGGGGCCCGCCCTCTTCTGCCTTCTGCTTCATTGTGAGAATGCCAGCCCCAGGCCGGTGCCCTGCGCCCCCTAGTGGCGACACACTCTCTAAGGGAACCCGTCTCTAGGAGATCCCGGTGGTTGATAAGGAAACCCTAAGCCCCCTCCCAGGAACGACTAAACCATCGGCTGCTTTTTCTCCTTAACCTGGAGAGAGAGAGCGTAATAAAAGACTTAAGGCTGAGCCACCTGCTCCGACTGTCCAAACTGTTTGGCTCGTTTCACCTGGAGGGGCTGCACCTTACGGCGTGGTCCAGGAGGGCTCCGACCCCCCTCCAGGGAGCTGTTTCACGGTGGGGACCCTGTCATCTCGCCTTTTCTCTTTTTAAAATTCTTTACTAGTGAGATATGTGATTCGTATTAATTTTATTTAGAAGCTTTAAATTTTGTGCTAAACTGCCCTAACATTTGTGGATCAGGTGACATGATCTCACTTATAATAATACATTTTCAGTGATTTAGTATAAAAAGTGTTTTCCAAGGGGAAAAAAGACAGTAAAGTAGATTGGTTGTAACCTTCCATCACCATCATCAAGTGCATGTGTTATGGGCCCTATTGCACATGATATTTGTTTTTTTTTTCTTTTTCCTTTTTTTTTTTTGGCTACATCTATGGCATGTGGAAGTTCACAGGCCAGGGATCGAACCCACACTGCAGTTGTGACAGCAACGATGGATCCCTAACCTGCTATGCCACAAGGGAACTTCAGCACATGATATTTGCTTTTTTGTGTGTGGTTGCACCAGTGCATGTAGAAGTTCCTGGGCCAGGGACTGAACCCAGCCCACAGCAGCAGCCTGAGTCAAAGCAGTGATAACATTAAACCCTTAACCCACTGAGCCACCAGGGGACTCTTTTTTTTTTTTTTTTTGCACACGATGTTTTGCTCGGTGTTTTCTCAAACACCTTAGAGAATAAATAAGCAGCTAGGTGACAGCAACTGTCCCTCACTGCAGGCCCAGGCCCAGGCAGCCCCTCTTCTGCTTCCTGCTGGGTTGGGCCCAACTGTCTGCCCAGATTCTTCTGGAGCCCAGGAGCCCAATTTTATGGAACATAAGAGTGAGGCAGGACAGCCTGGCTTGCACCGGGCACCGCTTTAAGGTCCTTTCTCCCCTCTTTGTTTCCAGGTCACATGGCCGCTTGACAAGGACTTTGTCCCGGGCCAGCTCCCCACCACCCTTGAGCGTGGCTTGGAAAACTACAAGCTGACGTACTCCCAGACCAAGCAGGACCCAGAGGTAAGCCTGATGAAAACCTGCTGTGACTGTTTCAAAGCCGACCTGAGAAACTGGGTGACTTTTTGCTAAGAGTATGGAGTCACAAAGTACACTCAGCAGTCATAACCAAAGTGCTGGGTCACCTGCGCCCAGGACCATCTAGGTCACTGTGGCTTTCAGGGGTGGGCTTTATTCCTTTGCTTAGTTTACAAGCTCCCTGAGAAAAGAATCCCTTCCCCTTTCTAAACGTCTATCCCCCATCCAACCAACCACCCACCCACCCATCCATCCATCCGTCCGTCCATCCACCCATCCATGCACCCATCCACCCATCCGTCCATCCATCCATCTACCCATACATCCATCCATGCACCCATCCATCCATACAACCATCCACCCACCCACCCATCCATCCACCTATCCACCCACCCACCCATCCATACAACCATCCATCCACTTATTCATCCCACACACACATCCACCTATCCATACCCCTGTCTACCTATTCATCTGTTTATACACCCACCGGACTATCCAGCCAGCCACCCACATACCTCTCCACCATCCATCATCAATATGCCCACCCACTCACGCCCATCTGCCTTCCCGCCCACAGCACCACTGGAGACCGCTGGGTGGGAGGCCCCACAGGGGAGCAGGCGGGGGCTGAGGCTGTCTAAGATTGACGGTATCTGAGCCCAGGGTGGGCAGTGATCAGTGCTCAGGGCTCAGAGGAGGGATGGGCCAGGACCAGTCCTGGGATGGGAGGTCAGAGGCTTCTAGGAGGAGCAGAACCCAGCAGGCCCCCAGGAGAGCAGGGTTCAAGGGATGGGGGGCTGTGGGGCCCCCAGTAACGTGCTGCCTGCTCAGGGCAGCTGCAGCTCCAGGGACGGGAGGCCAGGTGAGGTCTGAAGCATCCCCTGGGAGGACGCCTGAGGGCCAGCTTCCCTCCCGCCCTGCTACCTGCAGCCACCCCCTTCGGCCACCTCCCTCCAAGGCCCGGGGGGGGCACAGCCTTACCTTCCCCTGCAGAGACACGGCCCACACAGACAGGTGGCCCACGGGCTCGTCAGTGATCTCCCACCCCCCCACGGAGAGGTCGTTGAAGGGGTCGGGCAGTTGCTTGGGGTCATCCTGCGATGGGATCTGCAACAGGGAGGTGTGAGGCAGTAGTCAGGACCTGTGGGCACCTGGGCCAGTGGATGGCACCGCCGCCTTCTGGTGGACACCAGGATGAGTGACACCCCCACCCCACCCACGTTCCCTTGCGGCCCTCAGCGTGCTCGTTGCCTTCCGTCCTCCGTCTTGGCCAGTGCTGACCCCACAGAGAAGGCAGCATCGGGACAGAGTGCCTCTGCCCCCCATCTAGAAGGGGGCTGATCAGGGCCCTGCGGCAAAAGCCCCCCCTGACCTTGGCCGTCACCTAGCTCCCGCCTGCTCCCAGCCTAGGGGGCAGGAGTCTGGACACCCCCCACGCCACATGGACCCTGCAGAGCTGTGAGGTGCTGGCCTGAGGACTGCCTCTTGCTCAAGGTCGCATCGAACCCCGGTTCGGGCCTCGCATCCCTAAGTTGGTTTTTCTGGGTCATGGAAAAGTACGAGAGCCAGGGTGGCTCCCGTGGTGGTGGCGGCAGGAGAGGTGGAAGGGCGCAGACTGAGGCTCAGGGCAGCCCCGAGCCCCGGCCGAGGCAGTCCTGTGCCGTCCTGTGCTGCAGTCTGCCCGGCTTCCCCCAGACGGGACACAGGCGTGGCCTGCACAGGAGCGCAGCAGAGGCCGGGCCCGGGGCTGGCGGGGCGTCCCCCGTGCCCGCGGGGAGCGTAGGGATGAGGGTCCCTGTGCCTGCGGTTGCCCCGGCCCCCCAGGCCGCACACAGGCTCCCAGACCTGGGCCCACGTGTCCCGGGATTTGTATCTCCTGTACCGGATCCACCGGCGCCGGCGCACGCAGGAATTCCACTTCTTGTCTCTAGTGTAGGCGGCGGGGAAGTCGATGGCGTATGTCCACCCCTGAAATGTCAAGATGGGCGGGGCCGCGGGGGCTCTGAAGGGCGCTCCAGGAAGGAAGAGGAGAGCTGGGGCGGGGGCAGGATGGAAGAGGGGCGGGAAGCCAGCAGCAAGGCCAGGAAGCGGGGAGCGCGCGGGGCACGAGCGAGCGGCCGCGGCCGGCTGGGGACAGCGTTGGGGGGATGGGCGGAGCCCAAGGCACTCCCTTCCCGCGGGGGAGCCACGGCAGGAACCGAGTTCACCTACCCCTTTCTCGGTGGGTTCCCCTCCAAAATTCTCATCCACGTACCAGTCCGACTCCCACTCCCAGTGCGGCGAGGGCAGCGCCACCCCATCCAGCGGCCGGTGCTGGAGCCCACTCACGTCGCTCCAAGGCCAGCGGTCGCTCGGTAGGAGTGTCTCACAGAAGCCGCCCACGGGGTTCCAGCGCTGGGGGCCCGAGGCAGAGAGCAGCCTGAGGCCCAGCAGCCGGGGCCTCCCTGCGCCAGGGGGACCCTCCTGCCCGGCTCCAGGATGGGCAGTGAACAGAGGGCCCGGCCCTGCATCCTAAGCCGGCACCTCGGCGGGGCCCCCAAGGGCCGAAGACTTCCGCTCTGAGCGGCAGAGGGGACGGCCAGCTCGTGAGGACCTGGCCGGCTGCCTGGATGAGGACACAAGAGGGGCGCCACCCAAGGAACCAAGGACCCAGGAAGCTGCATGGCTCGGATCTCAAGCAGAAAGAAGCAAACGCAGGTGGGAACCGGCAGAGAGCCCACCAACCAGCTCGGCAAGCCCGCCACCCGCCCACCCGGACCCCACCTGATTCTCATAGGCCTCCTCCCGGCGGCGGATGGGGACGTCGCCGGCGTCCACGCGCACGTACACCCGGTTGTCGCAGGCGATGCCCCAGCAGCACTGTGCGCTCGCGCTGACCCGCTTGAACTCCAGCTGGGCGTCCCTGCACAGCTCCCAGTGCTGCGCGGCCGTGGACAGGGTGCACACCCTCCCGAAGAGGTCCACCGCCCAGAGCGCCGAGCTGGGCATGGCCTCGGCGGCTGCGGGAAGACGGTGGAAGGGTGCGGGTCAGCATCTGCGGCCCGGGTTGCGGTTGCGGGGGGTGGGGACAGCCAGGGAAACCCGGGCGCAGCTGTCTCCTGCCACATCCAGGCAGCACGCTGAGAGCTCCCCGCCCCCCGCCCCCCGCCGCCACCCCCGCAAAGCAGGGGCAGAGCCCAGCTCCAGTCCACAGCCCTTCTCTGTTTTTTGGCTTTCCTTCCCTCTCATGATGGGAGCTTTTTTTTCAAACATACAAAAAAGTCCAGAGCTTAATACATAACTACTACCTAACTGCCCCCAGCTTAAGGCATGTCTTTATCACTGCCTTGTTTTTAAAGACCACTCACGGCATATGGAAGTTCCCAGGACAGGGGATGACTCAGAGCTGAAGCTGTGACCTATGTCACAGCTGCAGCAACACTTTAACTCCTTGTGCCAGGCCAGGGATTGAACCCGAGTCTCTGCAGCAAACTGAGCTGCAGCCGTCGGATTCTTAACCCTCTGAGCCACAGTGGAAACTCCTAAGCTGTCATATTTCATTCAGACCATTCTTGTCAAAATAAATGAAAAGTTGTAAATTTGGTTGAATCCCAAATATGCATGCCTCCACGGTGGACAGGGGCCCTTCCTCAGGCTGGTGTTGCTGTGAGCTTCCTCTGTGGGTTTGGTGTCCTGTGGGAGCCCCGAGGCTGTGCGTGGCAGGGATGTGAGGGTCCTGCTGTCACCCTCCCAGTGTGACCACCCCCTCTCCGCCCTGTCCCCTGTCCTGCCATTCTCCTCTCCCGGTCCTCCTCTTCCTTTCTGCTCCATGCGGGTGTTCAGAACGACCACTAACCGCCCCTGCCCGGGCTGAGGACGCCGGCTTCTGGTAGGGACGGGCCTCCCCTGGTGGCAGAGCCACACGGCCAGACGCAGAGCAGCAAGACGCAGCCCAGGGAGTCACAAAGAGCAGCTCTGCCTGACAACGCGGCCCACGCACCCAAGACAGATGGCTGTGCCCTAAGGGGTGGACACGGCCTGTGTGGTTTGGAAACCAGAGCTACCAGCAGACAGAGTCTGGGCGCCTCGAGGCTGGGGCCAGGCTGTTCTGCTCCTGAGACATGCCAGGGGCACAAGGGCGATTCAGAAAGCGCGGAGATTGGACTACGACAACACGGGACGGAACGTGTCTGAAAACAGGAGCATCTGCTGGGACCAGCTGGGCTCCACTGGAGTAAAGTCTCTCGTGCGCGCACCAAGGAGGAAGAGTGCCGGCTGGGAGGCAAGTGACTGAAGGACAAAGCACAGGATGCAGGGACGTGGAGCAGGTGCCTGGGAAACAGCCAGGACAGGAAGTAAAGAGATGACGGGCTGGGGTCCTGACTGTTGGAGTGGGGAAGTCTGATCCTGCACCCGGGGCACCAACGTCCAGGTCGAACACGCGGGATGTCAGGACACCAGCCATCCAAAGCCATTTGAAAGCTGGCCTCTGTGTCCGGGTACCTGAGCCGGGACCCCTGGAAGAGCGGTGCCCCGCGCCCCCCACGTCCTTCCGCTCCACCCCGGGCAGGCCTGAGGGTCCAGCTCTCTACCTGCAGCGTCTCCGGACCCAGAATGTGGGAATTCGGGTCCTGACCCCACCACCTTCCAGGACGACCAAAAGCCGACTAGCCTCCCTCACGCCTCAATTTGCTAATCTGTCAAAGGCAGGAGGGAAGACTGGCCTATCTGCATAGTTGTAGTGAGAATTAAATGAGACCACAGTTCCCGTTGTGGCTCAGCAGAAAGGACTCTGACTAGTATCTATGAGAACTCAGTTTCGATCCCTGGCCTCACTCAGTGGGTTAAGGATCTGGCGTTGCCATGAGCTGTGGTATATGCAGCTCAGATCTGGCGTTGCTGTGGCTGTGGTGTAGGGCTGTGGCTACAGCTCTGATTCAACCCTGGGAACCTCCATATGCCATGGGTGTGGCCCTAAAAAAACAAAAAAAAAAGAAGAAGAAGAAAGAAAATGAGACCATACAGATAGAGAGTTAGGATAAAGTGGCCAGTACCCAGCATGACTCAGCAAGTGTTACTGAGCTCACTTCGTGACTTGGCATTTGCTCTCACAGACTGCCACTTCTGTCTCTTAAAAACCAGGAAATTAAATCTCTTTGTGGTCAGCCTGAGTCTTCGGGCTCTTCACTTCATCTGCACCTCCTGTGCTCTGCACATTCATTCAGTGTTATGGAAAATCACAGCCACTTCCGTGTACCACGCTGCTGACTCCCTGAGCTAAGCGCAAATACGGCTCCAGGGAAGGCAGATGTCATCAGTTACTTAAGGTAAAAGTAAGGTCCTAGCAGGTGGATAGGTATGTGATAAAGAACTGTAAACTGTCATAGTAGAGTCTAGGCGGTGGGTATGTGGATGTTGACTGTACAACATTTTCAGGTTGACAATTCATTATAAATTGTTGGGGAAAAAAGTAAGCTTTTTTACAGAGGGCAAGGGGGGGGGCGGGAATGTCTGTTCCCGTGGTGACATTTTAAGTGCTGTCTTCAAAGATATTTCTCAGCTCACAGGTCACTGTATAAGGAGCCGCTTAAGTCAGGCTCAGTCTGCAGGTGGACCTCTGTGAGTGAATGGGGATGCTGAACTTGGATGCACTTTGCTTCAGAGAAATGACTAAGCAGTAATTTCCACACAGACGTAATTGAGCCTTCTGGGCAGCTAACAGAAGATGCTAGAGAAAGGAGGGCTCGGGGATATGCTTGCAAAATCCCTCTGGTGTGGAAATCCAGGTACCCATCACTTCCCAGCTAAAGATGATACGAGGGGAACATCCTAGGTCAGCCCCACCTCCTTTCTGCCCCTGCCAGGATGTGGTCCCAACTTCTCAAGTCACTTCCTGGCTGCGAGGTGATGGGGCAATCTGTCCAGGGACACTGGGTCACTGGGTCAGAGCACTCTTGAAAAGCATTAGGATGCATTAAGTCCTATGGCTCCGAGATCCCAGCATTTCTTTGTTTTGTAAAGGTAAAAGGACAATGTCAGCATCTTCCACGAAAGCAGCCTCCGATCCACCAAGAACTTCTGCACAATGAATTCCAGTTGGACCCTCAGTCATTCCGCTTAGAAAGGCTGCTCACCACCCTCAGAGCCAGCTGCCTTTCTGCACAGGTGAATTAACAAATCCCTCTGGAGACATAAAGGTACCCAAGGGAAGGTGGGGTGGAGGGAGTAGGGTATGTGCGGTAGAGGGAGGGACACAGTTCCCAGGAGAGCCTGAAGGTTTACTCCCCAGGGAGCATTAGGACTCCTTCCCGCCAGGCTCCCTACTGGTCTGTTTTTCTATCACACCCTGCCTCATTCCCCCCTGTGCAAACAGAGCAAACCCTGGCTATGAAAGGGGCTGACTGCCTGCCAATTGTGGGGGCTGTTGGAAGGCGACATCAGAGGTGGGAGAAAACAGCAGGACGTGCATAGCAGTTGAGTCCTTCCCGAAGAGCAGGTCCACCCATTCCACAGGGCAGGAGGTGCCCCGCGGCGGCAGCTCTTAAGATGAACACCCAGCTCCCATCATCGGGGTGGTCAGCCTGGTCTCATTCCGGTTCGGTGCACTTGGGCGACAGGTGGGCCCCATGCCCCGCCACCAGTAGCATCTCAGAGATGGGACCTGACCATCTGCCTGAGCTAATCCCACAACAAGCAGATTTGCTCTCACCACTGCCCAGAGGAGGGACACACAGGTTCCTCGCAGCTCGAGCCTTTGAACCCGAGGATCGGCAGCCCAAGTCACTTCCCAAGTCATTCCAGCGCGAAGGCTGGTGGAGGTGTCACATTCCAGGGGGAGTAGGAGCGGGGGGACGGGGGCGGCGCCACGCTGGGTGTGCTGGAAAGAGAGCAAGCGCAGCCCCCTCCTACCTTCCCGGGCGGGCGTGGGGCAAACGCAGCTATTGTCCTCCAGCGCCGCCCCAACCTGGGGGTGGGGGGCCGGGGCGTCCTTCCCACCTTGTGGGCCACCGCCACACTCACCTGGGCCGGCGCCCGGCGGGCAGGTTCGCCGCGATAGCTCCTCGGCGGCAGGGAGAGCGGGCCAGCCCTCCCCCGCGGCTGGAGAGCCGGTGGGCAGGAAGCGGCAGCCAGGCCCGCTCCCATTGGTCGGCCTCGCGGTGACGCAAGGGCCAGAGGCGCGCGATTGGCTGAGGGGCTCTGCGTCACCTGCCGGCTTCAGGGTCTCGGCGGGGTCGAGCGCCTGCACACTTCCGGGGTCTCAGGGGAGTTGTGCTGTGGACGTGCGGTGGCGGGGCGAGCTTCCAGCTCTCCTTTGACAGAGGACCCCCAGGACCCCACCACTCCGCTCCCTGGGACCACCTGCACGAACAGGTGGTGTGTTCTCGGGGCGCAGGCAAGGACGGGGGACCGTCCAGGAGTGCCTGGATGTGCAGAACTGCAAGGACCGAGGACGGAGGAGAGCCAGCTTGTGGGCCCTTGGATCTTGGGCGTGGAAACAGGTGTCAGGGTAGTCTCCATCTAACTGAAGCGTCGTCTTGAGTGCACATAAACCTTTAACCTTTGGGGAGGACTCTTGGAAACGCGATTTCGTGCCCACAGCCTGACGTGGTAGCAATAACAGGTCACCGTTTTTTTCAGGCTCTTGTGTTGTCAGTGCCAGAAAACCTATTTCGAGGTAGCTAATATCATGATAGCAACATGTGAGTGTTTGCTGGGTGCCAGGCGCTGATGTAAGTGCTGTCTGGGCAGCTTCTCAGGTCACCTCCCCAAACAACCCAGAGGTGCTTGGGATGGAGAAAGGAGAACAAAGCCAAGACAGGAGATGCGACTGATGAAAGGCCTGGCACAGCCAGACGTAGAGGCAGAAGCGGGGTCGCCTCCCATCCTCTCTGGCTCTTGCTCCTTTCTGAGGACGCAGCGGGCAAGTCGCACGTGGGTCCACTCCAATGGGAGCAAAGGCAGAAGCCTCCGATTCACCCTGGATGGCTCTATGGAGTCTTGCGCATAATCAAGGAACGGCATTTATGGGCTGACTTACTCTGGAGATGCGTGTGGTATGGATTACATGTTCCTGTCCCCCCAGAATTCACCCACTGAAACCCTAACGCCTCATGCGATGGTATTTGGAGACGGGGCCTTTGGGAGGCAATCGGATCATGAGGGTGGTGCCCTCATGAAGAGACTAGTGCCTTCATAAGAGGAGACACAGGAGCCCTCACACCCCTTCCCCTTATAAGGATACAGCGGGAGGGTGGCCGTCTTCATGCCAGGAAGCACGCTGTCTCTAGGCACCGTATCTGCTGATGCCTTGCTCTGGGACTTTCAGCTTCCAGAATAGTGAGACACCAGTATTTGTTGTTTAACCACCCAGGCTGTGCTATTTTTGTTGTAGCAGCCTGAGCTAAGGCCCACAGCTCCAAGGCTCAGCCAGACAAAGTGGGCGGTTCCTCAGAGAACAATTAGGGTACTATTAGCAGGAACATGAGTGGCCGCTCATGGCAGAAATATTGGTCGGAGGTAGAGAGAGCTGGATTCTGTTCTCTGCGTGACGCTTTGTAGCCTTTTCTCCTCTCCGGCCTGGGTTCCTGCTTCGGAAGAGGTGGTGAGAGGGGGAGCTCTCCAAGGTCCTCGCAGCGCTCCTGGGCTGGGGCAGAATCCTGCCTGTCTTCCTGGGTTCAGGGTCTGACACCGAGGACCTTCTGGGGACCCGTGTTCTGCCCTGACCCCAGCCCCCACCCCCCAATTCATCCAGCCTTCACCGAGCTGACTCGTCTTTATTTTAATGATTTTTAAATGTTATTGGAGGACAGCTGATTGACAGTGTTGTGCAAGTCTCAGGTGTACAGCCAAGTACATCAGTTATGCGTTTACAGGTACCCGTTCTTTTTTCCCTGCATAGGTTATTACAGAACATTGATTAGACCGCCCTGTGCTATACAGTAGGTCCTTGTTAGTTATCTGCTTCTTTGTGTGTGTTTTCATTTTAAAAATATTTTTATTATAGATGATTTACAGCGTTCTGTCCATTTCTGCTGTACAGCAGTGACCCAGTTACATGTAGGCATCCATCCTTTTTCTCACATTATCCTCCGTCATGTTCCATCGCAGGTGACTAGATAGAGTTCCCTGTGCTGTACAGCAGGGTCTCACTGCTCACCCACTCCAAATGCCGTAGTTTGCAGCAACTAAACCCAAACTCCCAGTCCATCCCCTGCCCTCCGCCTTCCCCTGGCAGCCACAAGCCTGCTCTCCACGTCCATCAGTTTGTTTCTTTTCTGTGGAAAGGTTCACCTGTGCCATATATTAGATTCCAGATCTAAGCGATATCATAGGGCATTTGTCTTTCTCTTTCTGACTTACTTCAACTAGTATAAGAGTCTCTAGTTCCATCCACGTTGCTGCAGATGACATTATTTCATTCTTTTTTTTTTTAATGACTGAGTAGCATTCAGAGCTGACTCCTCCATTATTGTCAGGAGGTCTGCATTTTTCTGCATAACCTTCATTCCTGTTTCTGCTTTATAAAGTAAAGTCCTTGTCCTGTTTCTTCTTCTTCCCCATCCTGACCTTGGCACTTCTCTCCTGGGCCAGACACCGTGGGTTCAGATTCCAGGTCCATCACTTGCTATGTGAGTCACTCAGTCCCTGAGCCTGTGTCCTCATCAGCACAGTGGGAATGACACCACCACCTGCCTCTCTGGGCTGGAGGGAGCGTGACGTGACAAAGTGCATGCAGAGCCTTATAGCAGCGCCTGGCACCCACGGAGCACTCACATGTTCCTAGTATTATTATCATCATCATCATCTCTGCGTCATTTGGGCTGGAGCGCTTGGGCATCTGGATTCCTGCTTAGTGAGAGTTCCAGAAACACTTTAGAAACAACCCTGGATTCAGCACCCCGCTGCATGGTCAATGAAGGGCTGCTTCCAGGATGACGGACGTGACTCTATCTGGTCTGTGGGACAGGGAGGGATGGCTGGACTGATGCCAGCAGTTGCCTCTCAGCCCCGGCGAGAGCTCAGGCTCTGCCCAGTGGCTTCCCCGACCTGGCTCCACTTTCGGCAGTAGCCCTGCCTTCCATGAACAGCTCCCCCTGTGGGCCCTCTCGGACCCCATCAAATCTCTCGGCTCCCCCCACGCAGCCGCCACTGTCCCACGTGTCCTACCCATCTCCTTCCTCTGTCCGTTCTCATTCGGCCTTCAGTCTCCATCAACTCTTACTGGACCAGGAGGAAGTAGGCCTGGGAATATACACAGACCCTCACACTTTGTACGCTCTCCATTCTAACGCCTCACACGTTGGCTGGTGATCATTTTCCCATCCGTCTCCCTGGCCACACGGGGAGACCTCCGAGGGAGTGACTTTCCTGCTCATCTCAGAATTTCCAGGGCCTAACACACAAGAGATACTCGATTTTTATGAAAGGAGTGAGTCGCCCTCCCACAGTCCCCCAGATAATGGGTAAATCATGCACTGAAAAATACTGAAGAGCCTGGGCAGGAAGGGCAGAGATGAGCAGAAGCGACCCTCACACAGCTCACGTCCCCCCGCGTCACATCCCCCCTCCACCGGCAACATCAGAGGCCACCTTCGCTGTCTCCTAGCCCAGCTTCCAGCAGGCTCTCCTCCCAGGTGGCTGGGTGGTTCCTAAGCTCCTTCCGATGCTAGGTCCCTTTGCTAACCCTGAGGTCTCCTTTCTCTGTGGCAACTCTTGGTCCCCGGGAGTAAAGTCTTACTAACAAGGGGATCGCAGTCTTCTCACTTTCACTCTGCGCACAGCCGTTCTTCCCTCTGTAAAGCCGGTCGGTCCAGCGTCTGGCAGTGAATCTGCTACTCCCAGGGGGGGACCTGGGCAGCCTCGCTCCTTGGCTTTATGATCCGTCTCGCCACCCAGCCAGTGGAGCCCAAATCCCAGGGTGGCCCACACCACACAGCTCCCCTCTTTATATTCTGCTAGTCAAATGAGTCGCAACGCTTCTGTTTTTCCTTTTAATACTTAAGGCGCTAGACAAAGCAGCTGAAGATGTGGTGTTTCAGGACTTCTTGTTGTGGCTCAGTGGTAACGAAACCAACTAGTGTCCATGAGGATGCAGGTTCAATCCCTGGCCTGGCTCAGCAGGTTAAGGATCTGGCGTTGCTGTGAGCTGTGGTGTAGGTCGCAGACACCGCTCAGGTCTGGTGTGGCTTTGGCTGTGGCTGTGGCGTAGGATACAGCAGCTGCCGCTCTGCTTTGACCCCTGGTCTGGGAACCTCCATATGCCACGGGTGCAGCCCTAAAAAGAAAAGAAAAGAAAAAAAACCCAAAAAGTTGTGTTTCTCCCATGTCTGGCAGAGGAAAACTTTTACAAAACTGGTCTGTAAGAAAAGTGTAACTCATGGCATCCCCTGGTGGCCTAGAGGTTAAGGATCTGGTGTTGTCGCTGTCACTGCTGTGGCGTAGGTTCGGTCCTTGGCCCGGGAACTTCTGCACGCCATGGCAGCTAAAAAAAAAAAAAAAGCGACTCAGAGTACACGTGCACGTGGAGGTTCACGTATAAACACAGGCAAAACATGATGTTTTCGTGTCTAAGAGACAACTCAGAACCTCTAAAAGCCGAAGAAACAGTGAGCTAAACCTGGAAGCTGGTGACAGTCACTGTCACAGCTGCCTGTCCTCTGCCTGGTTATGCAAAGTCGTGTAAACATGGCCAAGTCAAGGGTTTCTTTGACAAACACTTTAGGGTGCTTACTGTGTGTGAGGCTCTGAGCTAGCACCACTGGGGTTTCAAACTGGGGGGACACACCTTTCCTCCTGGAGCTGAACAGGTCCAATGGGGGACAGAAATACGTTACAAGGCAGGGAAGACTATAACCCATAGGAGTTTATTTGAGTGATGGGTATAAAGGCAGTTAATCAGGGGTTGAGGAAAAACTGGAGTTCCCGTTGTGGCGCAGTGGTTAACAAATCCGACTAGGAACCATGAGGTTGTGGGTTCGATCCCTGGCCTTGCTCAGTGGGTTAAGGATCTGGCATGGCCGTGAGCTGTGGTGTAGGTCGCAGACTTGGCTCAGATCTGGCATTGCTGTGGCCATGGTGTTAGCCAGCAGCTGCAGCTCCAATTGGACCCCTAGCCTGGGAACCTCCATATGCCGCGGGTGGGGCCCTAAAAAGCCAAAAAAAAAAAAAAAAGAAGAAAAAAACTGATAAGGTCAGTGGTAAAGTACAAGGGTCAGAAAGCCGAGGTTAATTTGCCTAAGATAAGCTACGCTCCAGGAAGCAAAAGAAAACTTGCACTCAGACCTTCAAGTCCCTCATATTTATATATAAGGCATTCAGGTTTCTGTGTTTATCTGTTATCTTCTGAAAGCTTTGCAAGTAGGACCCGCCTTCTGCGCTTATCTTATGCGCGACCGCTGTCCACCTGGTGGAGACAGCAGTTTGAAGAGCTTCTCATGGCACTAAACCTTCACAGAAAGGTCAAAGCCAGACCATAATCTGTAGTAGACCTGGTTGTAAAAGGAAAGTAGTGCATATTTGACTGCAGAAATATAATTTGTCAAGCCCATTAATTGTCCCTAAAAGGGCTTTTGTTGTCAACACACGTACAAGCGCTGATGCAGATGAAGTTTGCTATTAACTTACCCTGGGCTGGTGTTTCCCCTCGCAAACCCCATCGGCCATCTGTCTTTCCAGCACAGACCCGGTGGGCTCACTGCCGCTGCGGCATAGCCCCGGGCCCGGGGAGGGGTGGCCTTGGCTCTCCCGGGCCGGCAGGGTGACCAGGACCGAGGCCGCCCGGCCAGTCCACGCGAAAGCCGGGCCCAGACTCAGCTCCTCCATCCTGTCGGCTGCTCCCCAGCCCCAAAGCCAGGACTTCGCAGTGGCCAGAATCAGAACTAGCAAAGACGGGCCGCTGACTTTCCAGCGAGAAATGCTGAAGGAAACGTTACATCGCGTTTGAGAGTGAGAGACGGTCACTGGAAGACACACCGAGACACACAGCCGGGCATCCTGCATCTGAGTGTGAGAGAGAGAACAAGCCTTCTCGGAGATAAGACCGGGAAATGTCCTAGAGGTCTTGAGAGAAAGGAGGATGTCGACCAAAGAGACGCCAAAAGCACCAGCCTCGAGGGAAAAGACTGACGCGTTCAGCTACTTTAAAATTGAGGACTTCTCGTGACCAGGGAGAGGGTGAGAAGCCAAGCCCCCGAGCAGGAGAAGCTAGTTGCAACACGAATAACCAGAAAAGGGCCAGGATCCACATTATAGAAAGAAGGCCTTCCCACCAGTAAGAAAAAGACAAACACCTGAATTGAAATAAAAGTGGAGTTCCTTGGTGGTCCAGCAGTTGAGGCTTTGGCATTGTCACTGGGGTGACTCAGGTTCAGTCCCTGGCCTGGAACTTCCACATGCCGCTGGTGCAGCCAAAAGAAAAAGACAGAGAGAGAAAGAAAACAAAGGACTCTAATGGATATTAAGAAAAAAAGAGGAGGGAGTTTCTGTTGTGGCACAGCGGAAACAAATCCAACTAGGAACCATGAGGTTGCAGGTTCGATCCCTGGCCTCGCTCAGTGGGTTAAGGATCCGGTGTTGCTTGGAGCTGTGGTGTAGGTCACAAACACAGCTCGGATCTGGCATTGCTGTGGCTGTGGCTGTGGTGTAGGCCCTCAGCTGTAGCTCTGATTCGACCCCTAGCCTGGGAACCTCCATATGCTGCGGGCATGGCCCTAAAAAGCAAAAAAAAAAAAAAAGGAAAAACAAATGGCCCATAAATTTAGGGAAAAGTGCTCAGCCTCAGTAAGCGGAGAAATACAGATTACACCCCCAGTGAGATGCTTACCAGGGAAGCTAAGGGGAATTGCAGGTTGGGTCACGCTGGGGGAATGGGCGTGACCTCACCACTTGCCTGGTGATGCCAAAGACAGGCCTGACCTGCGGTCCACAACACCTTAGATCACATACAGTCCAGGAGCAGGTGCAGGAGCGCTCTCAGCAGCACCGCTTATCACAGCCTGGCGTCCCTCAGCAGTGGAATGGATGAACAAATGTGGCCTGGCCATACGCTGGAGTGTTACTGGTAACAAAAAAATGAAGTATAACAATGCAACGGCATGGATAAATCTTAAACACGTGCCAAGTAACAAAGCCAGATCTGAAAGAGCCTGTACCATCCCCTTTATAGGTGAAGTTCAAAAACAGGCAAGAACTTAATTATGGAGTTCCCACCATGGCACAGTGGGTTAAGAATCCGACCGCCCCAGCTCGGGTTGCTCTGGCAGCGAGGGTTCAATCCCTGGCCTGTTGCAGTGGGTTAAGGATCTGGCGTAGGTCAGATTCAGTGTCTGGCCTGGGAATTTCCATATGCTGCGGGTGCAGCCATAATACAAAATCTGTATGTTAGAGGATGTACATTTTCTGGTAAAAGTATAAAGACAAGTACATGGTTACCGTCACGTTACCATAACAACTGGAACATGGATGCCTTGGGGGCACCAAAGAGACATTCAGAGGCTTTGGGATTGTGGCCATTGCTTCCAGCTTCTTGATCTGGGTGGTTAGTGTTTCTTTTTCTCTTTTTTTTTTCCTTTTTACAGCTGCACCTGCAGCATATGGAAGTTCCCAGACTAGGGGTCGAATTGGAGCTACAGCTGCGCCAGATCCTTAACCCACTGACTGAGGTCAGGGATTGAACTTGTGTCCTCATGCATACTAGTCAGGTTCTTAACTTGCTGAGCCACAGTGGGAACTCCTAAATATTTTTTTAATAATAATTCATACTATTTATGTTTTCTACATTTTTCTTTGTGTTTTGTTGTTTACTTTAAAAAGGTTTTTGAGGAGTCCCCATTGTGACTCAGTGGTTAACAAATCTGACTAGGAACCATGAGGTTGCGGGTTCAATCCCTGGCCTCGCTCAGTGGGTTAAAAGTTGCCGTGAGCTGTGGTATAGGTTGCAGACACGACTCAGATCCTGCATTGCTGTGGCTGTGGTGAAGGCCGGCAGCTACAGCTCCTGTTAGAACCCTAGCCTGGAAACCTCCATATGCTGCGGGTGTGGTCCTAGATAAGGCAAAAAGAAAAAAAAATAAATAAATAAAAAGGTTTTTGAGGAGTTCCTGTTGTGACTCAGTGGTTAACAAACCCAACTAGCATCCCTGAGGACGTGGGTTCGATCCCTGGCCTCACTCACTGGGTTAATGATCCGGCGTTGCTGTGGGCTGTGGTGTAGGTCACAGATGTGGCTCAGATCTGGCGTTGCTGTGGCTGTGGCGTATGCCGGCAGCTGTAGCTCCGATTGGATCCCTAGCCTGGGAACCTCCATATGCCATGGGTGCAGCCCTAAAAAGACCAAAAAATGAAAAAAAAAATGAAAAGCTTTTTGAAAAGGATATATGGCGGAGTTCCCTGGTGGCCTAGCAGTTAATTATTCAGTTCTGTCATTGCTGTGGCTTGAGTTACGCCCTAGCGTGGGTTCGATCCCTGGCCCAGGAACTTCTGCATGTTGCGGATATGGCCAAAAAAAAAAAAAAAACCAAAAAAGAGATACAGTAAGAGTACCTGTCCTGGTTCTCCATGAACGGGGTAACCCCCAGGGCTAGCGGCACTTGTGTTTTTCGGAAACACCAATGATGCAAGCAGCCCAGAAGGAAGAGGAGCTTGAGTAAAGTCATTCCCAGCAAAGAAAGAGCTGAAAACATTTTCGAAAGATAATATTTCATACAAAAGACCATTTGGAATAGGTACCTGGAAGCAAGTTAAGAAATAGTGTAAATAGACATCCATTTCGTTTTCATCCTCAAAAAGTTGAGCCCAAGGTGACCCCATCCTTTGCCGGAGCTTCTGTCGCCGAGAGAGGAAGGCCCTCCGTGTCTGGCAGTCCGGTGGCTGTGTGACCATCTGCCTGGCCAGTGTTCCCGGGGCTGAGCAGAACCGCTGAGCTGCCAACGAAACCCTGAAAGGGAGTCCCTGGCAGTGGACTTTGTCCAGCTCATAGAACCCACGGCGGCCCCAAAGCCAAGTTCAGCGAACAGCAGGAGCCTGGGGCACCTGAGAGCCCGTCAGGACGTGGGCAACACCGCCCATTGCCACTTCTCTGCCCGGCTCCGGACCCTGGATGCTGGAGCTGCAGCCGCAAGTGGAGCGAGTTCTAATCCGTCTGTCCTTTTGGTCAGTCACTGCAGAGACAGAGTCCTAGGCCCGAGTATTGGCCAACCTTGGCCCCTAGCTTAGAGACTAAGGGTTTGAGAGGGCAAGGGTCACCTTTGAGGGTCTTCACCAAGACCCGTAGGTTTTCCAGGCCACAGAAGAGAGTTCATACCCTCAACCGTCAAAGATCCTATCGTCCCTTAGAGCCAGTCTGTGGCGGGGCTGGGACCGATGCCACCTGACTTTCTGAGGTCCCTTCCGTCTTGCTTGGGACCCGGGGGCCGAGATGGCTGGTAAACACAGTCGGCAGTGGCAGTGTTGTCATCGCCGTGCGTGCTTGCTGGTTTCAGACCCCTCATGGACACAGGGCCCGCCCTGCCTGGACCAGGAGGCCGCTAGTGGGACGCTCCTGAGGTCACCCCACACAAGAATGAGTCCCAGGTGCAGACAATAAGCTAGTTCCTTTCAAGCCAATAAGCATGAGGCACAGGTACAGAAGGAGAAACTCGAGGCCCTCAAGACCTTGCTGCCGAGTCTCCTAAAACTCCCGCCTGTCTTGCTGCTGCCTTTCGTGTCTTTCCTAGAAAATTCCCGAATTCCTCTTCCTGGTCTCCCCCCCACCCCCGGCTGTGTATGTTTTAGGGGTGAAGTAACACTGTGCGGGGTCTCTTTTCCAGTTTATAGTTTACGGTTCTTATCCCGCCTCTTTCTCCCCCCGTGACACAGATCCGTGTTAAAGGAGGTTTTAGGGCGCTGCACGTCCTCAGTGTCAGTGGTGAGTGGTGAGAGCCGGGCAGGTGGTGGAGACGATGAACCTGACGTAGGAATCAGGAGGCGTCCACAGGCGACCCGCGGTCAGACATGGCTCCTGATCCGAAGGGATCAAATTAAGGGAAACGCTGGAGAGGAAACCTCTCTAGAAAGCAGGGAGGACCGGGGAGGGGTCAGAAGCCGACCAGGGCCTCCGCCAGGAAGGCAGGTGCGCTCGTCCTGGAACCCTGGAACCGCCCGGGCGGCCGGGTGGGCGGAGGCGCAGAGGGCCTGAGGGAGGCGGCCCCTGGGGTCACAGAGACCCGGAGCGCCCAGCGAAACCCCGCAGGGACCCATTCTGTGAGGTGTGTGCGAAGAGTCGAGTCGTTGTAGATGCGGACGTGGCGGGGGACAGACGGGGCCTAAGTTCCACCGGTCTCACTGCGCCGGTGTGGCTGACAGACCCTCGGGCGGCTGCCCCCCCAGTGTAAGCCCCGTCCTTTGAATGTGGGTTGGCCTGAGACACTCTTCCGGCTAGCTCACTGCACTGCAAAAGGAAGGGCTTTTGCAGATGTGATTAAGGTGCCAAATCAGTTGATTCCGAGGTCAGTGAAACGAGGATTCTCCTGGGTGCGCTTGGTTTAATTAGGTCAAAGCTCCGTGAGGAGGGACTGGGCTCTTCCTGAGGTTAGAAGCTCCCTCTCCCCCCGGCCTTGCAGAAGCAAACAGCCAGGCTGTGGCTGGCCTCTGGGGACCGCGGGCCGCCTTCAGCTCCGAGGGCGGCCAGCAGCCAGCAAGAAGCAGGCGCCCCTTGGTCTTCAGCTGCCAGGAGAGGAGTCCCGCCAACAGCTCGATGGCCTGGCCATGGGTTCCAGCTGAAACGCAGCCCGGCCAGGCCCCTGAGGGTAGCCTTGTGAGACCCTGAGCAGAGGACCAGCTAGACCGGCCCGGACTCTTGACCCGTGGAGACCGTGGGATAATGTGCGTTGTGTTCAGCTGCTAAGTCTGTGGCCATCTGTGGTGCAGCACAGAGAACCGACGCAGTGGGCGATTCCAGTGTGCAGGTATGCTGCTCTCCCCCCGTTATAAAGTGAGGCTGCGTACTCACTTCTGTGTGAAATAGAAACCCGTAAATGCGTGGACCAAGGGACAAAGCCATTGTCCCCAGAAAAAGCAGGAAGTGTCCCCACTGGTGGCCACGCATGAGAACCAGGAGGGGTCTGTCCTGGCGCTCACACACAGAAGCCGGGCAAAGAGCGGGCTCCAGGCAGGGTTCCCCAGCCAAGCACCCCCCAAGTGAGCTAAAGAGAAGGCACCAACCACCAAGGTTCAACCCTTTGTTTCTGGTCAAAGGAATTTCTCATTCCTAATTTTAATACAACACCAATAAGACCAACCTACTTTTTTGTATGATGCTAACAGATCACTAATTCATGATGACAGGACCAGGCTAGTCGATTACACGGACCCAGAGAGGGGTTTTGGCCTATGTTACCGCGTAAGACGTGATAAAGGCATCATTTTAGGGGAGACACAAGATGACAAAGAACTAAAACCTGTGCGAAAGGTTTGAACTTTCAAATCTGACCAATTTGAAACTTTCAAATCCAGCAAATGGCGTTTACTTATAAACAGCAACTTCAGAAATCTGTAAACCAGCTATAATGCAAAAATAAAAAAAAAATAAATAAAAGGCTAGTTAAATAAATAAATAAAAGCAAATAAAAATTAAAAAAAAAAATAAACAGCAACTTTAATCTGAGAGCCTTGGGAAGAGCCGTCTAGATCCAGCCCCATCCAGGAATTAATCCGTCTACAGCCCAAGTTCCTTAAGTCAGCTGAGGAGGGACGGTATTCTTCTCTGGGGCCTTCAGTCCTGGAAAAATATTAAAATTAAGAGAGTTGTAACCTGTAAAACGTATTTTTTAATTTTTTTTTTTTTTGCCTTTTAGGGCCACACCCGCGGCATATGGAGGTTCCCAGGCTAGGGGTCCAATCGGAGCTACAGCCACTGGCCTACACCACAGCCACAGCAACGCGGGATCCCAGCCGCGTCTGTGACCTACACCGCAGCTCACGGCAACACTGGATCCTTAACCCACTGAGCACGGCCAGAACCCATCCTCATGGAGCCTAGTCGGATTTGTTTCCGCTGCGCCACAACGGGAACTCTGAGAGTTGTTTTTATAATTGTCACACTAATGTGCTTTATTTGCATCTGAGGTGTTTGCAGTTTTTAAAAGAATCAACCGTGCGGTATTTATAACTGCAGATTACATTGTTTAAGAGAATTATTTTAATGTATTTGTAATCATTGTTTGGATGTGCAAATAGACATAAAATCTGGCTCACTGGACGTAAAGAGTTAAATGGAGCAGTAAACACAGCACAGGGAGGGTGGGTGCTCCTCGCCGGCGGGACCCCCGCAGCAAGGGAGGGGATGGTGGCTGGAATCGGATGGGGGCCCTGACCTTGCAGGAGGAGGGGCCACGTATCGGTCCGGCAGAGGGCCGAGGTCACGGGTGTCTCCAGGCAGCAGCAAAGATCTCCCAGTGGAAAAAGCAAATCACGCAACAAAACAGCCCACAGTCCTACCAGGGGGGAAAGTTGACCCCAGTCAGTTACGCGTACGCGTCAGGAACAGAAAAGAAGCGGCGATCTGGTCTAAGGCTCCGCCGTGATTGCTGGGGCGGTTGGGCAGGGGCAGGGGTCTGGTCAGTGCCTGACGCGCCCGCATCCCCTCGCCTCCTCTGCAGGGGCCCCGGGAGCAGTACGCACGCTCCGACTGACCCTTACTCGGTGCCGCCCTCGGCACCCTGACGAGGCAGGGGCTGTTACCTCGTCTTACAGGCGGGTTAACTGGGGCACAGGCGGGCTCCTCCACCGCAGGTCAAGGAGACAGCGGCGTGGGCCCCGCACCGGGTCCTGGCACCTGTGTGCCCAGCCCGGGGCTCTTAGGGGTGATTTTCCCCAGGGCTGGCGCAAGGGGTGCCCGCGCAGAGGGACGGCAGCCTGTAGGTGACCGGGGCCAGGACCCGCACAAGATGGCGAAGAAGGCTCCCACAGGCAGGGGAACGGGGGAGCCCCGCAGGGCGCTCCCCCTAAATGACAGAGAGGGGCGGTCACTTCAGGGTAGTGCCAGACACCGCCGTGGGGACAGTTCAGATCCAAAACCGGGTTCCGTGCCCGAGGCGGCGCGTGGCCAGTGGTCGGGAGCCCTCCCGCCTGGCACCCCGCTCCCGTTTTCCACCTGCGGCAGCGGGGTGCTCCACGCCCCGCCTGGCTGGCTGTCGGCCCGCCGCTCAGACGGCAAGGTGGCATCAAGGGCGCCCTGGGCCGTGGCCTCGAACGGCCTTCTCCCCGGGCCGGCCCAGCTCCCGGCGGTGAATCCACTTCCTGGTGGCAGGACTCCAGGCTCAGAACCTGAGAATCTTGGAGCTGGGCTGGATTGTGAGGCTGCATTCTGTCCCCCGAGAGGGGCCCTGCCCCGGCCTTCCTGTCCCCGTGGGCTTCTCGGTCACCCCTTCATGTCGGCCACGGCCTGTCTGCTGCTGGAGCGTAGGGGGCTCTTCGCCGCCGCCCCGTCCTCAGGCTCCCTCCCGCCGCCCGGGGGCAGCCTCTGAAGCCAGCCATGACCACGGTGCAGGCGGCAGGTAGGGGCCCCCGGAGCGGGGAGGGGCCGGCGAGGGGCCTGGGTGGGGGCCTGGCTGGAGCGGGGGGAGGGGGAGGGCGGAGAGAGGGACCCCTGTGACAGTCAGGGACCATGACAATGTGATTGCCCTGGCTTTGCCCTGCGGCCCCTGGGAAAACTGAGCTGTGGGTGTTTCTGGCAAAGTGCAGTGATGACAGGCCCTCCAGGGGCCCTTAAAAATCAGATCTGGGAGTGGCTCACAGCCGTCCCTTCCTGACCCAAGGCCGTGACCTGGTCTCTCTCCTCGGGACTGATCCTCTGCTTCCCCCCAGAGAAGATGCCTGGTTGTCACCAACTTCAGTGCTCTGGCAAATGGTGCCAAGTTCACCTGGGGGCAGATGTGGAGGGAAAGCACCTTCTGTCAATCAATCCGGGTAACTCTCAGGTCCGGCAGCCGGTGGAGGGTGTGAGAGGCCCGTCATTTCCCCCGAACGCTGCGCTGTAACCACAGAAAACCACCGCAGTGAAGCCCAAAGGGCAGTAACCCTCTCAGGGAGCGGCGCCCCTACCGTCTGGTGGTCTTGATTTTATGAAACTGGGAATGGCTTTCTGGAACGATCCAGAAATGACCCAGGCTATTTCTAGAACCCCCCCCCCCTGGACCAGAGCTCCGTTCTGGAGGCAGAAGGGCCAAGGTCTGGACCCTCACCAGCCCGCCGATCCCGGGCCCGTGGCCTTGAGTTCTGTTGAGCGTTCCCTGGGCACCTCCTCTGTCCCAGGCGCTGGGGATGCAGAGATGGGACACGGGGGGTTACGGACTGGCCTCAGGGGCGCGGACTCTCCTCACCTCCAAGCCGAGGGGACACCTGAGTGCCTCGGCTCTGAGGACGCGTGAATCCCTGCAGCGTCCAACGCACACTCAGCGCGAGACAAACCTTGGTTTCTCCCTTGAGTTTCCACTGGGAAAGGGCGAGTCTGTTATTCTGCAAGGCGATGAGGTAAAACTGCCCCCTTAGAAGGACTGTGGTTACAGTTCTGCAAGGACGCCTCCGTGTAAGAAAGCCCGATTCCCAAGTGGCTTATTCGAGCCACATGGGGAGTCTGTGGAGCAGCCGGGACGCAGCCGCTCCCTCTGTGCCTCCCTCCACATTCACACGCCTCACGTGGCGACAAACCCCGTCCCGCCCCCAGTCACCAAGTCCTGTAGAGGAGTTCCCGTCGTGGCTCAGTGGTTAACGAACCCGACTAGTATCCATGAGGACGTGGGTTCGATCCCTGGCCTTGCTCGGTGGGTTCAGGATCCGGCGTTGCCGTGAGCTGTGCTGTAGGTCGCAGACGTGGCTTGGATCCCGCGTTGCTGTAGGTGTGGTGGCTGCAGCTCTGATTCCGTCCATAGCCTGGGAACTTCCATCTGCCGAGGGTGCGGCCCTGAAAAGAAAGACCAAAAAAAAAAGGGGAAGTCCTGGAAAAGCGCCCTGATCTGTTACTCTGACTGTGACAGGGAGAAAAGTTAATTTTGCACGTCGTTGCCATAAAGTGTTGACTTCCACGTTTTAGCCCGTAATCGGCCTGGACAGACCGGTTACAGCTAATATTACTGCAGTGCTTTTCAGAGGTTTTGAGTATAGCATCCTGGTAATTTATTTAAGCTAGAAACTTGCTGTGCAGATTTCACTTTATTCTTGTGAGAAATGCTAGGAAACGATGACTCCAAGACATGCCTTCCAGGTTTCAGAGCGTCAGTTAAGCGTGTTTGACGGGGCAGAATTATGCAGTGGTGATCACCTCTTAGAGAATGAAAGACGTGGGTATGGATTTAAACATAGTAATAGGAGTTCCCTTTGTGGCTCAGCAGGTTAAGAATCCGGCTAGTATCCATGAGGCTGCGGGTTCGATCCCTGGGCTCACTCAGTGGGTTAAGTATCCGGCGTTGCCGTGAGCTGCAGCACGGGTCTCAGATGCAGCTCAGATCTGGTGTTGCTGTGGTTGTGGTGTAGTCTGGCAGCCGCAGCTCCGATTTGACCCTTGGCCCAGAAACTTCCGTATGCCGTGGGTGGGCCCTAAAAAGACAAATACACACACACACACACACACACACACGTAATATATCCAGGCAGACCTTGGAGATATTGTGGGTTTGCTTCCAGACCACTGCAATAAAGCAAGTTTTGCGATAAAATGAGTCACATAAAAATCTTTTTTCTTTTCCCAGTGCAGTGACAATGCTGGATACTTACCCGCTAGGCTACCAGGGAAGTCCAAGTGTGCATACCTTAATTAAAAAATACTTAAAAAGCAAAAAAGAAAAAATAGAGCTCCCTTTGTGGCACAGCAGAAGCGAATCCTACCAGGAACCATGAGGTTGTCAGTTTGATTCCTGGCCTCTCTCAGTGGGTTCAGGATCTGGCGTTGCTGTGGCTGTGGTATAGGCCGGTGGCTGTAGCTCCGATTTGACCCCTAGCCTGGGAACCTCCATATGCCTCGGGTGTGGCCCTAAAAAGACAAAAAAAAAAAAAAAAAAAAAATCAAACCTTGATGAGTTCCCTGGTGGCCCAGGGGGTTAAGGACCTGGTATTATCTCTGCAGTGGCTTGGGTCACTGCTGTGGCATGATTCAGTCCCTGACCTGGGACCTTGTGCATGCCATGGGTGTGGCCAAAAAAAAACCCCACTTACTCATATTTTATTTTATTGATATTTTATCAGTATTTTATTGATAAAAAATGCTATCACCTGAGCCCTCACTGAGTTGCAGTAATGACCATAACCAATATCATACCGAAAAGGCTTGAAATATTGGAACAATTACCAAAACACAGAGTGAGCACATGCTGTTTGGAAAATGGCACCAGTAGTCTTGGCACGGGCTTTCAATTTGTAAGAAATGCATTATCTGCAAAGGGCAAATGCGGTCTGCCTGTGATTTTCCTGTGAGAAGACTGAGCATGTGACTTGCGTGGAATTGTCTTCTGTGTGGTGTAAAAACCTGTGTGCTTAATTTATAAAACATTTAGAAAGATTTGCCTAGTGGAACTGTAAGGCTTACCACAGGCTTACGACAAAACTTAAAACTCAGTGTTTATCTAAGATAAATGTCTAGCAAATATTTGGTGAGGGCTCTCTCTGAGCCAGGCGCTTGTAATCAGTTACAGCCTTGGATTTTGAAATGATACTTGCTTCCTTTTTTTCTGTCACAACCCCAACCATGTGAGATGCCTGCTTCTCGAATGTGTAAGTGGTTCACGTGCCGGGTTCTCAGCACTGCTCAGCACTGCTTTGAGCAGGAAAGGGCCTGGTCCTGCTTTGGGTTTCCTCAGGCTACATGTGAAGAGAGTCTTTGGTGACAGTCAAGGTCTGGAGGACAGTGGCACCTTCCCGTCCCGCCCCGGCCAGCAGCTAGCACGTCCACCTCCCGACCAGGTTCCCTGTTGAGTGCTTGCAGTGAAGATACGTACACATTGTGGTTTAAAGCATATGCGTATGGACAAGGCAATGCCAAAAACATTCTTTTGTAAATTTCACATGCTATAAAAGTGGATTAGTGGAGTTCCCGCTGTGGCTCAGTGGGTTAAGAACCCAACAAGTATCCATGAGGACTCAGGTTTGATCCCTGGCCTCGCTCAGTGGGTCAAGGATCCAGCATTGCCGTGAGCTGTGGTGTAGGTTGCCGATGTGACTTGGATCTGGCATTGCTGTGGCAGTGGTATAGGCCAGCAGCTGCAGCTCTGATTCAGCCCATAGCCTGGGAACCTCCATATGCCGCGGCTGCGGCCCTAAAAAGAAAACAACAACAAAACCCAAAGTGGATAAAGAGTAGAATTTCAGCCATCTGAAAACCTGCAGAGCAAGGTATGTTCCAAGCCTGCTTCAAGAACTTGTTTCTGTTAAAACCAGCTGGCTGACTTCTCTCGCCCTTGGCATGGAGACCACGTACCGCGGTCATTAAGGCCATGTGTGCTGGATCTGGGATCCAAAGATCCACCTTCGGAGGCTGGGAGACCGCGAAAAAGTCATGGAACCTCTCTGTGCCTCGGTTTTCTCATCAAGCTATTGAGGGACATCGAGGGGTGGCCCGAGGATGAGCTGAGACAGGAAGCCGCCTGGAGGTGCCCTTACTCAAGAAGCTGACCTTGCTTCTTGTTTCATCTAGAAAATAGCCGTCAGGAGAGCGTGCCCCCTGGGTCCTCCCGCCCACCTGCACGGGCGCCCACGCGCTCCGCCTTCTCCTGACTCATCGGGGACCCCATCCCCCTTTACCTCCTCCCCTCTCTCTCCACATCCCCTCGTTTCTGCAGCCAGATGTTCCCATCAACACATGCTGTCACTTCCCCTCCCCTTAACACACACAAAAGCTGGTCCTGCCGGCCTCGCCCTCGCAGACGCCGACCCCCTTCTGGACGGTCCCACTCTCAATCCCAACACAGTCGCGCAGCACTGCACCGCCTACCCGCCGCGTCCCGATGCCCTTGACCCCTGCACGTCCTCCCAGCAGCAGCTGCCACTTTCTAATGCCAGCGCCCACCCCGTTAAAGGGTCAGCGCCGGGAGGCTGGATGCGGCTGGCCCTGTCCGGGGCAGAGCACGTCCCGTGAAGGATGGTCTCTGCCCTCAGGACAGCGCCTCGCCGCCGGGCACACTTCGCCTGCTGGGGTGTCTGCTGCAGAATGCGCGCGTTTCGGGTCCACCTGGGCGCTGGGCTCCCCGCCCGCCCCCTCAGGCTCCTCCTGACCCACCACTGGCGCCTGAGTGTGCCCCGTGGTCATGTGGGTGGTCGCCAGGCCTGGCGGGCGCTGTCTGCACGGTGTCCCTACTGTCTACCCCTCCGCCCCTTTCGCCCTTCACACTGTTGGCAACGTCACTTTTCTAACAGCAATCTGAGGCCCCTGCACAGGACGTGACCCCACCTCCAGCATCTGGGTGCCCCTCCGCGACCCCCTCCCCAGCCCACCTTACCTGCCAGAGACCCACTCTGCCTGGAATGCTCGTCCCCTCGTCCCTTGGGCCAGTGTTGGCCTTCCAGGTGGGGCACTCCCGGACCCCCCCACGGCTCATGAGCACCTCTAACTTTCACCAGGCCAGCCTTGTTGCACTGTCCCAGAGAGCTGTCTCTCTGTCGGGCTTCCTACCAAACTGTGCTTTTTTTGCATCCCCAGCCAGTTATCTTTGTCCCCCTAGGTTTTGCTTGGTCCGGGAGGCTGGGATGGCAGGTGACCATGCAGTATCGAAGGGGAGGGACCCGCTTTGTGCGGGAATCCTGCCTCCTGTCACTGACAGGGATTTCCACGCTGGGAGGCGCTGCTGGGGAGGAAAGTTGTTGGAAGAGAAAGGAGCCAGAGGCCATGGACCTGGCTGGAGTTTGAGCAGCAAATACAGACAGGTGAGGAAGAGAAAATTAACCTTGAAATTGAAGGGACATCTGCCAACTTACTTTAGTCTGATAGTCAAGGCTATGCTGCCCTTTGTAAGCGGGCCAGGATGTGGGCCCCACGTGGGTGAGCGTTAGGGGGCCTGTTCTGAGCCCTCTTCCTTGCTCCTGGGTGAGGTCAGGGTTGCCCCTCAGTTATCCCTTGGGGGTTCTCGAGTTCAGCTGCTCTCACCCTTTGGGTCAAGGCTCACAGCTGCCCTTAGGAGCGCAAGGCCTTCCCACCGCAGCCAGGGCCTCTGCTGGCCAGGAAGTCCTTGGCCCCTCTCAGCCAGCCTCTATTCTTGACCATGACTAGGAGATAAAGGACAGGTGGCAAGGGCTTGGAGGAGTTGCACTTGTGATAAAGAACCTCGATGGTCTCTTATGAAAAGTAAAAAATGACGCGGGGTCTGAGAGCTGTTGTGGAGCTGGATCAGAGCACGGGTCACACGAGGAAGGCCGGGAGACCTCAAACGCAGGTCAGGGGCTGAAGTTGGCACATCTTTCTGTTTAAAGTTTTATTACCAACCCATTAAGCATGAGCATGTGACTGTCGAAGAGCTTCAGCGAGGGCGTGGGACAAGGCGGCCTTTCTGGTCAAGTGTCGGTCACTCCCCTCTTCTGAGCCCGTCTCCAGACCACAGATCAGGGACCGGCACTTCCTGGGTCGTGGCGATGATTACCGAACCGAGGAACAACAGTGGACAGCTCACGCCACGCGGGACGGCCCGACCTATAGTTTGTCCCGGACAGGGGGGTTGTTTGTAATCAGTGGCCACAAGCCCTAAAAATTACCGCATTTGATTTGTCAGAAAGAAAACCGAGGGGATGAACATAGGCTGAGCGCCAGCGGACACGGTTCACAGGCATCGCTGGCTTTTTCTTGAAGGAATTTGCGCTTCCTCGGCCCCTGGCCGCGACCTGATCGATATCCTGGATGGCTCAGAATGCGGAGCCCAGGGTCACTCAGCCCAGGAGCGGTGACAACCAAGGGGCGGCCTGGGGACGCGCCTGCCCTCCTCGGTGGGTGGGCTCGGGCCCCAGGACGTCCGGTGGGTCTGCGTCCTCAGAGATTGTCGGGATCGGACTTGGCGCTGCGGGGGAGTAGCCGCTAAGCCATAAGGTCACGACCTGAGTGAGACGTCTCTGGGCCGTCGGCTGGGGGGAGGGTCGCCCCGCGGCGCGAGGTCTGGGGCGGCGGACGTGGCATGCGGAGGCCGAGAGGGGAGGCGCGCGCGGAGTCACCGCCGCCAAGCGCGCTCCGGGGCGGCCGAGGGAGGGCGCGGCCCCTTTCAGACGCCGCCGGCCCCGCCCCGCGCCGCCCCCTGCTGGGAGCCGCACCACGTGACCCGGGTCTTGTGACTGGCGGGGGGAGGCGCGGGGGGAAGCCCGCGGCGCCCGCCTCCAGGGGGCCCAGCCCCGCGCCGCCGCCGCCGCCCGCTAGGACCGGGTCCAGCTGCCGGGCGTCTGGGCGTCCCCGCCACTCCGAGCCGGAGCCGGAGCGGGAGCGCCAACAGGAGCCGGGCCGGGCGCGGTGGGCGCCGCCCGCCATGGACCACAAGCCCCTGCTGCAGGAGCGGCCGCCCGCCTACAACCTGGAGGCCGGCCAGGGCGACTTCGCGTGCGGCCCGCACGGCTACGGCGCCATCCCCGCCGCCGCCCCGCCGCCGCCCTACCCCTACCTCGTCACAGGTGGGCCGGGGGTCGGGGGGTCGGCCCGGGCTCCGGGTGGGCGGGGCGCCGGGCTCGGGGCCCCGGGAGCAAACTTTGGGCGGAGTTCGGTGGCGACCTTTAACCCGAAACCAACTTTTCTCCGGGCGCGGCGGGGGCGCGGCCGCGGCCGAGGGGAGACCCGTGGCGGCGCCCGCGGGAGGGGTCGGGGGGACGGCTCCGCGCCGGGAACCTGAGGTCGGGGCTTCGAGTCTGGGCGCTGCCCGAGGGCCCTCAGCCCACCTGCGGGGTCCCGCGCCCGGCCCGCCCTTCCCGGGAATCCTCAGCACCTGACTGTAGGTCAGCTTTGCTAACGAGATGCTGTCTGCGAGTTAGCACCTAATAAAGCTGGAGTGGGCGCTTAGTGGACGCAGCTACTGTCTTGGTTTTGCAAAGGAGAGGCATGTTTTTGGTGGGGCGAGCGGGAGGGCGGGCGTAGTGCTCGTATCCCCGGTTTTCCTCCCTGCCCCCTTCTCACGTGCCTTTCTCCCTGCCCACAGGGATACCCACCCACCACCCCAGGGTCTACAACATCCACAGTCGAAATGTCACCCGGTACCCTGCCAACTCCATCGTTGTCGTTGGAGGCTGCCCTGTCTGCAGGTATGTCACAAGCCTGGGGGCCCCCGGAGGCCTTTGGGAACACACTTACTGAGAACTTCATGGAGGGCTGATGGCTGGGGGAGACGGTCAGTTTGGGGACAAGCTCCTGACCTGGGATGTGGGAGAGAGTGGCTTAGGTGGTCCTTGCGTCCCCACAGGTTCCACGGGGCAGAGGGGGCGGGGTTCTCTCCCCGGGGAGTTGGGTGCTTTTGGAGCCGGCAGCCGCAGGTGGTGGGGTGCGGGGTGAGCAGCTCTGATGCCGACAGCTCTGGTTCTGGGACCTGCACGTTGGCTCTGCAGTCGATTCTTCGAGACGGTGGAAGGGTCTCTTTTCTGGGGAAGGGTCTGTTTGAAGTGCGTGGGCAGGGGAGCCCTGAGTCACGTGGTCATGGGATTCAGGGAGCTAAGATCAGGGAGGCCTGGGGAGTGACAGCTTCATCCACGTGAGGGTCGTTAGCTGGATGAGGACAGAAATGCCGGGGTTCTTTGGGACAGGAGTGGTATTTCATATTTTCACACAGGGGCCTGCAGGTCTTCGGACAACCTTTATAGGGCCTGAGATGCAGCGACTAGGTGCTTGTCCTGTTTGGGTCCCGAGGGTTCAAATTCGGTAAGACTTGGTGTCTGTCCTTGGTGGATTCCAGCGCGTGGACGATTTGGAAAGGCAGGGCTGGCTTGGCAAGGGCCGGTGTTCAGCCTGACCCGAGGAGGAAGTTGGAGTTTCTGAGATGGAATTGAGAAACGCTGGTTTACACTGAGGCGATTTCAAAACCGTGTGTGAAAGGGCCAGCGTGGAACCAGAGGGAAGTTAGCAATTCAGAGTCACAGGGGCACCCGCGTGGGAGACCAGGGCCCCGGAGGAAGGACATCCAGAAGTGGCGGCAGGAGGCTGGACTGCGGAGCCAGCCGGGTGCTTCGTTAAATAGGGGGTGTGAGCGGGGGAGCCTGCCAGGGGGCCACACTTGCAAATCCAAAATGGGTGTCTCTCTCGACACTGCTGGCAAAACTCTGCTCTTTGGAGAACGTGAGGGGGGTGGGGGGACAGTGGCCGCCTCTAGAAGCTGCTTTCTCCACAAGCCATCTGCGAGCATCCGAGCTGTGGCTGTCGGGGTGGAAGGCAGGTGGGTGGGCTTGGAGGAGGGGGCGTGGACGGGTCATATGCTGCTGGGCAGGGCAAGGGTCAAGGCTGGGTCCCTCGTGCAGAGGGCCACTGGGAATCCTGGGAGCTTGCACAGAGAGGCCACTGACAGGAAACCCCGCTGAACTTGGTTTTGAGGCTGGTCCTGGGTGCTCTGAGCGCTGCTGTGTGCGTGGTCCTTTTGTCCCCACGCAGCCCAGCTGGGAGGTTCCAAGGGCCGTCTTGGGTGGGCATGGTTTCTAGTGTTCTCCAGAGATGGGGCGGGGGTCGGGTCAGGCTGGCAGGCGAGGAAGGCACCCGGAGCAGAGCGTCTCCCCGCGGTGTCTAGCCTGCCAGAGCCAGCTGGGCCCGTTTCCCCTTCTGGGGGATGGCGTGTCTGATGGGACACTGGGTGATTCGCGGCCACCCAAGCCCCTGGGCGTGGAGGAGGGGCGACCAGCGGGGCCTGAGGCGCGAGGTGCCCCGGGGCTGTGGAGCTTCCAGGTGCTGCTGCTCGGGGAGCGTGTTACCTGGTGCCCCCTTTTCCTAGGGTGGGGGCTGCGTCACAGCGGAGGCCCCGTCATGCAGAACGGGGACACCCCTCTCGGGGAGGGTCTCGGGTTCGGGTGTGGCGCCTGGGCACGGAGCGTCCCTCTCGTCGGGATCGGTGCCTCCCTGCCTCTCTGGGTGGCGGGCGCAGCGCGGGAGTGGCGGGCGCTGTGACAACAAGCCTGGGGTCCGAGCTGGGTGCAGACGCTCTGACTTTCCTCAGTTAGGTGTGTCTCCCATGGGTCCCTCTGTCAGGCTTGAGGACGGATGCCAGCAGCAAGGTCCCCCCACACAGAGCCGGTCTTCCTCGGCCCTTGTGGCGGCCGGGGCCCGGGCCGCGGGAAGCTCAGCGGTGGTGTGGGGAGTGGGTGTGTGGTCCCTGGGGCGGGGACGATGGGGAGGTTCCCCTGGGAGCGGTCTGGGTGGCCGCCGTCTGGCCGGCGTCCTCGGGCTGGGAGCCAGAGCGCCTCTCTTGTGACCACACTTCCTCCCATTCCAGCCTGCCTGCCGGGCTCTGTCCCCGTCCCTCTGGTAGCTTGGCAGGAATTTGCCTAAGTCACACGTCTGTGATTCCCTGAGCGAGGCCTGGCTCAGAGGCCTGTGCCACTTGTCACTCTGCCACGGTCTAAGCCTTCCCTTGAGCAGCCTGATCCACTCGTCCCTGTTTAGCTGCTCGGAGAGCGTTTCTTTTGCCCCCAGTGGAGGGGCGAGCGTGCACCCCGTTTCTCTCCCGCCTGCGGCCCCCGCGGACTGAGCTCCGCCAAGGCCAGTGGGGCTTCGGCCAGGCTTGGGCCTCTTGGAAGCTGTCCTCCCTGGGGGTGTGGGCTGTCCCTGGATGCAGGACGAGGTGGCAGCACTTCGGGTCAGGGGGCCCTGGGCTGCGGTGAGAGGGTCTCTGCAGAGGCCGCCCCGGGGGATGCAGGCCCGGGGCTGGAAGGCGCGTCACAGAGCAGCAGGTGTGGGGTCCTGGCTGGACGTCCCTGGGTGTTCGGCCTTGGGGGTGACCGAAGAGGTAGGACAGAATCCAGGGACAGGTGGGCTCAGGGAGCAGCTGTCAAGGTCAGATGCAGCGCAGAGCCCAGGGCACAGTGAAGCTAGGGCTCTGGCCTTGCCTTGGGGAGAGGCCTCCCGTGGGCTGAACCGGGCAGAGGGTGCAGACCGCGGGGCCCATGCCGGCCATTGCCCGCTGGCCTCCGGGGTGGGGGGGGCTCGGTCCGGCGGTTCTTGGCATGGCTGGGGTGGTCCAGTGGGTCGTGGGCAGGCCTGGCTGCCTCGCGGGCCTCCCGCTGCAGGCAGGGCTGTACCCGGGGTGGTTCTGCTCAGGGGGGCCCGGGGCTGTGCCTTGCTCCCAACTGGTCCTGGAGTGGCCGGCGGGTCCTCAGAACCCCCGACGAGAGCTCCCCACCCCCATGGGAGGCCAGTTTGTAGTGGGGACCCTGGGACCACTGGAGGCAGGCCTGATGTGCCTCCCTGGGGTGAGATAGGACCTGGTCGGCTGGCCCCTGCCATGGGGCTGCCCCGTGCTGGGAGAAGAGGGCTTGGGGATGAGCCAGGAGCGTGCTGGGGCCGGGCGGGGGGGCTCAGAGGTGGGGAGGCTCTGGGCCCAGGTTCCCAACCTCGCCACTTGCTGGCTCCCTGTACAGGGGACATGATGGGATTTGGCACGGGTGCCCTGAGGGAGCCAGAGGTGGTGAGGATGGGGGGGCCTGGACACCTGTCCTGCCAGGGCCGTTCTCGGGCCACAGGGGCCGCTGTGCCCCCACCACGGTTGTCATGGGGCCCCACGCAGCCTGGCGTCCTGAGCAGGTGGATGTTAGTGGTGCTTTCTTGGTAGGGTCAGAGTCAGTTAAGTGTTCCAGAATTGGTACCCTAATTCCTCCAGCTCTGTGTCCTCCCTCCAGCTCTGTGGTCTGGGAGGGGGAGGGGTCTTCTGAGCACAGTTAGAGCTACTCACTCAGTTTGGATTGAGAACCACTTAATAAAGAGTCGATGTCCTGGACCGATTGGAGCTTTGCGGTGGTGGCTTGGAGAGGAGGAGAGGCCGGCGGCAGGGGCAGGTCTGTGCTGCAGCCTGGGGGCCGGGCGGCGGCGGGGACTGGGGGTGTGTGTGTGTTGCTGCATCAGGATTGGCCTAGGGACCGGATTGTGTTTCTCACTTCAGAAAACTTTGGATTTTTAAAAGCTGTAAATCACATCGCTGCTTTTGAGTGTCTGGGCAGTACCCCAGTCAAACATTAACATTTCTGCAGCAAGACACAGATATTCCCATTAAATGGGTAAATTAAGACCATAAATGGCCATCCGTCAGCTCAGGTCACACGTGGCTGCCAGGTGCGTCTGTTACTCCCGGAGCTTTTGGCACTTGGAATTGTGGGTAAGAGGTGTGGACTTTTAGGGTGGCAGGTGTGGACTCATAGACACGTGTGTGTGTCAGGGGATGTCCAGCTGTGGTTCTTGCTCTGGAGCAGACCTGCCGGCAGGGACGTGCCCACCTCCCTCGCTGAACTGAAGGGCAGCGGCCTTGCTCTGCCCAGACACGTGCGGGGAGGGCCTGGGTTCTTGTCCGCGTCAAACCTGATTCTCGGGGGCATCAGAGGGGGAGGCCCACGCTGTCAGCGCAGCTCTGACTGAATGATGGGTCTGGACAGGACCCAGCACAGGTGGGACGAGGGCGTGTGTGCCTCCTGTCGGGGCGCAGAGGCGGGCCGGGAACCTGGGCCTCCCCAGGCCAGTCCGGCTATTGCTGGGAGTCTGCTCAGGTGGGGCCCGCCTACTGGCCTGACGGGGGCCCTCCTGGCCGCCTCCAGCTTCAGACAACAGTACAGACCAGGGTCTATGGGTGGAGACTTGGGGAAGAGGCAGGTGGATGCTGGTGCCGCTTGACCCCGGACCCCAGAGGACAGGAGCAAGTTGCAGACATGGGGACTGGCTTCACTGTGGGGAGACAGCCCTACTCAGAGGCCTTTGTCCAGCCAGGGGTGCTGGGTGGCCTGTTGACACCCCTTCCCGGGCACCCAGGACAGCAGGGCAGGGCGTGTCCCGGAGCCTTGGGGCCAACACCCTGAGTTCTAGGCTCTCCCTGGTAACGGCTTTGACCTTGTGAGATAGGTGGAGTGTCCAGCCTGGTAGGCACTGAGGTGGTCACTGTCCTCAGGCCTCACTGGCCCCTGCAGGGGACACGGGAGCAGTCACCCTGGTGACTCTCAGAGGGCAGGCTTTTCTGGAAGGTTTTCTGCTGGTGCGGGTGTGAGGCCGGGACTCAGCGCTCTGCTCTGCTCCCCAGTTGGACACTCTGGATTTCAGGGGGTGTGGATGCTGGGAGGAAGCAGGGAAGGGCTGGGGGGCCATGGCTCCCCAAGTGGCCCGAGGCTGCCTCCAGCTGCTCTGGAAGTGGACCCAGTAGCCTCAGTAGTTGTGGGAGCTGCTGGCCATGACCCTGGACAGAGTAGGCGGGTTCCTAGCTTGTCATGTACGCCTGTGTGGGGACACAGGTGGTGGCCCAGGGCTTTCCTGAAGCCCTGCCCCTCCTTGGCAGTGTGGCCGCTGGTGCTTTCTCAGCTGGGTCTTTGGACACCCTCCCCGAGAGGGCCCTGAGGCCGGCAGGCAGGGCCGAGTGTCTCTGTGGTCTTAGAAGGGGGCCTGTGTGCCGAGTTGGGTACTGTCTTTCGAAGGGTAACGGCTAAGGGACGCAGGCCAGCTGGTGAGCTTCCCCTTGGAGTTGGGGCGGCAGAGCTCGGTGGGGCTTCTCAGCCTCGGGCACACCGCAGGAGGGGAGAGGTGGTCCCGGAGAATCTCTCCTGCGTTGCTCTCAGGCTCCTGGGGGGCGCTGCCCGATGGGCGAGTGGAAGGGGGCTGACTCCCCAGAGCGGCAGGCGGCACCCTCGTGTCGGCCGTCACAGCCGCGGCCTGGTGCAGGGCCAGAGGTGGGCAGCGGCTCTTCCCAGCCCGGCCTCAGGGCCTTCTCCCCGCAGCGCCCCCTGGCGGCCGGGCCTGGGCTGCAGCTAGGGCCGCTGGTCTCCTCCGGTGCCGCGGGGCCGGGACTTCCTGGAGCTGAGCCCACGGCTCCTTCTCGCCTTGGGGCCTCTGACAATCACAAGATCTCGGTGGCAACCTCAGGTCTCTGAACTGTGCTCGTTGGCACGTGGTTTGGGGGCGTCCGCGCATCTCAGGGATTATATACTGTGCAGGTCCAAGGTAAAAGGGAATTTTTCCAAAGGGGAAATTCTGAGATGAAATTTCTCAAGTCGTATTGTGTGAATACGGCTTATTTTAGTCCTTTATTGTTGGGGGGTCCTTAACCGCTCCCCCCCAACAATAAAAAATCACACGCACTCCAAACTGGCTATTTTTGGAATTTCCCCTTAGGGAATGGAAAAAAGTCAGAATTTTCAATATTGAGGAAAAAACACTCTAAAGTGACTTTTTTTTTTTTTGGAGGTGTAGGCGTTTTTAGAGAAGCTAGCATTTGCCTCCTGTTCCTCCTTTTGGAAAACACGTGGCAGATGCCAGGTTCTTGCCTTTAGCAGCGGGTGCTGAGGCCTCTCCTGGCTCCGCCCCCTCGTCACGTGTTCTCTGCAGACGCGGGGGGGGGGATCTCCCCCCAGCACAGCGCCGGGGGAGGGGCGTCAGGCCTCGGGCCCTCACCCGCGCGCCCTCTCTCTCCCCGCAGGGTCGGGGTTCTGGAGGACTCCTTCACCTTCCTGGGCATCTTCTTGGCCATCGTCTTGTTCCCCTTTGGGTTCATCTGCTGTTTTGCCTTGAGGAAGCGGAGATGCCCCAACTGTGGAGCCAACTTCACTTAAAGGGAACAACACACCTGGCTTTCCTACACCCAGCTCTTTTTCTAATGTAAATGTCGTGTACAATAGCTTTATTTGATTAATCTTCAGGACTGTTTTGTAAAGTGGTGGGTGGATTGGGCGCCGCAGGGAGCTGAGATTTCGGGGCAGTGTGGACGCGCAGCAGCACTGCTCCCAGGGTTAATGACAGCTCAGTAAAGCACTGCTTTTATTTTTTGCAGTCTTCAATTTGAGAAAGGTGAGAAATACTGTTTTAAATAAATGAGATCCATACCGTTGTTTACCTGGTTTTGCTTATTCAGGGTCTACACACTGCTGCTTACAGGCTTTGCTGTGGAGATCTTCGCACATGCACACACACACACACACACACAGAGGGCATAGCGTAACATACCCATCACCCGACTTGGCACTATGTGGTTCACCTTCTTACTCCTCAGAAGGCATTTACACCTCAAAACTGGGCTCATACTCAAGTTTTTATTATCATAATGAGACATAATACCTTGACATTTCGAGAGCATGCATCTCTGTGCCCAGGACCGAAGGCAAGCCCTCCCACCCTGTGTGAAGCAGCTAAGTGACCACTGTGGTCCCTTCCGACAAGGTGCAGACAGGGTGGGTGGGCCCACAGATGACATCTGGTCGCCCTAGGACCTGTGCTCTCCCAGTATACAGCCAGGAGGTCCCTGATGGTGGAGCGCTGAGGGCCAGGCCATGGTGTGACCCTCCTACTCCCTTCTCCCTTTTTTTGTCTTTTTGCCTTATCTAGGGCCGCTCCCGTGGCATATGGAGGTTCCCAGGCTAGGAGTCTAACAGGAGCTGTAGCCGCCGGCCTTCGCCAGAGTCACAGCAACGCGAGATCCGAGCTGCATCTGCGACCTACACCACAGCTCACGGCAACGCCGGATCCTTAACGCACTGAGCAAGGCCAGGGATCGAACCCGCAACCTCATGGTTCTTAGTTGGCTTCGTTAACCACTGAGCCATGAAGGGAACTCCTCCTTTCTCTCTTATTAACAAGCCTCCAAAGCCCAGACTCCCTCCTTCTACAGTGAAGGCCTGGGGGTGGGTTTTCATCACTGTCCCCCACCCTCCAAACTGGGCCTAGTCCCCAACAACCAAAGGCACCCCCGCCCCGGCTCCGATTCCCTCCAGAAGCCCGGCTTCCCAGTGCACAGGTACGGTGGTGGGTCTCAGCTAAAGTGCAGCCCCCAGTCAGCTCAGCGAGGGCACCTAGGATTTCTACCAAACCCAAGGGTGGCATAGCCTGGCATGTTTTTATTGCTCATTCTAGCTGGTAACTCAGAACTACTAAATGCAGGACCTCTTTGAAACCAGTGCTGTGCTATCATGGCCAGGATAGAGACAGGTGACTTCTCGGTGCTCTAGAGCTGTGTGTGCATCGATCCTGGGGAGTGGGGGGGGGTTATCTTGGGTAGGGCTACATTGGATTAAGCAAAAATTAAAAAGTTTTTAAGTTCAAACATTAAATTTTATACACTATTCTCATAATTTATATTGCTTAAGATTATTTGCATGCCATGATACAAATTTATATAGTATTTTTCTTAAACATCATAATGCTATGTCAGCACATCATGCTTTATAAAATAAAACTGGTCTCATTTGCTTTTCAGGGGCAGAAAGCCAGTCATGAAAGCATCAACTATCCCTTATTCTATTTAAAAAATAATTATAGGAATTGCTGCTGTGGTGCAATGGGATCAGCGGTGTTGCTGCAGCACTGGCATGCAGGTTCGATCCCTGGCCCGGGACCGCAGGTGACTCGGGGCAGCCAAAAAAAAAGAAAAAATCATTACCAAAAAAGATACAATAAGGATTGGAACCAAATTTACTATTTTTGAACAGAATAGGAAGAAACTATTTTAAGTGATTGAGTTGATCAGTGTCACGGATTTAAAAACAAATATGTAAACCCAGCTGATTTCAAGACAGATGCGTAAACGTGACTACGTTCAATTAGGAAACGCGCTATTTGCTCAAGTGGAGTACCTCTCAGTTCAGGCGCCCTCCCGTGAAGCTTTACGGCAGCCCAGCACTTATCAAACGTATACACTTATCCTTTCGCAAGTGTGAACTGGACAGGTGGAGAAGACCCCACGGCCATCTTCATCAGATGATGGGTGCTGACCGGTCATTTGTCACTGTCGGCCGGAGTTTCACAGTAGCAAAGGGGTTTTCTCCACTGTGGGGGAGGAAAAAAAATGTTGGCAGAAATACTGCGAGACAGGGATTGGATTTGAAAAGAGCTGACCACTACTGCCTTTGCTCTGTAAAATTACATGGCTTACATAAAGTCCGGACATTCTGTGAACAGGAGAGTTCAGCAGTGCTGCCCAGTATAGAACTATCCAGGGTTTTAAACTATTTTTTTTTTTTTTTTTGGCTGTGCCCCTGGCACATGGAAGTTCCTGGGCAGGGATCGAACCCGTGGCACAGCAGCAACCTGAGCCACCTCGGTGACAATGCCAGACCCTTAACCCGCTGCCCCACCGCGAAGTCCAGAGTTTTAAACATTTTTGAGAGAACAGCCTGCCTCTGACTGGGGCGGGGCGGGGGAGAGCCATCTAGGAAAGGGACTGGGTTAATAGGTTCCAAGTGTGCTGTGTGGCCAGGGGACCTCCCTTCGGGGTCAGGGCAGATGCCGGGCAGGTCCTGCCCCCCAGAGGAGCCCACTGGCCTGACGCGCCCTCAGGACCAGGCCGCCTGCACTGCGCCGGTGGGAAGGCCGCCGTGGAGGAAGTTAACGCACCTGAGGAAAGGCGGCTTCGCGGTCCCGTTTCTGTCGTTCTGTGGGGAAAAGAAAGACAAAAAGTCTATGAAAAGCTCACGAAATTGGGACTTGTATTATTATTTTGTCTTTTTAGGGCTGTACCTGCGGCATATGGAGGTTCCCAAGCTAGGAGTCAAATCAGAGCTACAGCTGCCGGCCTACACCACAGCCACAGCAGATCCTTAACCCACTGATCAAGGCCAGGGATCAAACCCACGTCCTCGTGGATGATAAATTCGTTTCCGCTGAGCCACGACAGGAACTCCCCAAACTGGGACATTTTAAATGAGGCCGATATTACTCAGCCATTAAAAGGAACAAAATAACAGCATTTATAGCAACATGGATGGACCTAGAAATTATCATACTAAGTGAAGTCAGTCAGACAATGAGACACCAACATCAAATGCTACCACTTACATGTGGAATCTAAAAAAACGACAGTGAGCTTCTTTGCAAAACAGATACTGACTCACAGACTTTGAAAAACTTACGGTTTACCAATGAGACAGGTTGGGGGTGGGGGTGGCACTGAGGGTTTGGGATGGAAATGCTATAAAATTTGGTCGTGATGATTGTAATAAAATTCATTAAATAATTAAAAATAAATGAGACCGAAAGGTAAATAAAGACACCTAAAGTCTTAAGGGATTGTTCAAAGCTGCGCATGTTTCAGAGTGCCCTGGGGTCTCCGTGCGTTGGAGATGAGACAGCTAAACTCACCTGAGAGGAGTGCCCGTCGTGGCTCAGTGATTAACCCGACTAGTACCCATGAGGACGCAGGTTTGATCCCTGGGCCTCGCTCAGTGGGTTAAGGATCCGGTGTTGCCGTGAGCTGTGGTGCAGGTCACAGACGTGGCTCGGATCTGGTGTGGCTGTGGCTGTGGCGCAGGCCGGTGGCTACAGTTCCAGTTTGATCCCTAGCCTGGAAACCTCCATATGCTGTGGGTGCGGCCCGAGAAAGACAAAAGACAAAAAAGTTCACTCGGGAGAATAAGGGCAAGAACAGAATACACTCCACAACTCAAGGAGGTCCCTCCCCAACGCTGAACATCTTAGAAAACTTTGCAGGGTCTGCTGCCCCTTGCCTGTGGCCGTTCACGTGCAGAACTGTTAAGGCTGTGGTTGGCTCTGGGGGAGCCCAGCCCTGAACGATGCAGGAGAAACAGACGACCCTGGTGGCTTTTGGTGCCCACGGACCGGTGCCAATTGCTGGCCAGAGATCTTGTGGGAGGTTCCATGAAGCGCGGGAAAGAGAAGACGGAGCCGAGGGAGCACCGTCTCTGTGGAGCCCCAGCTTCCAGCTCCCAGGTACTGGGGTCTGCGAGGGTGGCCAGGGACCCGGTGTGTGTGCCCTCTTTCCCTCATTCCACTGAGACTCCATTTAAATCTGCTCTGGCTATTACAGGAAGTCGCTGGCCCCAGCTGACGGGCTTGCTCCAATGGCACCCAGGAGAGGGCAGTGTAACGCTGTCTGGCGAGCGGGCCGCCAGGCTAGCCTGGACCGACCCGGGACTCCCGGTCCTCCCCTCCCTGGTCTAGCCTCCAGCCCAGGCCACACCCAGAGGCTGCAGCCAGGGCCTCTTTGAGCCAGTCTCTAGTGGTGCTGGACGCACAGACGCAAGGCAGAAGGGGGGCACTGGGGCTACTTCAGACCTGCACCTGCTGTCTTCAGGCCTCTGGGGACCTCATACCTTGACCTTGAACCCTGGGGCCAGTGAGGTCACCCCGAGGGGGAGCCCCAGCCCTAACCCCACACGTGCTCATAGGACCTCATGTGGCTGCAAAGTGGTTCCCCCACAGGGCGCGCTGGTCTTCCCGTCATCTCTGGTACAGCATTCACGCTGTCGGTGACCAAAGGCTTATTCATGATTTATTTTAAAAACACACCAGATGCCTGTTGTGCAGGCTCACCTGTGCCCAGAGGGCTGGCCTTAACCTACCCCCCAGGCCGTGACGGGCGGGTCAGGGGGGTGGCTGTGTCCTCCCGGACTGCAAGGCGCACTTCCCACTGAGCTGGACTCCCAGCAACCCCCTGTGGGCTTGTGCAGCGCCGCCCAGTGGAAACCACCTTGGGACCTAACACTGCCCCCTTCCCCTGAGCATCCTGAACTGGGAGCGGGAGACCACCCACAGCAGCACCCCAGTCACCCTTGAGGCAGAAACCGTGGAGATCGACTTGAAACGGTGGGTTCACAAACCGCGTCCTCTGGGTGACAGGACATTTCGAGAAACAATGGCAGAGGAGGGAGGGCACAGCAACTCTTCAGACGGCACCTGACGCCACCTGAGGCTGCTCTGCCCGCAAAGCCCAAACACCCACCAACAGGAGCGATGTCAGGCAAAACCCTGTGTTCTCTGAGGTCCGTCTCCCGAGGCAATGGAAATAAAAGCAAAAAATGAACAAATGGGACCTAATCAAACTAATAAGCTTTTGCAAAGCCAACAAAACCATGAACAAAAAGATAAGCTGCAGAATGGGAGAAAATATCTGCAAATGATCCAACCAAAAAAGCTTAATTTCCAAAATATACAAACAGCTCATACCTTTTAATAAAAAAATGAACAGCCTAATCCAAAAATGGGCAGAAGACTTAAAAAGATATTTATGCAAAGAAGGCATACACACAGCTGAGAGACACATGAAAAAATGCTCAATATTGCTAATTATTAGATGCAATCAAAACTGCAAGGAGGTGGTACCACCTCACACCAATCAGAAAGGCCACCAAAAGCCTGCAGATAACAAACGCTGCAGAGGATGTGGAGAAAAGGGAACCTTCCTACACTGTCGGTGGGAATGTAAATTAGTATAGTCACTATGAAGAATAGTACGGAGGTTCCTTGAAGAAAACTGAAAACACATTTACCGTATGATCCAGCAGTCCCACTCTTGGGCATATATCTGGACAAAATTATAATTCGAAAAGGTACACGCACCCCAGTGTTCATAGCAGCACTAAGCATGTATAGCCAAGACGTGGAACCAACTAAATGTCCACTGACAGATGACCAGATAAACAAGATGTGGTTACAACTGAATACTACCCAGCCATAAAAAAGAACGAAATAATGCCATTTGCAGCAACATGGGTGGACCGAGAGATTATCATGCTGAGGTCAGAGAAAGACAAACACCACGATATAACTTCCATGTTTATATGTGTATCTATGTAACTCTGAATCACTCTGCTGTACACCCGAAACCAACTCTGTAAACCCTGTATTTCAGTTACAGAAAAGGAGGGACAACGGCCTCCATCGAAGCAGCAGCAGAACCACAAAAGGACTCAGTTCTGTCTGTGCAAGGCCAGACCAGGCAAGGCCGTGTCCAGAGGGGCAGTCGACTGCATGGGACAGCAGCGGGGACTCCTGGGGGGCTGGCAGCATTCGCTTTTGACTGGGTGTTGGTTACACGGAGTCGCTTTGTATAAAGCACTTTTCCGTGTGATGCTCTCCAGTGTTTACTTGAAATAAAAAGGAAGCCTTTGTGAAAAATGTCCCTTAACCGGAAGCTTTCTGCCACCCTCGGCCCTGCTCCCTCTGCGGAGGCGCCTTCTTCAACCAGAGAGCAGCTCCCGTGTCCAGGAAGTGTCCGTCCCCAGAAGTGTCCTGGCGTCTCCCCGCTCCCGGCGCAGCGGGACCCACCCCCCACCGCCTCTCAGACTGTGCTTGGCGTCTTGACCGGGCGCTGCGTCCTCTGTGCCCTCGGTTCACACAGCATGTGCCTGGAACATGTGTGGAGCGGGGCTGCTGGCCCCGCCGCCGCCCGGGGACACGGACCCTCACGTGTGTCGGGGGCCTCGCTCCGAATTGGCAGCACGGGTCCCGGACTCACTGCCCCTCAGACCGTACAAGGCATGGCTCGGACCCCGTCCCTCTGGCCGGGCCAGCACCCCGGTCTTACAGATGCAGCCTGCTTGGGTTTGCTGTCCCCTCAGCACCAGCACAGTGGCGGCCGTACGTGCTCGGGGTGGACCCCCAGGGAAGGGGCGGGACTGGACGGAGGACAACCCACGGCTGGCGCCTGGCCGCGAGGGGGCGGTCTTTTCCTGCCAGAAACCCCCAGGTCCGCCTGGAGCGCACAGTTGCTGACCGTCCCCCCCCTTCCCCAGCTGTCGAGGTTTCTGTTTGGGTGCCACCCACATGCCTTGAAGGGGACTCAGGCCCAGCTCACGGGTGATCCTGGTCAGCTTGGGCCACCCGGCGTGGCCCGAGTCCTGGCCGCTGGCAGATGCGCAGAGCTGCGCGGGGACCCTGCGGCCGGGCGGGGCGGGGCGGAGCCCTGCCTCCCTTCGGGCCCCGGGCATCCTTGGTGTCACCATCTCCGGAGGCTGCTACGTTCTCTGATGCCAGCGACAACACGCAGCGCCAACAGCTCAGTTCTCAGCTCCCAGTTCACAACCTCTGACCCAGTTCAACCCCTTTATTCCTAAAATGGGGAACCAAAGCCCAGACAGGGGCAGGCCCACTGCCTGGGCCACAGAGCTCTTTTCTGAACCCGGAGGCGCAGGGCAGCTCTTACAGGTCGGCAGAGGTGCTCTGAAATTCAGGTGTGCGTGAGCGCTTAGTTTCTCAGCAGCTTTGTAAAGCCCCGTCATCTGAACACTTAAAAACCGCTGTGACTAAGGAGGGGACATGTGACAGGCCCCGGCCCGAGGGAGGAGACTGACCTGATCTGCGGAGATGCAGCGTCACAGCTGAGGGGACTGCCCAGGTCAGTAGGTTCAGGAGCCTCTCTGGCCGGCGTTCAGCGGACAGAACCAAGGGCTGCTGGCGCGCAGGCCGATAAAGCCTCAGACACCGCCAGTTCTCACGGACCCAGCGTTCAGCTGAGACAGAAAATACTCTTCTGCAGGGTTATCAGCTGGTTTAAACATTTTAGTTTGGGAAGGTAAGTGCCCCATTCTGCTGGCTCAGTACCTCCCGGGCTGCATCCCCAGCCCTTGGGGCTCGCTGGCGGGCCTCCGTGCTGGCGACGCTTGCTTTTCAACCACCCCAGTCTGGGTCAGGCATCTGCAATCTCGCTCTTTTCTGTGTGGTCCCTGTCTGGCTGCCTGATACGTGGTCACCAGCTGTATGACTAGGTTAAAATTAAATACAAATTTAAAGTGAAAAAGTTTCCTAGTTGCACTTTCCGCTGTTCACGAACTCGGCGGTCCCTGTGCTCACATTTCTGTCTGATCCATAAACTCCCCAGGTTAGTCTGGGGAGCCGTCCTCGGCCTTCCCCGGCGCACAGGTGATTCGATCCCGTGCTGCCAAGACCAGGTGGCCTTGTCACCTGCTCTGCTGGGCGCAGAGCCAGCTCTCCCGCCTTCCCCGCAGCGGGCCGGCTTCCCCGCAGCTGTGCTCTAGGAATCCTGACGAGGGAGCTTGTCCAACAGACGAAGGGTGTCCGCAGAGGCGGCTGCATGCTGGGGACACGCCGCTCACAGAGGATCCTGAAATGACTTCCAAAGCCGAAGGGGTGGGGCTGGAATGTGCATGGGTCCTCACACCTCACGCGGCATCTGTGAAGCACCCTGCGCTCATTTTCCGCTTATTTCAAGACGAGGGGCCCTTTTACAGCAGAGTGAACGTCCTGAACGGGGTGAGTGGGTCAGAGCCCCTGAAACCGTGGCCAGTGGTGCCTTGTTCAGGGAGGCGCTCAAGCCTTGTGGTGTTGCTGATTTTTCAGAGCCGATGACTACTGTCCGGTGACCTGTATTGACTAGTGTTTTCCATTATTCTCCAGATCAGAAAAACCGTAAGCAGCCTGTCGGTCCCCAAAGGCAGCATGCAAGTGACGGGTGCTGGTCTCGGGTTCGGACAGAGGGCGGTATGAACTGCGGGTCTGCTTTTCCAGCTGCTCTGGGCTTCAGGAGGCTGCTGCCGTCTTCCCTGCTTCCCCCCTTCTCCATCTCACAAGCCCTCACCACCCCTCCGCCTCATTAGGCTGGTACCCAGGAGGCACCGTGAGGACGAGAAGGCGTGTGGAGGCTTCTGGACTAGGGCTTGTCTGGCATTTAAAATACTTCTGGAATTCCCTGGTGGCCCAGCCGTTAAGGGCCCAGCATCCCTGCTGTGACTCGGGTTGCCGCTGAGGAGCCCGCCCAGGGCCTCGGGAGAAAGTCACACGCTTAAAGCTCTGCAGCTCACGGGGGAGTGAAAGGAGGGGAGTGAAGGGGGCGCTGTCGGCCTGCTCACTAGCCGGCCTCTGCGCTTTTCAAGGCAGCTCCTCACACTGACAGTCTGCGAAGCTCCAGCCAACAGAGAGGGCGACACACAGACTCAGGGCTCATTTACGCCGCCAGATGCTTAATCATGAGCATCATTACTGACTCCAGTGATAGTGAAAACCAGGCTTTCCCAGTCTCTCCAGCCAGTGTGGGAAAAGCACTGCAAATTAAACCGTGTTATTTTCTAAAATCGGTGCTGTTAGCTAAAATGTGTTTTCATTTATAGTGCTAGTGCTGGTTAGGAACTCGGGGTGAGAGGTGTTTCCACTTCCAGCTCCAGTGCCGGCTAGGAATTTGGGGTGAGATGCTTTTACCTTAAAAGGCATTATCCAGGCAGACCTCATTTTATTGCACTTTGCCTTGATTTTCCTTCACAGATACCACCGACATTGGTTTTTCTTCTTAACAAACTGAACGTTTTTGGCAAGTCCACCAACACCGTTTTTCTGACAGCATTCGCTCACTTTGTGTCTCTAATGTCACGTTTTGGTAATTACTGAAATACTTCAAGCTTTCCATTACCAGTCATAGTGATCTGCGATCAGCGGTCCTCGGATGGCACCACAACACACTGAATGCTCAGATGATGATAGCATCTTTTAGCAATAAAATGTTTTAGAATCAAGGTATGTCCATTGTTGAGACATGGTGCTGTTGCACACTTAACAGGCTACTTACAGTGTGGATGTAAGTTGTATATGTACTGGGAAACCAGAAAGTTTCTGTGACTGACTTTATTGAGATATTTGCTTTACTGAGATGGTCTGGAACCAAACTCCTAATCTGGTTCCTAGTCGGATTCCTAGTCGGATTCGTTTCCGCTGCGCCACGATGGGAACTCGCTGCCCGTGCAACCCTGATACAGTAGTGGAGCCAGGCAGTCGTCATCAACCCTGCTGGTATCACAGAAGGAAACGACAACCAGGTACGTGTGACTGCAGACGGACCAGCCACGCTGCCGATGACATGCTCCAGCACAGTCCGCCCACCACAAAACATCCTCACAGACTCTGATCAAGACTGGAGATGCAGGAGGGAGAGGAAGCCGGTGAAGAACTCTGTGTGGGTGCAGCCGGCTCAACTCCAGACCCAGGATGCCCTCCAGGACCTTGTCCTTCTAAGAGCGATGGCGGGAAACGGACAAGGGAGGCCACTGCGTGTGAAAGGACTCGTCCTGAAGCTTGAACCCCAGTTACAACGCAGGGAGCTGGGTGACCCCCAGTTACAGTGCAGGGAGCGGGAAGGTCCCGTTGTGGTGCAGTGCAAATGAATCCAACTAGCATTCATGAGGGCACAGGTTCGACCCCTGGCCTTGCTCAGTGGGTTAAGGATCCGGCGTTGCCATGAGCTGGGGTGTAGGTCGCAGACATGGCTTGGATCCCATGTTGCTGTGGCTGTGGTGTAGGCTGGCAGCTGTAGCTCTGATTTGACCTCTAGTATGGGAACTGCCATATGCCATGGATATGGGCCTAAAAAGCAAAAAAAGTTAAAAAAAAAAAATCCCTGCATCTATTTACAGATAAAATGATTTGAAGTCCGGTATTGGCTTCCAGTTGACCTGGGAGTTGGTCAGGGAGAGATGGAATGAGATTTGTAAATGTTCTAAGGCTGGGGGTGGAGGGACCAAGTCATTATTCTTCCCACTTTTACGTGTTTGAATTTTTCCATGGGAAAAAGTTGAACATCAGAACCAGGAGAAGACCCTACAGACCGACAGGTCACACTGGAACGACACGCTTCACGAGTCCTGAGTTTTGGGATGCAAGCTGTAGGTTTTGGTTCTTTTTCTCTGCAGAAGGAATTTTATGCTTTCAGAAATGCCTTATGATCATTTCCAAATAGTTTGATCATTGTCTTAAAACGTACTAGGGACCTAACGAAAGAGCATTTCACACCAGCACTTCAGCAGTCATTCCGGTTTTGACATCCACCACCATCAAAATGTTTCCAGAAGTGCCGTTTTTCTACTGAAACTAGTTTTTGGACTCAGATATTCGGAGCAACTTGCAATGGTGACGGTGCGGTGCGCTGAACCAAGAAGAGACGCCAAAGACATTTCTGAATGAGACTTCAAAACCCTGCATTTCTGGGACCACAACATGCGCAGCAGCCTGTGAGGAGGCAGGAAACGTCCCAGACACCTTCCGGCTCCCCCCAGAACACGGGGCCCATTTCTGGGGGAGTCCCCTGTCCTGGGAGGGACTCAGAGCTGGACAAAGGCCATCAGGAGTGGTGCCCACGGGTGTTCCCGCGAGGGAGGGGGGCAGCACGGGCGTTGGCGCCACCCAGTCCCGCACCCTCCCCAAGTCCAGCCCCCGCAGGCCCCCGCCCCGCCTCCCCCACCCCAGCCACACCCCTGCTCACCCCGCAGCCCCCTCCTCTCCTGCAGCTCCGCACAGCACCCCGGTACCGGGTCTCTCCTCTCAAACCCGCTCAGCACCACTGTGCGTGCCCGCCTGTCCCCAGCCTCACTTCCCCACCAGGATTACAGATGCCCCCAAACGGGAGCCCCCGGGGCGTCCCCTCGGCCGCCCCGGGCCTCCCCCTGCACAGCGGACCCTCACCCTGCTCCCGGCCGGCCGGCCCCCTGGGGACCCTCGCCCCCCCAACCCCTGCTCCCAGAGCCCACGACGCCTCAGGGGCTGAGGGCTTTCTGCTCCTCCGCCGGGAGCTCCTCCCTGGGGCTCAGCTCAGCCATCACCCCTGCACACATGTGTCACCCCCGCAGACGGCCATGCCGCCAGGTCCCCTTCAGGACGGGGGCGGGCCGCGGGGAGCGCTCTGGGCAGGGACCCCTGGCTAAGGTCTTGGCCACCCGGCTCTCGGCTGGAGCAGCAGAGGCCCCAGGCCAGCCTCTCCCTTCCCTCCGCTTCCACGCGTGCGGCCCCAGGACGCCCCCTCCCCAGCTCCCGCACGCGATCTCAGACCTGCTTCCCTAAAACCCAGGCTGTCACCTCCCCCAAGACACCCCCTCCTCCAGCCATGTCCCCCCGCCCCCAGTTTTAAGGTTCCACACAGCTCTCAGCACTGAGATTTCTGGGGATTTCTCCTCGTCTGCTAATCATCACTAGAACCCAAGTTGCAGCAGAGGCAGGAGCTGGCCCTGCTTATCCGTCTCCAGCGCCCACAACGCCTGGCACCCAGGAGACACTGTCAAAGGAACGTGACCAGTGATGGCCTCAGCCACAGGGGACAATGACACAGCGCACTTTCTGAAGGTGTGATGACTAAATCACCACTTTCAACATCAGGTCTTTCTCCAGCAAACAACACGAACACTGACGATAATGCAGAAAAAGGGGATTAAAGGCACAGAGACTGCGGCTCGGACCCAGAGCAAGGCGAGTTTAAAACCTGATACTGCCTGGCCAACGACAGACCTACTGTGTGTAAACTCGCAGCTAAAATAAAAGCAGGAGGGGGACTGTGGTTACGTAAGTGGAAAGATCGCGGCAGAATCTGGAGGCCGCAGCAGGAGGCATCCGCCGCGCCCGAGGGTCACCAGCCTCCTGCTTGGACAGCAGGCGCCCCTCTCCGGGACCGGGGTATGCGGGCTCACGCTCTACTCACAGGAGGTAAGGTTTCTGGCTTAGACACCGGTGCTTTAAAGGTAGACGTGTTTGGGGAAGCATCCACTTTCTTATCCGCAGCCGCTCGCGACGACAAACACTCCAGGTAGTCGGGTGGGGGGATGACGACATTGCTCTTCTCGGACAAGTTCATCGTGCTCACGCTTCGTACCGGCGCTGGGCTGGCGACCAAAACGTCCAGGATACAAGTCAGATGAGCCCCCGGCCTCGCATCCCAAACATCCCAGCTCCCCCAGGCCATGCCCACGATGCGCTGAACACCCAAAATGGGGAGGGGGGAGTTCCTGCTGTGGCTCAGTGGGTTAAGAACCCGACTAGTATCCACGAGGATGCAGGTTTCATCCGTGGCCTCACGTGGTGGGGTAAGGATCCGGCGTTATTGTGGCTGTGGTGGAGGCCGGTAGCTGCAGCTCCAATTCCATCCCTGGCTGGGAACCTCCATGTGCCGCGGGTGTGGCTCTAGAAAGACAAAAAAACAACACGAAACAGTGAGTGACACTAGCTACAACTCCACAGTGTTTCTGCTGGTTTATAGATGCACACCCAAAAGAAATTCTTTAGAAGACGTGGCAAGACGAGGAGATTCAGAAAATTAGCTCAGGGGCTGACTCAATTAATTTAAGAAGTTCGGTGAGAAAACACAGCAGAAGCCTCAGCAAAAGGCTTGAGCACTTCAGGTGAAAAAAACTCAGAATTTTAGAGTTCCCTGGTGGCTCAGCAGGTTAAGGAGACAGCGTTGTGACTGCTATGGCTTAGGTTTGATCCCTGGCCCAGGAACTTTGTTTTGTTTTGGGCTGCGCCTGGGCATACAAAAACCCTCAATTTTTTTTGTTTTTTTTTTTGGTTTTTAGGGCAATACCCGCGGCACGTGGAGGTTCCCAGGCTAGGGGTTGAATCGGAGTTGTAGCCGCCGGCCTATGCCACAGCCACAGCAACGCGGGATCAGAGCTGCGTCTGCAACCTACACCACAGCTCATGGCAGTGCCTGATCGTTAACCCACTGAGCAAGGCCAGGGATCGAACCCGCAATCTCATGGTTCCTAGTCGGATTCATTAACTGCTGCACCACGACAGAAATTCCAAACCCTCAGAATTTTAACATACTAAAAATATTTAAGTTTTATTTCCTCGTCGAGTGGCAGTTGGGCTGTTCTGCAAGGAATACAGACACGTGGGTGGCTCTGGGCAAAAACAGTGGGGGACTTACGGGCTCAGGTCTGGTGTTCACGGTTGGCCGGGGACAGCAGGAGGGGCTGGGGGTTGGTCTGACATGGGAAATGCTGTGGCTGAGGTGGTTTGTGGTCAAGATGATGATGTGTTCAGTTTGGACACGCTGTTTCTGGGGACCCATGGGACAGCCACCTGACACACTGATAAATATTCACGTCTTGGCCCAGGAGGTACCTGCTGCGTCCTGGCCTTGCCTCCACCTCTTCCAGCTCCCTGAGCAAGTTCCTAAACCTGTCCCTTTCTGTGCCACAGTTTAATTTTTTTTTTGTGCCTTTTAGGGCCGTACCCACGGCATATGGAGGTTCCCAGACTAGGGGTCGAATTGGAGCTACAGCTGCCGGTCTACGCCACAGCCACAGCAACGCGGGATCCGAGCTGAGTCTGCGACCTACACCACAGCTCGCAATGAGGCCAGGGATCGAACCCTCGTCCTCATGGATACTCCTGGTGTGTTACCGCTGAGCCACAACAAGAACGCCCAGAATTTCTTCAGTTTCAAAGTGGGGACCGACCTCATAAGGTTGTTAGGAGAACTAAACGACCTCATCAATGTCAGGCGCCTCGGACAGTTTCTAAGGCATGACGACAGTCATCATCTGGACCAGAATCCAGATGTCCAGGTGAGCGGCACAGAAGTGCTGAGCGAAGCCGCAGGTGTAATTCAAGCCACGGGAGTAGACACGAGGGCCCAAGATGCACAGAAAAGGGACGAGGACGGAGGGCAGACGCCAAGGACATCTATGATTAAGGAGAGGGCAGAGAGGCCGAAAGGAGCCGGAAGAGAGATGGTTGGTGAGGTGGGGAAATGAAGAGTGCAAGGGCCAGGAGCCAAGGGAGAGAACATTCCAGAATAAGTGTTCACCCGCGTTACAGGCTGCTGAGTAAGACTAAGACGGGATGCGTGGGCCTTGGGTTTCCCCAGCAGAGGGTGGAGGGATTAGGGAGGGTGGTGCTGAGGCTGCTGGGGTGGCTGCGGGGGCGTCTCCTCACAGCAGAAAAGAAAGGAAGGGAATAGCCAAGGAGCGGCACCCTCCCCATCTCAGGTCTCCACCGCACACATCCATATGTAATTCCCACACACCCGAGAACACAAGGTCAAGGCACGCTTTCTGTCTCTGGGCGATCTGGACCTACCTCGGCCCGGGCGCGCTCGTGGTCTCCGAATTTTCTTCCAGCAACTTTGTATACGACGACGGGAACCAACCCCTCCTACAGGTAAAGCGTCGGGAGAAATAAGACTTTGCTGTGGTGCGAGCAGCAGACGAGGAAACAATAAACACACCAAGGAACGCCCGCTGGCAGCTTGGGGGCAGGCCAGGCCAGGCCATCACATCCTGTCGCACGCTGCTTACACACAGCACTCACTTTATTTGGGTTCCCTTTGTGCTTTTTGTTTCCATAGTGGTTTTATGTAACACCAGAATAATCTACACAGAAAACTGACTTAACCTACTTATAGCAAGGCTTGTGCACCTACAGGTGAAACGGTGACCCTGGCATTTAAACCATTCATGTGCTAAATCTTATCAAAGCAGATCTTAAGAAATTTGAAGTCACATTAAAAAAAAAAAGGATATTGAAGCCCACTTTCAGAGGTGACTGGACAGGATCTAGTAAGCTACTGATGCATCAAGTTTATCCATATACACACATACCTGGAGAAAAGAGCCCGGGAGTAAGGAGAACAGAGTAATGGCAGTTAACTAAACCAGAACTCAGCTCTGAACTACAAACTTAACTGTGGCTGAGATGCTGGGAATAACCGGGAATAGCTGACCGCGGCTAGCTAAACCACGGCGAGGGCTCAGCTGTGACCTCCACCGTGGCCGAGCGCCGGCTGCCCACGGCACAGCCGCGGCCCTTCCCGCGCCAGCTCACCGGCCCCGTCCTGCCCCCTGGCCCCGCCCCGGGACCTACACCCTGGTGCCGTCGTGCTCGCCGTAGAGCCAGCCGTCCTTCTCCTCGGGGACCAGCAGCGTGATGACGTCCCCCTGCGCGAAGCTGAGCAAGGTCTGGTTGGCGCCGGCGGTGTGCGGGAAGATGGTTTTCACTTTCTGCTTTTTCACCATGTTCAGTCCAGTGGCAACAGAAACCGATCGCTGTAAACTGGCGTCGTCTGAAGAATCTGTCAACAAAGAAAGAGTGGCGGTGGCTTCTCAAAGGACGGCGATGAGGCGAGTTCAAAGCAGCCAACCCCAGAAACCAGCCACTCTGCCAGCAGCAGCCCTTCCGCGCAAAGGCCGGTTATACTGGAGCACCTCCACCCCTGTGCCTGACGACAGCGGCAGGACCACCGCCCGCGCCGCCTGGAGGATCCCTGTGGCTAAGGGCTCTTTTCCAGACCCCGAGGGTAGCGCAGTGTGCGCCAGGCTCCGTCCACAAGAGGCCACCACCCCACCACGGCGGCCTGCGGTTCTCCTCCCCCGCCCCCAGGGCCCATCCCGGACGCCCTGCGAGGCACCAGCTCACCAGCCTGCCCAAGGCCTGTGCCAGCTGGAAATGACACGCTCCCTGCGTGGCACTCGCGGAAGTGGGGCACGGGGTGCAGGACATGGAGCGGTGGGATGGGGGTACGGGTCCTGCGTATGGAGCCCTCCCAGGTGCGGAGCCCAGAACCAGAAGGACCCAGAAGCTGGAGGTCTGGTTCCAGGGCCTCAGGCTGAGCTGGGTCGTGTCTCAACTCAACACAGCCTGGTATTGCCCCCCCCACCCCCGCCCCAAACAAAAACTGGAAGGGAGGTTTGTTCCCCCCTCAAATTTTGCTATAGCCTACCGTTCACTTTAAAACAATGCAGACGCTCTCTCGGCATGCCTCTTGCAAATTCTTAGTAATTACAACATCAGCTCTGTAACTCCTCAACATGCCGCTTACCGGAGTGACCCGAGTGATTTTCATGTCGCTTTTACCAGTAAGACCCCGAGGATCATTTGAGTGATGGGGCTGCACACAGCGCTGTGTACACATTTTATGGCCACGCCCGCGGCTGCGTTAGCTCCTGGGCAGCGCGGTCTGTCTTAGCTTTAGGCCTCGTGTCACTTACAGTCTTCCAGAGGCAAAGGACCACCGAGGACCAGCCTCCCAGCGGACACTCCGAGAATCTCATCTTCTCCCTGAGGGCCGCCATGCTGTGGACCCCTGGGCCCTGGCCGGCAGCACACCGCACAACCTTCACCCCCAGGGGTCTGTGTGATCAACGTCACCACCCCCCACCCCGCCACGGGGGTCAGGCGCCACCACAGCCTCAAGGCCCGGGAGCCGCAGACTGTGTAGCACAGGGGAGCCTAACTAAAGCCACCTGGAACGTCTGCCAACAAGAACTGCCCCCATTTATCCAAACAGAGTCCCCCGGGTTAAGGAACTGTAGCAGTCAGAGCTTAAGTCTCCAGCAAGAACGAAGTGCTTGGTCAGAGGTGATGAAAAACCCCGATTATCATTCAAACGAAGCCTACTGGGAAAAGGAAGAACTGTAATTTTGTCACGTGAACTTCTATTTTGCGGTTTGTTGAACAGGAGAAATTTTATTACAACTGCCACCAGGTAACGAAGGTCGCGTGAGGCTCTGCAAGCTAGGGCACCTGTATTTTAAAATATACCATCTTCCGAGAGTAGGTTTAGTCTCTGCAGACCTCAGTCGGTGCAGTGAAGCGGCGTGTGTCAGAGCAAATGCGTCCCCTCTAAACCGTCCTGCGGTTTTATACTAAACCTGGACCTCTGCCCAGAGGCGAGTGCCCCCCCCCAGGGGGAGGCTGCCATACCACACGTGCGCCTTTGCCTCTCGGCATGCTTAGCCTGGCCTAAACAGTCAAACATGTGAAAACGCATTTTAAAAGAAATCAGATTGCTAAGTATCTTACCTGTTGAATTATTTATTCTCTCAGAATTCTGGGCCACCGTGGCTGGGTTATTAAACATATCGATCAAAGGGCTGGTCGTGGCTCTGGCTGAAGGAGCCGAGGGGATCTTTGGCGAATATTTAGAAAGGGTGTCATATTCTCGCCCGACCTGTGAAAAATTTCTCATTAGTTTAAAGTGAGTATAACACAGCAACGGAATTAGAGTCCCAGGGCTGTTTTGCATCACATGCTTTAAAGTCTATTTTCTTCTCCCAATTCTCATTTGTAGGGTGATGCCCCATTTGGCATTATTTTAAGAATACTATATTCTTGGAGTCCCCTGAGGCCTCAGCGGGTTAAGAACCTGACTAGTATCCATGAGGATGCGGGTTCGATCCCTGGCCTTGCTCAGTGGGTCAAGGATCTGACTTCTACATGCCGTGTATGCAGCCCTAAAAAGGCCAGGAAAAAAAAAAAAAATCCGGTATCGTTCCTGCTGTGGCTCTGGTTCAGTCTCTGACTCAGGAACTCCTGCAGGGCACAGGTGCAACCAAAAAGGAAAGGAAAAAAAAAGAATACCACATTCTTTTTTTGAATTTTTGTCTTTTTTTAAAAAAAATAGTCACTCCCTATTTCCCCTCTACCTGAAAAGCACTCTTTGAACCTCTGTGTCTGTGGATTTTTAGGCTCCCTTTTAAATGCTGCTTGGCTGTAGGTTTCTACACTTAAAATTATTTCTCCACAGTATTTTGAGGGCGTTACTCTGACTTCCTAACATCTTGTTTTCCTAACAAGAAATCTGCTGTCGTGGGGGGGTGGTCTCTTTTCTTTGTACGTAATCCTTTTCTCCCCCTTCCCGGGAAGTTTTGGGAGTCCTCTCTTTATTGCTAAGATTCTGCGGTCTGTGGAGGTTCTGGCCTTCCCCACTCACCTCGGAGTGCCCCGACCGCTGTGCTGCCGGCCAGGGCAGGGCAGTCACCTCTGCAGGGACCTCAGATGGAGCGGGGCAGGGGCACAGGAAGAGGGAACCAACAGCGTCTGTCCACGGACTGCCTGGGGCTGAGAGGCAGGGGGCTGAGCTGCGGGCAGGGTGGGTGGCTGCTGAGTGGACGGGACAGACTGTGGAAGCAGGTGTGGAGGCACCAGGGTGCAGTTTTGGACCCGAGATCCAGGAGGCGAAGACGCCAGGCAGGCAGCCCGAGCTGCCTCCATGTCTGAACCCATCTAACACGTTTATCCCTTTGCATTTTGATTTTTTTTTTAAAACTATATTTTGCACTATATTTTGGGAGAGTTCTTCGTCTTAACTTCCCAAGCAGTTCCATTCTGCAAGTAAGCCCACCTATTGTTTCGGGCTGTTTTTTTTTTTTTCTTTCAGGGCTGCACCTGCGGCATATGGAGGTTCCCAGGCTAGGGGTCTAATCAGAGCTGCAGCCGCCGGCCTGCACCACAGCCACAGCAACGCCAGATCCGAGCTGCGTCTGCGACCTATACCACAGCTCACAGCAAAGCCGGATCCTTAACCCACTGAGCGAGGTAGGGATCAAACCCGCAACCTCATGGTTCCTAGTCGGATTCGTTAACCGCTGCGCCACGACGGGAACTCCTTGGGATGTTTTTTGAGGGGAGGAAGGGGAAATGAGAAACAAAACTTTCATGTTAGACAAGCTGCCAACAGGTACAAAAGCAGACAACAGCACAGGAAATCTCCATGAACCCAACACCCAGCTTCAGTAATGACAGTTCATGAACCCACCTTGGTTGTGTTCGCCCTACTGCCTCCCCATGACTGCATTATTGTGAAGCTAATCTCACACAGATCATTGTAACTATCAGTAATAATTCAATTAAAAATTTCCAAGATACTGACTCTTCTCTGTGGACGTAATATCCTTTTATCTCTCTCTCTGCCCTCTTGGCTCTGTTGCCTCCATTACTGGTCATTCCAGATTTTATTTTGGAGCGTCTTTCTCCCCCCTCCCCCCTTTTTCTTTTTAGGGCTGCACCCGTGGCGTATGGAAGTTCCTGGGCTAGGGGCCACACTGGCGCTGCAGCTGCCGGCCCACACCACAGCCACGGCAGCACCGGCTCCTCAGCCCACTGAGCAGAGCCGGGTCGAACCTGCATCCTCATGGACACTATGCTCAGTGACTGCCGGCTGCCTGGCCACCTTGGCGTCGGATGGCAGTCCCCCTTCCTCTTACTGCAGGTGACAGTCCGTACTCTGCCTGCTGTCATTCTCGCAGACCACCCGCGGGGCGGTGGGGGAGAGGCGAGGCCGGCGTCCAGGAATGGGCTCCACGCCCGCAGTGCAGACACACTGCTGCTCTGGTTCATGGGCGAAGCCCCTGCTCCCTGCTGTTCGGCTCGGGTGGGACGGGGCGGGGGGAGCGACCAGCCTAGAGGGTCTGGACCGGCTCCCCACCCAAGATACCAGTTCGTTCAGCTTCCTTCCCACTTCCTCTGGCTCTGGGGAACCCTGCCGGGCGCACCCCCAGGCTGGGATTTCCTTCTGCTTTGATTCTCTATACGCTGGTCTTGCCTGTCTCATTCTGGGCACTCCTTCAGCGTTTCTCATCCATTCACTCACCTTCTCGTGTTTGCCCATGCATTTACGGGTCTGTGAGGCAGCGGGGAGGCTGGCCTTTAATGTCTTTGCTGCCGCTTTGGAGGGCGTTGTGTGGAGAGGGAGGGGGACCGACTCCTGTGTTCAAACTACCTGTGGCAGGCAGGTCGCCGCGTGTGCCAACAGTCAACTCACGAGGCCTCAATTCCTTACCTGGAATATCTGGTGACTATTTTTTCCCCAGGGGCCTGATATTGTGACGAGTGGCATCAGAGTGTCGCTCACTGGTTCTAGGACACTTTATGCTTCTCTCATTGGGAAGAAGTTTATGAAGTTGGAATCATTACGAATAAAAGGAGTAACAATAAAATCTCCAAAACAAAGATGACCGTGCCAAACACAGAAACACTCGCAACACCTGTCCCCAAGTGTGAAGGCAAAGGGATAAAAGTGAGCAAAGGCAGGTCCTAGGAGCTCTAGAGGAGGACCTGTGCTTTCCACCGACAAAGGCGGCCTTGGGCTGATGTGCCAATTTTGCCAAAATCTTTTTAGACCGGAATGTTGCAGACAACTGGTTCTTACCATGCTGCTTCTCTCGACCATGGGGGAGGGCAGAGGCGTGCCGGACATGGGGGTGGAGATTGGGGTCTTTATTTCCTCGATCATGTTCATGACTTTCTCTGGCACTTTAGTGGCATCGCCACAGCTTTCCTGCCACCTCGGCAGTTTGGAGTTGATCAGTTCTGCAGACTACGAATTCAAAAGGAAGAAAACCAAAGACAAACGTGTACTGTTAGAAGGGCAGTAACTACAAAACCTACATGGAATGTGATGACGACCGCACCACGGGCTTGTCACAGAGAGTGGGAGCTGTGAGTGGCTTAAGCATCTTTGGGTATCGGCTGCTCCTGTTCTGAAGGTATTTACTGTCTCCCGCTGTGTGAATACAGAGTTTAAGACTAGGGAGTTCCTGTCGTGGCTCAGCAGGTTATGAACCTGACTAGTATCCATGAGGATGCAGGTTCGATCCCTGGCCTCGCTCAGTGGGTTGGGGATCTGGCGTTGCTGTGAGCTGTGGGATAGGTTGCAGACAAGGCTCAGATCTGGTGTTGCTGTGACTGTGGTGCAGGCCGGCAGCTACAGCTCTGATTCGACCCCTAGCCTGGGAACTTCCATATGCTGAAAGTGCGGCCCTAAAAAGCAAAAAACCAAACCAAACAAAAAACCAGCGTTTAAGGCGAATACAAGAACTGTAAATCATTCAGAACAAGTTCAAAAACTAAAAGGGGGCATTCTCGCTGTGTCGCAGTGGGTTAGGGATCTGGAGTTGTCTCTGCCGCAGCGGCACAGGTTCAGTCCCTGGCCTGGTGCAGTGGGGCTAAGGACCCCACGTGGCTGTGGCTGTGGCTGGCGTAGGTCGCAGCAGTGGGTTGGATTTGATCCCTGGCCTGGGAACTTCCATGTGCCGCAGGTGTGGCCAAAACAAAAACCTCAAAGGGAAGGTGGGACACTCTGTATTAGGCCTGCTGTTGTCCCAGGGCCCCCGAAGTCCCTGCTGCCTTCCTCTCACTCCTCTGATGTTGTTGCAGAACCAGGTGGACGAGCCCCCAGGGAAACCAGCGGACGTGCTCGTTAGGGAAATGAACTGGAGCTGCCCTGAGAAGGTCCCCTCTGGGATGGAGGGACAGCGGCAGAGTGTGGGGGGCTCCTCGGAGCCAGGCCAGTGCCGAGGGGAGGCCCTGGCCACAGGCAGCCGGGGCGCCAGGCAGGCAGACCACGGGCTTTGCGGAGAAGCTGGGCTGCAGAGCAGACAGAGGCAGCGTGACAGCCGTGACAGCCCTCAGCCCGAGGCGTCTGCCCCGGCTCTTCCTACAGCTGGACCCAGATTCCCTGGAGCCTCATAGCAGTCTACTTTCTTTCTTTCTTTTTAGGGCCGTACCCGTGGTGCATGCAAGTTCCCGGGCTAGGGGTCCAATCGGAACCGTAGCTCCACAACTACAGCCACAGCAACACCAGATCTGAGCTGGGTCTGCGACCTAAACTGCAGCTCACGGCAACGCCTAGATCCTTAACCCACTGAGCGAGGCCAGGGGTTGAACCTGTATCCTCATGGATTCTAGTCAGGTGCATTCGTTAACTGCTGAGCCATGACAGGAATTCCCACAAAGCTTCTCATTTTCACGAAGCATGCTGTGCTCTTAATAACTTTATGATGAATAACAATGAATATTTGGCTTAAATCAATGCTTTTTTAAAAAAAACAATCTCTTTTTTTTGTTTTTGTCTTTTTAGGGCCATACTCACAGCATATGGACGTTCCCAGGCTGAATCAGAGCTGCAGCTGCCAGCCTATACCACAGCCACAGCAATGCCAGATCTGAGCTGCGTCTGTGACCTACACCACAGCTCAAGGCAATGCAGGATCCTTAACCCGCTGAGCAAGGCCAGGGATTGAACCTGCATCCTTATGGTTACTAGTCGGGCTCATGAACTGCTGAGCCATGACAGGAACCCCTCAATGCTTGTTTTGGATGCTTACGTAAGTGCAATAGAATTCATAATAATAATAAAAAAAGACAAAAGGAAATTTGGGAATGATTCCTGGGAGTTAAACCTCACAACTGCACAAGCTGAAGGAGGGCGTTAAAGCCTCCTTGCAGCTGATGAATAAAGACACCTCTTAAAGAGGAATGAAGAGGTAACCACGACAACTGGCCTGATGAGGTCAATGGGGTCTGTGGCCTGGGACAGAATTTCCAGGGACACCATCTACACAGACTCCCAAGGCGAGCATCTCAGACCACGCAGGTCGGGGGGACCTGGGGCCGGTGTGGACTCTCCCGGTGGCTCTGGTGAGGACACTGATGCTGAAGGTGCATCAGAGAATCTGAGAAAAAGCTGACTCATGGGTGAGAAAAGGAAAAAAGGCCCACTTCTCAGCTACTGATTAAATATGGATGTGCTACTAAATTAAACACTACAAGCAGACATTGGACAATTCATCTACATCTCTCTCTCTCTTTCTCCCTCCCGGCTTCCATCTCCATTTCTTTCTTTTTCAGCCGCCCTGCAGCATGTGAAATTCCCGGGTCAGGGATCAGATCTGAGCCAGAGTCGTGACCCATGCCGCAGCAACATCAGATCCTTAACCCACTGTGCTGGGCTGGGGATCGAACCTGTGTCCCAGCGCTCCAGAGATGCTGCTGAGCCTGTGGCACCACAGTAGGGGAACTCCACCTACACTGCTAAAAGTTAACCTAGTCAGGTTAGCCCCAAACCACTTCCTGGACTCTTCACTGGCAAGTCTGGCCCAATGCTTTATACTGGGGCAGGTGTGGAGGGTACAGCTTTTTTTTTTTTTTTGGTCCTTTTTATGGCCATACCCATGGCATATGGAGGTTTCCAGGGTAGAGGTCTAATCAGAGCCACAGCTGCCGGCCTACACCACAGCCACAGCAACGCAGGATCCGAGCCGCGTCTGCAATCTACACCACAGCTCGCGGCAACACCAGATCCTTAACCCACTGAGCAAGGCCAGGGATTGAACCCACAACCTCATGGTTCCTAGTCAGGTTTGTTTCCGCTGCGCCACGACAGGAACTCCAAGGGTGCAGCATGTTAAGGACATGAAAGTACGAGTAATGTTAGTCCGGGCACCACAATCTGCCAGCATGCCCACCTGCAAGTGGTAATTCTGTATGTGACTCGCGAAGCTGCAGTGTTTGTCTACCAGGAAGCAGAAGCGCCTTTTCTCCTCCAGCAGGGCTTCTCTGCAGCCGTCAGCAATGAACTTCTGGATTTCATTCTGGCGAGAGGTAATGGTTTCTACATACTAGGAAGAAAAACCACAGTCATGCAAGTGTGACCTGAGGAACCAAAGAGCTCCCAGCCTTATCTTTGGCTGTCTCTACGCTTGGTTTATCTTGATAATGGAGTACATGCTCAGTGCAGATAAGCATTAGACAAAATAACCAAGTTGTCACCTGACCTGAGCCGCGACGGTCCCTGACTGCTATGTGGAGAGAGGCTGCCCAAAGCCTTACATTCCACCGGGCAATTTGCGCAAAATACTACCCTGTGCTCCAGGGACATGATGGGGTTTGACTGGAAAACCATGGGCTCTGGAACCAGAAAGTTCAAGTCTAAATCCCAGTTCCAGGTGCCACCTATGTGACTTAACCTAAGTCTCACTTTCCCCATCTGTAAAATGGGGATGTAATGCTTATGGTACCTGCCCTGAGATGGGGGGAAAACGCCAATGCCGATACCACAGCAATGCAGGATCCAAGCTGTGTCTGCAATCTACACCACAGATCATGGCAATGCCGGATCCTTAACCCACTGAGCAAGGCCAGGGATCGGACCCACAACCTCTTGGTTCCTAGTCGGATTCGTTAACCACTGAGCCACGATGGGAACCCCCTGGACTAATTACTCTTAAACCAAGGGAACTCTGCAGCCTTCGGTTCACAGCAAGTCAAAAGGCTTATTTTCATCTTTCAACGGCAGGGCAACAGCGATGGATAGAACGGCGGCTGAATGAAGCGAGCACCCTCCTCCCCAATAAAACAGTGCTGGAAAGTTCACCTCAATCTCTTTGTGTTCATATTTGAGCGCATTTCGTCCTCCTTGACTTTTCCTTCTGATCTTCTTCAACTCTGCTTGAGATTTCTCCAAAGAGTCTAATTTATTCCTGTGCTCTGCTTGGTATCTCTTCAGAGTCGCCTGTAAGTTAAATGTTGCACTTGGTTTCCTGCAGCACCAGGCAAACCGTCAGGCAGGTACTTCTGCTGCGTTTCCCCTGGGTGCGGTGGCCGCAGCCGCACACGTCACAGGGCCCTGGCCTGGCTACAGGCACCCCCGCGACACACCGCCCCCTCCCTTCAATGCCACTTCTTTTCTCCCTTTTTGCCTCCAAGGTTTTTGAACACTGCGTGGTCAGCAAGTGCTCTGGTGAATAAACAGTATTACATCACGGGCTCCTGGCTGTTTTATGACTTAACAATTTCAAGAAACAGAAGGAACAAAGACCATCACTTCTGGGGTGCTGTGAGGCAGCCTGCTTTGGAGCCTAGCAGACCTGGGTCAGACTTCTGGCCTAATCCATTTCCTGTGTGATCTCAGCAATTCCTTTGCTGTTGTTGTTTCCTTTTTAGGGTGGCCCCTGCGGCATGTGGAAGTTCCTAGGCTAGGAGTTTGAATCGCAGCTGCCAGCCTGCATCGCAGCCACAACACCACCAGATCCGAGCTGCATCTCTGACCTGTGTAGCAGCCTGTAGCAACACCAGATCCTGAAGCTACCGAGCGAGGCCAGGGATCAAACCTGCATCCTCACTGGAGACGATGTCGGGTCTTTAACCTGCTGAGTCACAATGGGAGCTCCCAACTCCTTAGTTTTTAAAAAAATTCATGTTGGAGTTCCCTGGTGGCTTAGTGGTTAAGGATCTGGTGTTGTCACTGCTGTGGCTCAAGTTCAATCCCTGGCCAGGGAACTTCCACCTGCCATGTGTGCAGCCCAAAAAAAAAAATTCACATTTTTCCTCTTATCCACACAGTGAGGACAGGAAGAGTGCCTCTGTGACAGAGACAGAACTTCCATGGGGATAAAAATCAGATGCCCCGGGGAAATCACCTGGCACTACATGCCCCTCGGCAGTGGCGGGGCTCCCCCTGGGGCACATAGGGCAGCAGGAGGGATTCAGGAACACCTGCATCACTTACTGCCACGTGGGCGCCCTGGTGAGAAGAGGGGACTCTGGGTGGCAAAGAAAGCAGCTACTCTCCAGCAGGCGGGGCACATGGAAAGAGCTGGCGGGGGAGAGAGCACCAGTGGGGGCGGTGGGGGGGGGGTGTCTCTGCGGATGGGCCCTGGGCGCCCTCGCACCTGGCTCCCATTCTCACGTGCTGGTCTGTGAGAGCAGCAGCTGCACAAACGCAGCCGCGGGTGCCATCCACGTACAGCTGTTCTCTGGAAACCACGTTTCCCGGAAGCGTGTGCGTCCTTGCAATATTTCTTCCTGTGCTTTTTTTGTAAAGATCCCAAGTTTTACCACAACAAGCCCACTCAGCCCACAGGGACCTCGTCGGTTACGCAGCCGCGTACACACAACAGCAAGCTCCATCCACACCGGGTGCTGAGTCAACGCGGGGCGGGGGCGGGGGCTTCTCCTGAGGCTCGGCGACCTGGGTGAAGCCCCACGGAGGCGGCGCAGAAGCAGGTACTCACGTTCATGTATTTCACATCAAGATCTGTCTTCTTCTCCAGCTCATGTATAATCTCTTTGTGGAATTTTTTGAACTGTTCACACAAGGAAAGAAAAGAGTTCATACCAGGTTGGAGGCTTGAATAGAAATAAAATAAGGATATGTGGGAACTGTCGAAAGAGCTCACGTACATTTTCATCAAGGCTCTCGTTGAGTTTCTTGTGGATGCTCGAAATCTCTATGAGAACCTGGCCTGTGAACGAAACCAGATGTGTTGGGGGGGGAGAAGCCAGGGTGTGGTTTTGTCAAGATACGAAGAGAAGTAAGGCAGTGGGGTGAAGCCTGGTCCCGCTGCCCTCGGAGCAGGTGGGCACCAGCCCTGTGGCACCAGGAGCACTGACTGTGTCCCTGGGCGGGGTGGGCTCCAGATGGACACAGCCCAGAGCGAAGTGACTCTCCAGCCTCGCAAGCAGCCCACGCTGTCTGTCCTCACTCTGGGGTTCTCTATTTATACCCCTGCCCAGAGTCGAATCCTATGGATCTGGTTTAATTCCTGAATTCTCTTACAAAAGATTATCTTGGTCATTATACTGACTGACTCTAGGAACAAATGACTTTTTTAAAATCAAATCCGATTATCCGCTAGGCATAAAGGATAAAGGCTATTTTCTTTTCCTCTTATCGGTTCTTGTATCATTCTGGAAAATGTTAACACCACAGAACACGGCAGCAGGGACCGCGTTTGCCGTCGAGAACGTTCCAGGACGAAAGAGCCTACAAAGCGGGCTGCCTCCTGCAGCGTGCGGCAGAGCGCTGCACCTCTGCTTCCCCAGGCCAGCAAGGCGCTCTCCCCGCCGGCTGCGTCTGATACCCAGGAACCGGGAGAAACGGAGTCATTCGGAACCACCACCAAATCATACCAAACAAGAGGAAGTGCTGGCGGATCACTCCGCAGTTGGGTGGATGGGAAAAGGAGTTCTGTGGGCACATGGAAAGGCTGTGGATGAGCGAGCATGAAAACGACAACTCGGGGAGTTCCTGTCATGGATCAGCCGTTAACGAACCCGACTAGGATCCATGAGTTCGATCCTAGTGGGTTCGATCCCTGGCCTCGTTCAGGGTAGTTAGGGGCCCTGCGTTGCTGTGACCTATGGTGTAGGTTACAGACGCGGCTCAGATCTGGCGTTGCTGCGGCTGTGGTGTGGGCCGGTAGCTGCAGATCTAATTTGACCCCTAGCCTGGAAACTCCCATATGTCACAGGTGCGGCCCCAAAAAGCAAAAAGAGAAATTGACGACTCAGGTAGCGTGAGGAAAGAGGAGGACTACAGCCCAGACTGCGGCTTCGGCTAGCGCCTCTAACGCAAACCTCTCTGCTACGCTGCTTCTCGAAACACTTTAAGATGCGTCGGACTCTAAGGGGCCCAGCCCGCCTCCTCCCTCATCTTCAGACTCAGAAATGCAACGAGTCCCGAACACATCCACCTGGATGTCCCATCGGGCACCTCAGATCAGCATCTCTACAAGTGAACTCCCCGTGTTCTCCAACCCCAGCCGGTCCCGAGGGTCGACACCTCACCCAGGCGTCACACCCAACGACAAAGACTCCTTCCCTTGTGTTGCCACCGGGCCACCTCCGGGGTGGAGCCACACGTCCCACTCACTCATCCTGGTTCCCTGGGCATCACGTGCCAGCCCTCCACTGCCCAGGAGAGAAGGCACTGGGCGTGACACTGAAGTCTATGTTCGCCAGATAACCTGTTCTACTAGAGGAGGGGCGGGGTCTCCCCAGCAACCCCCCCCCAACATTTACACCTGCCAGTTGGACCTCTTAGGAGCCCCCCACTCCTCTTTCAAGCTCTTATCTCCCATGACTCCTAGCTGGTCCTCTTCTGGATCTTTTCCCCACAGGTGCCAGGGAGCTTTCCAAATCCAAATGTAAAATGTCGCTCCATCCCACGGTGCCCAGATAAACCAGCTCCCCAGCTTGAAGCCCACCGCAAACACTGCTGCTTAAAATAACCATGGTGGGGGTGGGGCAGGGACAGTCTCTCCTGTAAGGATGTAACCAGAAGGTTACAGGTACCTATAAATCCCTAAAGCAGCACAGGATTCTAAGAACCTCTGATCTACCCTGATAATCAGTTCTCCCACATCTCAACATGAAACAAACCAGAGTTCCTCCCAAGGGCAGCCTTTATATGACCAAGAATATTATTACACCAATGCCATTTCAGACACTGAAATAACCTGGGTTACCTTCACCGCTATTTCAAATCTACAAGTAACTGCCGATTAGAGATGGAAAACAAACGACAACAAAAGCTCCGTCAATGACTTGAAAATCAGCACTCTCTTGCGGGCCAATCCGATGTACTTTAAAAAGTCAAAAAGTAATTTTGCTGAAATCATTCAGCAGGCTAGAAGCAAAGGGTTCTTTTTTTTTTTTTTTTGATGTTGTCATGAACTTTCTTTCTCTAACCTTCTCTAATGTGGACCCAAGAGAAACGTGCTGCAAAACCGAGTACGTGCTTCTGCGGGTCGGTTGCAGCCCGTTGCCCCCACCCTCCTTCTCTCCGAGAACACGGCCCGGTGGGGGGAAGGTCCATGAAGCGGTGGGGGGAAGGTCCATGAAGCGGCCCATTCACTGCTGCGGCGGGCGCAGGCCGGCAGACCCGCCTTATCCCTGCTACTCCCTCCCTCACAGTTGCCGGAATTTAAATGCCGACCTCATGGCAGCAGCCACTGAGTCCTCAGTCATAAGGAGGATTAAAAAACATCTCTACTGCGATTATGCCAGCTGCCAAAAGTGTATTCCGAGACGGAAAATGAAAACAACCTCTATGCTCAATCTATAGAAGTCTGTTCTTAAATACAGCGGGTGTTACTATACGTCTGCAATGCAGTATCGCACACGTTTGACGCTCAGCCCTGGAACCTACTTTTCCATTTGGGAAGAAAAGATTTTTTGAAAAAAAGAGGGTGGAGCTGAGAAAGCACAGCCCAGATTCCAGTGGAGCAGAACTAAATAAACGCCCCAACAGGAATCAGCGTGTTGATCCCAGAAATCACAGGAGCGTATGTACCAGATCAACCATTTCCTTTTCTTCTAGGTTTTGGGTTAATATTTTGGGAAGAAACGCAGAGTAAATACAGTAATGCAACTCAGTCTGAATAAATTATATTCTTAAACAGCAATGTTAAAGGAATTTAAATATAGACATCTTTTTAATTAAAAAAATTTGTTTTCCATTCTAGTTGATTTACAGTGTTCTGTCAATATCCACTGTACAGCAAAGTGACCCAGTCATACATACATATATTCTTTTTCTCACATTATCCTCCATCATGTTCCATCACGAGTGACTGGATACAGTTCCCTGTGCTGTACAGCAAAACTATATACATATTTTACTAAATCATGAACTTGACCCAACTAAAAATCAACGTCTTCCATTAATTTTCCTCTAGAATTCATACAGATAATAGGTACCAGCAGTATCACTCATACTGTATAAAGATACACATCTGGCCAGTAGACAGTATGGACTTTAAAAGCTAAACCACAAAAATTAGAGTGTTACTGGGATGAACAAAGAGAAAATTTTCATCTGAAATACAGATTATTCAGTGGCCTATTAATATATTTTCCACTAGATAATTCTCCATCAATTTACAGTATAAACTGAGAGGAACCGGGTGGAAACTAGTAACTGTCTCGAGTGGCACAGAGCAGGTAGGCATCGACACTCTTTTCCATTTATACTTGATCATGGATAACGGGGACATTTGTTATTCCCAGAGGGCACGGAGCAGTGACTGAGCCTCACACTATCTCCTTTGTGTGACTTCGAGGGGAATCAGACACCAAAACGACTAGATGGAAGCCAACCCACGACTGACCAAAAGTTACACAGTATGGATGGAAGTAAAAGTGATAAAAAGTGTCACTGGAAAAAGGACCCCGTATTTGTGACAAGGGAGATGTGGAGAACATGTAAAAGAAGTAAAAGCAACCCACACACAGATGGGATACAGCAAATACCCAAGTATGTCCTCTGCATGGAGTCACCAACATTGAATTAGTATGGGGTCAGATCAGCAGCCAACGTGTGACCCACCTTGAAAGGCTTTGCCAGCATCTAAGAATAGCTCTCAACGGTTGTCCCTCTGAGTCCCTGGATGCAGCTAGAGGTGCTCTTTTCTAGTCAGTATTGAAACTGCTCAAGCAAACAACATGCATGTAGGCATAATGCCAAGTCAGTGACAGGGTGAGCATCCAATGTTCCTCCAAAGTCTAGCTTATGACTTAACCAACCGTAGTGCTACAAGTCCTAATTAATGTCTTGCATGAGACTGTCATTATTCTACCATTGATTATGACCTATCTCATCTGATGAAAACGAGTGAGACAAACAGAAGTTATACTACAGAATTACATAGTGTTCCAGAGTTTTTTGCTTACCACAGATGTGCCAAGTAAAGTGCCAAGTAATAACTGACTTTGATGAGAAAAGATCTTGCTGAAATCTCTGGTGTAGCCAAGAGAATAAAGTGCATATAACTGTTAAGCTAATAATTAGTCAAAACGAGGACTAGAGAAGAAATTAATATAGGACAGAGAATAGAAAGCAAAAAGTAATTACAGTGAATGTAAATGGACTATATAGTTCAATTAAAAGACAGATTGTTAGGTTTAAAAAACCAGTGCTTGCAAGAAACACACCTTAATACAGAAAGGTTGAGAGGAAAAAGATGGAATAAGATATATGGTAAACACTAACCAAAAGGAAGCTGATGTAGGTATACTAAAACCAAACAAAAAAGACAAAATAAAGAGGGCAAGAAACATTATTAGCATAAGGCAGTCATTTTTTAATGGCAAAAGGTTCAATTCATCTGGAAGACAGAAAAATCTACACATGCACACAAATGGTCTCAACATATTTGGACCAAAACCAAATTATAAAAAAGAAATAAGGAGTTCCAGTCATGGCTCAGTGGTTAATGAATTCGACTAGGAACCATGAGGTTGCAGGTTCGATCCCTGGCCTTGCTCAGTGGGTTAAGGCTCTAGCATTGCCGTGAGCTGTGGTGTAAGTCACAGATGCAGCTCAGATCCCACATTGCTGTGGCTCTGGTGTAGGCCAGTGGCTACAGCTCCGATTAGACCCCTAGCCTGGGATCCTCCATATGCTGCAGGTACGGCCCTAGAAAAAGAAAGACAAAAAAAAAAAATAAATAAATCAATAGCCATCACAGGAGATTAATAAACCACTCTTTGTCAACTGATAGAACAAGTAAAAATATCAGTACATATACAGATGACCTGAATAATACGATCGATCTAGTGAACATACAAAGAATACTACCTAACACATATAAAGAACATAATCTACCTCCATATATACCATATATATATATATATATATATATATATATATATATATATATATATAAAGCATATCCAATAACTTCATTTAAAAGCAAACACAAAATACTAAAAAGGGACCAAAAGAAAGCCTCCCTATATTTCCAAAACCTGAAATTATACTTAAGATGTTCTTTAAACACACAATTAAGCTAGAAATCATTAACAAAAAGGTAACTAGAAAATGTCCACATACTGGAAATGAAACAGACCTCTAAATAACATGTCAAAGAAGAAATCACAATGGAAGTTAAAATGATTTTGAAACGAAATGATAAAGAAAACAGAACATATAAAACATGTAAGATGCAGCTAAAGCTGTGGTTAGAGGAAGTTTTATAGCCTCAAAATGCATATATTAGAAAAGAGTGAGTGAAAAATCAATATTCTAAACACCCACTTCAAAAATTTAACAAAATACTACCTGATAAAAAGAAATGAACTAGACATAAAAATATGGATGAGGAGTCCCCGCTGTGGTGCAACAGGATCAGCAGCACCTTGGAAGTGCTGAGACACAGGTTTGATCCCTGGCCCCGTGCAGTGGGTTAAGGATCTGGCATTGCTGCAGCTGTCGCTTAGGTCGTGACTGTGGCTGTATCTGATCCCTGGCCTGGGAACTACATATACCAGAGGGTGGCCCCCCAAAAAAGAGACAAATTTTGCATACATTTTACTCAATGAAAGCTATATACTGTATGATTCCATTTATAAAGCACCCCAGAAAAGGAAAAACTGACATTATCTGATAAATCTGATTACCTATGACCCAGCAATTCTACTCCTAGATATTGTTTTCAAGAGAAATGAGTCCTTTGTTCACCAACAGACACGTGCAAGAACGTTCACACTAATTTTATTCATGGCATCTCCAAGCTAGAAACAACCTAATCAACTTAAGATTGGATAAACTCTGGAATACACCAGGGAGCAGACCCCAAATCTGTCTACAAATTTCCTTCAAATCGTTGGCTAACACCTCAGTCACACACACCCAGGGTGAGACTACGAAATGCAGCAGAAGCAACAGATGGGAGACTGGATAACTTAGCAGATATTTTCAGAGGATACGCAGTGTTGGGGACACAGAGTTTGGAATTCGAGTCCCACCCGATTACAAAAGCTTGGTGAACATCACAGGCTTCCCACTGAAATTTAGGAATGAGGACTAAGTCACAGGATTAAGGGCAAAACCAAAATAGATCCACCAGAAAGAAAGGCTAACACTAAGTCTCCACAAAATCAGGGTGATTCATCAGTAATGTAACTGCCTGCCAGAACACCTCACTCTGAAGAGGGTAAGAGAACCCAGAGTCTCTACATTTTCCCACAACGTACAGAATAGGAAAAAAAAAAGAAAGAAAGAAAGAAAGGAAGAAAATCAGGAGACAAGGTGAATGGTAAAACTACAAACTCTGAACTCTTTTTGGTATGGTCATTTTTTGGTATTTAAAATATATTTCATAATTCTAACAATAATATTTAAGTTTACTTATAATAATACGTTAATATATACTGTAAATGCATAATATAAAAATACCTTCATAAAATTTCTACTAATTCCAAAGCTAGTTTAGATGCATTACAGGACTGAGAAAGTGTGATATACGCTGATGTCACTGGGAGCCAGGGTTCTCACACATTTCCATTATATGTAAATGTAACTGCACTTGCTTATTTGCGTATGCGTATTTATTCATATACACATGTCTATTTGCGTGTGTACACAGTATAAACTATACACATGTACATATTTCCTCACTCTTGATTGAAAGGACTCAGATAACAGCTCGAGAGCAATGAGCACACCTAGTACCCAAATCTTGGTTTCTAATATCCATTCAAGGGACATAAGGCTCAGAAAAATTGCTGTTGATTCTACAACGGAGGTATCAAGATTCAAGATGAGCCTGGAACATACTGTTATCCAAGAGAACAGACGTGTGAAAGAATGAATGAATAAATGAGTAAGAGAGTCAGCTCAAAGGAGCTCCTACTGACCAAATACAGGATGATTCGAGCACCAAAATAAGGTCAGCCATAATTTAGAAATCATTGAAAAAAATCTTGGAATCCCTGAGCCCATAGCAATTACAAACAGATAAATTTAAAAAGAAAGAAATGAGGGAAGATGGAGGTCTCTTGCTAAAAGTGGATGCCGAGTGCCAACTGGTAAATAAGAAGGGACTGTGAGAGTTGGAAAATCATCAGAGTTTGCAACCACCACAGAAAAGGCTGGTTCAGGCAGAAGTCATTAATACATGCTACGTCTACGGTATATCTGTGGAATGAGGAAATAAGACCTTTACATAGTTTTAAAGTAGTAACAGAAAAAAAATGAACTGTGCACGGGGGAAATCAGACAACACCTTCACTGGACAATCAAAATTAATACTGCCAATGAGAGGCAGATAACAATGTGCACCGAAATTTGATGCTCTGGGCACCAAACGACCAAGACAGCATCCCAGTCAAGGATGCATAACCTGAATCTCGTCGTGAAGACCTGGTATTTCAGAGTCATAATCTTGCATTGCTTACTATTCATCCTCCTTTTAGGGTTTCTGATGCAGGGCTAGCTCATACCAGTTCTTCACTGCAGCATTCATCTGCTTGTTTATTTATTTATTTTGCTTTTTAGGGCTGTATCTGGGGCATACGGAAGTTCCCAGGCTAGGGGTTGAATCGGAGCTACAGCTGCCGGCCTACACCACAGCAACGTGGGATCCGAGCTGCGTCTGTGACCTATACCACAGCTTATGGCAATGCCAGATCCTTCACCCGCTAAGTGACGCCAGGGACTGAACCTGCAACTTTATGGTTCCCAGTCGGATTCGTTTCCGCTGAGCCATGATGGGAACTCCTACCTGCTTATTTATTATTGGAGAAGAATAAAATGATTTCATCCTTCCGATGGTTCATCCAGTGCTAGCTGACAGAGGTAAGGAGAGATGAAGAAGTCTATCACCGCTCTATGTATTTAACAGTCAGATCTCTGACAACCTCAATTTTACAAGCAGCCGAAGGTCTGAAAGTGAAAAGCCCTCTGAGCTGCGCAAAACCACAAACCTCAATTCCGCCCCGGCCCCAGCAGAGGAGTGGTGTCCGTTTTAGACACAGAACGAAATTTACTTTTACGTAAAGTCTAGAACAGGTTGCCCAAAGGACACTGCTTTTCATGGTCAAGGGCCAGCAGCTATTGCTCATCTCCTAGTGACAGAACACAGGATCTTTAGGAAGAGCTCCTGAAGAAGATGAAAGGCTGGAAAAGGGGGCTGGAAAGGAGCAGGTTACAGCGAAAGCTAAAAGAACAAAGCTTCTTCGGAAAGCGGGGTGCTCGGTATTGCGATCACCCAGATAACTCAAGGGGCAAAGGTCAAAGAATTTGCAAGAAGCTGCAACTGTACCAAGACAGGCCTCTCAGCTACGCCCACCTGGGAAGTTACCACACCTCCCTCCAGGTAATCTCACCTGTGTGGTGTTAACAGGACACCTATTCCATCCACAGGCCAGGGTGACTGTAATACTCTCCTGGCTCCAAAAGGAACACAGTCTGGTGAGCTGTGTGTGTCCAGGCAGAAGTGACAAATCAGTTAAATAATACATGACATATGCCAACAGAATGGGCCCTAAAAACGCCAAAAAAAAAAAACCAAAAAACTAATACTAACCAGGTTGCCAACCTATAATTTTTTACCATGTTCTATTAATTTTTTCCTTATACATCTATATATCCTTCAGTCTATGGTTTGTAATAAAGCCTCGGCCTGTGCTTAACATTTAAGTATGCTTCAAATGCTTCAGAATAACTCTTAAGGAGCTCCCATCGTGGCTCAGTGGTTAACAAATCTGACTAGGAACCATGAGGTTGCGGGTTCGATCCCTGGCCTTGCTCAGTGGGTTAAAAGTTGCCGTGAGCCGTGGTGTAGGTTGCAGACGCAACTCGGACCCCGCATTGCTGTGGCTGTGGCGAAGGCTGGCAGCTACAGCTCCTGTTAGACCCCTAGTCTGGGAACCTCCATATGCCATGGGTGCGGCCCTAGATAAGGCAAAAAAAATAAAAAATTAAAAAAAATTAAAAAAAAAGAAGAAGAACTCAAAATTTATGGAATGAGAGAAGGAAACACCTACCTCTCCCAAACTCATCTCCTCTCTTCCTGGCTATCCTCAGGATTCACAAAGGGAAAACTGTCACTCCTATTATCAAGGAGAAGGTGCTTTCAGAGGCCCCTCTGCTCTCCTCCACCTCACAGCCACTCACCATACCACAGCTAAACTGGACCTATCAGGATCGACCCACTCCAAAAACAGACACATCTAGCCACTGCTGGTTAGAAACCAACTCCAAGGGCACTTCTGGTTTCTGCTCCAACACATAAAAAGCCTGGAAGTCTCCACTCCCTTGTTCAAAACCAGAAACAAGCTAAACAGGGAGTTCCCATTGTGGCTCAGCAGTAACAAACCTGACTAGTATCCATGAGGACTCGGGTTCAATCCCTGGCCTTGACTGGTGGGTTAAGGATCGGACATTGCCATGAGCTGTGGTGCAGGTTGCAGCCTTGGCTTGGATCCTGAGTTGCTGTGGCTGTGGCCTGCAGCTATACAGCTCCAATTCCACCCCTGGCCTAGGAACTTCCATATGCTGTGGGTGTGGCCGTAAAAGAAAAAAAAAAGGAAAAAAGAAACAAGCTAAACAAATTAAAAAGCAGCTCTTTTCAGATTCACCAGAGTCAAGATCACAGGCTGAGGTGAAAATCAGAGTTTACTGGGAGCAAGAACCGATGCTGCAGCTTTGGCTGCTAGGAGCGCAGAGGGGAACGAGGAATTGCTGGAGGTCAGTGCAGACCAGCCTGAGAGGTAAAAACAACGGGCTCCGTCTATGGGGAGTTTTACCTCTTGAGGCACCCTCTTCACCAGGTTTTTAGTGTGAGGAATGGAGAAAATTCCTCTGGGGCTTCTGGCAGGAGGCAGGGAGAGAAAGCTTTTTGAACTCTGCTCTTGTTCTGTTCTGGGGGAGCAAGGCTAGCTCTCTGGGGACACTTCATCGAAAGCCACCTTGTCTGATCTGGGAAGGACAGTGAGCCCTCTGCGGTCCTTCTAGCCTTCCGGTCTCGAGTAAGGGGTAGGGGATGGAGTGGGGGGGGGGGAGCTAAGAAACTCTCCCAGATACCTTGGCCCACTGAACAAAAATACCCCACAAAACCCAACGTGGAGCTTTAAACCTAAGATTATAGAATGCTCCCCCTCTCCGGAACTTAAGCACCACACCACCCATCCACAAGGTTCCAGGATAATAACTGACACTCCACGTAGAAGGATTGTCAAAAGAAACCCAAAGACAACAGGGGAGAGAGAAACAATGGAGAAAGGACAGTGCTTTCAACAAAGAGTGCAGTGAACTCAAGTCTGGCACCTGCCATCAGCCTCTCCATGGATTAAATCATGAGCCACCGCAGCTGCCCACCCGCAGCACTCCCAGAGCAGAGCTCAGGGTGAAAATCAGGGGCGAAGCACTCTGTACCCTGGGAAGACCGGAAGAACAGGTCTTCGGGTAGATATTTTTAGGAGAAGATTTTACGTGCCCAAATTCTTGCATCTCCTTATATCTAGAAGAACACTAAAATCCTTCATGGTGACGTCTGCTCTTTGTGACTAGTGGCCTTCAGGAGACCAGCAATAAGCTTCTGTAAAATGTGCCTGGCTGCACACCCCACCCCCTCCCCTTTATCACATCTGATCGTCCCCCTGTCCCCCTCTTTCCTCTTCAGGGTGGCATTTCAGAACTATCTGAAATACCGCCACTAGGGCTTTAAAGATAAAACAAAGAATGTCACGGTCATCAGCAGATGCAGTTACCTCCAAGGGTGAGAGCCGGGAGGCTGTGAAAACTCAGGATACGGGCCCTGATAACGAAGGTGCATCTCAAAGGAATGATTTTGTGAGTTCAGTCCTCCGAAGTTCCTGCTACCTCTGTTGTAAAAACCCCTGCATACCCTAGCTCCTCCCTGCCTCCTGGGGCAGTTGCTCCAGACTACCGAAGATGCTATCTCCTGGGCTCCAGTCCTAATTCTGCCCTAAATAAAACTTAACTCTCAACTTCAAGGTTGTACACCTTTTTTTTTTTTTTAAGTCAACAGTGCTCAAGAACTAGATGGCCACTTGCAGGAAAGCTTTATACTTTTCACAAAAAGCAACTCAAAATGGAGCATACCCCTAAATATAAAATGCAAAACTATAAAACTTTTAGGAGATAACACCAGAGAGGAGTCCCCACTGTGGCACCATGGGTTAAGGATCCTGCATTGCTGCAGCTGTGGCATAGGTTGCAGCCAAAGGTTGGATTAGCTCTCTGGTCTGGGAAGGGGGCGGCCAAAAAAAAAGGGTAATACCAGAGAAAACCCACATGATTTCGGTTTAGCAATGAGTGTTTAGATACAATACCAAAACCATGATCCATGAAAGAAAAATATTGTTAGATTTCATTAAAACTACAAACTTTTGGTCTGCAAAAAAAAAAAGTTTAATAGAAATAAAAAGGTGAGCCATAGACCGGAGAAAATAGTTGCACCTAATAAAGGACTTGTAACCAAAATATATCAACTGACAACACCAAATGCTGACAGGGAGCAAGAGGAACGCCAGATGGTACAGCCACTGCTCAGTATGGTCTGGCGTTTCTTACAAAGGTCAACCGTCTCATTTGATCTAGCAATTGGCTCCTAGGTGTTTAGCCCAATGACTAGGAACATTAGGCCCATGATAAAACCTGTATACGAACGCCCTCAGAATTCATATTGCCAGAACCTGGAAACGACTCAGATAAGTGGATAAACCAACTGTGGTGCATCTGTACAACTGCGTATTATTCAGGAATTAAACGAAACTGGCTATTAAACCACAAAAAGATGTGCAGGAGGTTTAAATGTATATTGCTTAGTGAAAGAAGTCAGTCTGAAAAGTATTCGATTGCGGAATACTCAATTCTAACTAAAGGATATTCTGGAAAAGGTGAAAATTACAGAACAGTTAAAAACAACTATAGAAACAGTTAAAAAAACTCCAAACGAACCAAAAATTCAGCAGGGGTTGGTGGGATGGCTGTTTATACATCTGTCAAATTAACTGAACAGAGGGTGAACCCCAGTGTAAACTACGACTTTTAGTTATTAACAATGTATTAATATTAGCTCATCATTTACAACAAAGGTGCCACACCCATGTAGGATGTTAAAAATAGGGGAAACGTGAAGGGGGGAGAGGGGTGTGTGAGAATCCTGTGAGATCTATTCAGTTCTGTATAAACCCAAAACTGCTCTAAAAAATAAAGTCTGGGAGTTTCTGCTGTGGCGCATCTGAAAGAACTTGACTAGTATCCATGAGGATGTGGGTTCAATCCCTGGCCTCACTCAGTGGGTTGAGGATTCGGTGTTGCTGTGGCTGTGGTTTATAGGTTGGCAGCTACAGCTCCGATTTGAGCCCTAGCCTGGGAACCTCCATATGCCCCGGGTGCGGCTCTAAAAAGTAAATAAATAAGGAAATCAATAAATAAAATCTACTAAAAACTTTGCAGCGGTCATCCGGAACCCCCAGAGATTTGCAATCAGCACCCTACTTGGAGGAACACACATGCTGTGTTTGAATACTTCTGGAAGACACACACGGACGAAAACTTGATTCTGCTACCTGTGTGCCCCCAGCACCTGTCTGGAACACACAGGCCTTAAAAGTCTGGTCAATAAATGAATATACTGAACAAATGAACGGCAAGGGGGACTGCAGTGAGGTGCATCAAGTTCAGTGACGGCAGAAGAAAACCAGCAAAAGCCTGAGCCATCAGAAGGTGGCCTCCGTGGTGTTTGATGTTAGTGCCACGGGCATACTGATAACAGAAATGCCACTGGAAAAACGTCTTCTGTGAACCACGGATGTCTGGTCCCTCGGGTGAGTGCCAGGCGTCCATTCACAGCCCAGCAGAGCCCGTCCTCTCAGGCCAGGCTCTTTCCACGCTCAAGAGCCTCCAGGATCAACTTCCTGGCATCTTTTGTTTCCCATCACCGGGGTTTAGTAACACTGAGGTCCAGTCTCAGAGGCTCCTGAGCCACAAACAAGATAATTTTTTAAAAATATGAGACATTTTTGTTTACAAAATTTTCTTTTCACCAAGCAAGAAGCTACCATCCCAGAACTGTGGGCTCAGTGCTGGACACCTGGCAATCCAAGCTGCATGGATTAAGTGTCCTAACCAGGGACAAGTGCCAAGTACAAGACACACACACCAGACACTCGGTGTGTGATTCCTTCCAGCTTCCTGATTTCGGGTAAGACGGGGGAGGGGAAGGCAGGGATGAGGGGGAAGGGAGGAAGCTGCTATAAGCTCATTTTGGAAGTTGGGCAATAAAAGAAAAGTGCATTAAGAAGGCGGATAGAAGAAGCAACATCAAAACTTTTTTTTTTTAATATTTTTCTTTTTAAAGTTTGAAGAAAGAATAAACAGAAACCAATAAACCCCATACAACTGACATACTGCATTAATTTTAAGCTTACCTATATGTAAGGAATGCTTTTAAAAAGAAACTATCACTATTATCCTTACACAGGACTTAAATCCCAGTGGGAATTATCGCTAGAAAACATTCCGGATATTTTAGAATCAAGTCTTTTCAGTCAGGTACAGAGCAAACGCAGCCCCGCAGTGTCAGAGATCTTGTCTTTCAGCATCTCAGGGAATCCCCAGGAGAGATGACGGGTACAATTATAGCCAGCGGCTCTGTCGAGGAGGATGAGATTCTAGGCTTGGGGGCCAATTCTGTCATCAGACTAATTCAGGAAGCAAACTCAATGTTTATTATCCACTTCATTTTTTTTTGTCTTTTTAGGGCCACACCCACAGCATATGGAGGTTCCCAGGCTAGGGATAACTGTTGCTGTGGCCTACAACCGCAGCCACAGCAATGCCAGATCTGAGCCGTATCTGCGACCTACACCACAGCTCACGACAACACCGGATCCTTCACACACTGAGCAAGGCCAGGGATCGAACCTGCAACCTCATGGTTCCTAGTTGGATTCGTTTCTGGTGTGCCACGACAGGAACTCCTCCACTTCATTTTTGAAAAGCAATTAAACAAATTTAGCCTACCTGCTAAAGTACGGTCAAGTTCAACAAAGTACAGGATTTTTTTTTTTGTCTTTTGTCTTTTTTTAGGTCCGCACCTGTGGCATATGGAGGTTCCCAGGCTAGGGGTCCAATCTGAGCTGTGGCTGCGGGCCTACACCACAGCCACAGCAACGCGAGATCCGAGCTGCATCTGCAACCTCCACCACAGCTCATGGCAACGCAGGATCCTTAACCCACTGAGCGAGGCCAGGGGTCGAACCACACATTTTCATGGACACTAGTCGGGTTCATTAACCAGTGAGCCATGATGGCAACACCCAGGATTTTTAATGAAGAGAAAATATTCCCAAAGTTGGATTTTAACACCCTACTCTTCTCTTAGCTAAAAGAACAATGTTAATTTATGCAAGTTATCAATTATATATCACACAAATAATTTACCAGTTTTGCATCCATATACAGATTACAAACAACTGTCTTCTGCACATCCGAACGTAAAATACAGCATTAAAAGATTGTTTTCTACAAGTTATTATGCCAAGTGAGCTGAAGTAACATTAATTATTCATTTTCCTTTTTCATTGATTAGTAGATTAAGACTAAAATACAACCATTTTGATGCTAACAAAAATGAAAGCAGGTGCATTGTCAATAATGGATGAAGCTCACAACCAATTATTCTTATGCAATCACAAATTAACTACAGTTAATTTTTTCATTTAGGCTTAAAGAAATGCTACACCTGAAAAATATGCACGTTCTTGAGAAACAGTAATACGGGACTTCAAAACCCAAAGATGAGGATAAAACACAAGTCAATGAGTCCTAAGAGAGTTTTAGTTTGAATAAAACCATCTTAAAATTCTTTTTTCTTTGGCCTCGCCCAAGGCATGGGAAAAGTTCCTGGGCCAGGGATGGAACCTTCGCCACAGCAGTGACCACACTGGATCCTTAACCCACTGAGCCACACGAGAACACCAAAACCATCTTAAAATTTTTAGGTGAAGGATTCCGCCCTCCTCCCCCCAAAGACTAGGGGGTTTTGTTGTTTTTATTCCAAAGCAAACAGTCTGTTTTTTTTTTATTTTTTATTTATTTATTTTTTTGCTTTTTATGGCCACACCTGCAGCATATGGAAGTTCCCAGGCTAGGGGCTGAATCAGAGCTGTGGCTGCCGGCCTACACCATCTGGATCCTTAACCCACTGAGCAAGGCCAGGGAACAAACCTGCATCCTCATGGATCCTAGCTGGGCTCATTACCACTGAGCCACAATGGGAGCTTCCAACCAGTTCTAATCAAACAAGTTTAAAAACACAAAACGGAGTTCTCGTTGTAGTGCAGTGGAAATGAATCTGACTAGTAACCATGAGGATGTGTGTTCGATCCCTGGCCTCGCTCAGTGGGTTAAGGATCCAGCATTGCCGTGAGCTGCGGTGTAGGTCACAGACATGGCTCGGATCCTGCACTGCTGTGGCTGTGGTGTAGGCGGGCAGTTGCAGCTCAGATCCCACGTCTGGGAACTTCCATAAGCCGTGGCTGCAGCCCTAAAAAGACAAAAAATAAAAACACAAAATAGAACAGGGTTACTGCTCCCAAACGCTGGATGGAAAGCCATTAATTCCTTTAATCTAAAAACGCATACTCCGTAGATGGTGGCTAGTCGTTTTAGGATTGGAATTTAAGTGAGAGTCCACAGAATCTGCAACCTACTTTATCTCTTATCCCACAGGGCCACTGAAGGACAGAAGCTGCAGCAACAGGATAACTTGGTGCTTTCACAGTTCAAAAGCAGTTCTCACCTTCTTTGACCTTATGGGGAAGATGACAACCCTAAGATCCTCAGAGCCAGCAAGAGCCGACAGGCTCAAGTGGTCCCCTTGCGCCCAGCGGTACAGCAAGCTGCCCTGCAGAGACGGCCCCATGTAGCCTTCAGCCTGTCCGGAAGGACCTCTTTCACCCCCACTGCACAGAGGAGGAAGCTGCGGCTCTGGGAGGTTAGATGATTTCCCCCAAATCACACCAGTGCTAAGGGTGTGGGGCTGGAGTCTGAAGTCATGTCTCACCGTGGGCCTGGGCTCTTAATGACTTTGCATCCTCAAACACCCCAAAGGAATGAGATTTTCCCTCCAGGGCTCCCAGGACAGAATGGTGCCCAGCGAGACTGAATTACAGGGAAAGACCTGTCTTCCCAGCATCTGCCTCTGGAGGGGGGTGGTATCACAGAGGCAGGACACACTGGGTAAGCACCGGCCTGGTCCTCTGAAGCCACTACAGCTCAGGGTTTGGGCTGCACAGGAAGTAAAACCAAACCGTGCGAACTGGCCTCCTGGCCCCCGCCCCGGCCCAAACCCAGAGGCCCAAAGGCCCAGAGGCCCTGACCCCCAGCCACACAGTGGCCTCCTTGTCGGTGCACCTGACCTTCTGAAACAAACTAAAAACTGCTTTAGGAGGAACTGGGCGGCCATCAACACATAATGACCCACTGCACAAGGCAGGGAATCCTGCTGCCCGGCGCTCAGAGGAGGGCTGGGCCACGGCCCACGCTCGGTGCTGCAGGTGGGAGGCTCTGGGTGGGGTGCGGAGGGTGGTCCCACCTCCTCCCTGCCTCCGCGGTTCACCTGTAAAGACGGCCCCCGGCAGGACCAGGTGAGACCCTACGGACAGGACAGAGGGAAGCGTGGGATGCCCTGCAATGCTCCTAACTGCTGGTTCCCACCGAGGGGCGCGACAGGGCAGGAAGTGCTGAGTGATGATGACGCCGGGCGAGCGAACCGGGCCATCTGGTTCACAGGGATGGAGAACTGCGCGTTCGCACGGCTGAACAACGAACCCCGGGCCCACATCTCCAGCTGCCGCCTCAGCATTTCCACTTGGGCTAAGATGCGTCCCACACCGGAAACATCTAAAAGCAACCCCAACCCTCAGCCGCCACACCCGACTCCACGCCCAGGAGCCAACGCAGAGCAAACCCCACTGGCCCGTCCAATCCCAGTCCAGCCCAGTTCTTGCTCCCCTGGACTGCCGCCACAGCCTCCCTGCCTCCCCGTTTCCATCCTGCTACCGGCTACTCTTTCAGCTACACTTTTCAGGAAGAGCCCTTAAAAAGGTTAAGTCAAACCACGTCCCTCCCAGTTCAAAACCTGCAGAAGGTGAAAAGGCAACTTTCTTATCACCATACCAGGCTGTACAGAACCTGGTCCCACCCTCGCAGCCTCCAGCCCTCACCCCTCCCAGACTGTGACCCAAGCTCACCAGGCCTCAGAACGCTGGGCTGCAGCCTCCGCTGTCCGCCCCCCCCCACCTCCCCCACAGCTGCCTGCCGCCTGCCTCGCCCCAACCCCTCTTCTCCATCAGTCACTGGCCCCTCGCCTTCTTACCACCCAGCAAACTGGACCTGTCTGTTTACTGCCCACTAGAACACAGGTGCCCAAGAGCAGGCATTTTTAGGTAATGATTTATCCCCGAAGGACCAACAACACCTGCCACATCGATGCTTATTTGAACAGGGTGCATCCTATTTAAATGAGGAAAGAAGAACTACTGTCATCTCTTCATTACTAAATATTTGGTTTTACGTGATTTTCAGAAAACCTAGGACTTTTTCAAGGGACCGATTTTCACAACTGCAAAGAAAACAAACCCTGTACTCACTCCAGTACCACAATGCTCACCTTCCGTCCAGCACAGGGACTCTACCTTGGAACCAAGAGAGGAAAATTTATTTATTTTTTGTCCTTTTAGGGCTGCACCTGCAGCATATGGAGATTCCCAGGCTAGGGGTCCAATCGGAGCTGTTGCTGCCGGCCTATGCCACAGCCACAGCAACGCCAGATCTGAGCTGCGTCTGCAACTTACATCACAGCTCACAGCAACACCGGAGCCTTAACCCACTGAGCAAGGCCAGGGATCGAACCAACAACCTCATGGTTTCTAGTCGGATTCGTCTCCGCTGCGCCATGACGGGAACTCCAACAGAGGAAAATTTAAAGGGACATGTAGACACCATCAAAGTGATGAGTAAATGAATTACTTATGGATTCAAAGAAATACGTGTGGAACATTCCATTTTAAAAGCACTGTCCCCCTCCAATGTCGTTAGCAGCACTATTCACAATAGCCAAGAACTGTAAATAATTAAGTGTCCATCGACAAAGGAATGGATAAAGATGTGGGGTGCACATGCGCGTGCACGCGCACACACACACAATGGAATATTACTCAGCCATAAAAAGAATGAACTAATGCCGTCTGCAGCAACATGGATGGACCCAGCGATTATTATCCTAAGTCAGAAAGAGAAAGACAAATATATATCACTTATATAATCTAAAAAAAAAGATACAAATGAACATATTTACAAAACAAACAGGCTACAGACATAGAAAACAAATTTATGGTTATCAAAGGAGAAAGGAGAGGGGGAGATAAATCAGGAGACTGGGATCAGCAGACACAAACTACTACATACAAGATAAACAACAAGGTTCTACTGTACGGCACAGGGAACCACATTCACCGTCTTGAGAAAACCTGTAATGGAAAAGAATCTGAAAAGGAATATACAGGAATCACTTTGGTGTACACCAGACACTAATACAACACTGTAAATCAACTGTACTTCTATTACCAAAAAAAGGAGCAGTGCCCAAGAAGTTTACACAGCCAAAACAAAACAAAAAAGGAGACCTTGGTACATCACGATTTTCTATTGTTATTAAGAAGGAAGCGGCTATCAGCTAGGCTTTGAGTTATAAATACCTCAGGTACGTACACACACACACCCACACACACCCCCCCCAGCTTCACCGTACTCAATAATCACAGGAATAGACTTAATCCGGGCTCTAAGAGTCTAATTTTTAGTTGTACAGAATGTCTTTTTTTTTTTTTTTTTTTTTTGCTTTTTAGGGCTGCACCCAAGGCATATGGAGGTTCCCAGGCTAGGGGTCGAATCGGAGCTACAGCTGCCGGCCTACACCACAGCCACAGCCACACCAGATGAGAGCCATGTCTGCTCATAGCAACGCCAGACCCATAAGCCAGGAACCTTGACCGAGTGAGGCCAGGGATCAAACCTGCATCCTCATGAATACTAGTCGGATTCCTTTCCGCTGAGCCACAACAGGAACTCCCAAGAGCGTGTCATTTAATTTGCCTTTAGTCACCTCTTAACCTTTGAACTCATGCTCCTCAAATATTAGTCAGCTTTTAATAATGCAAAAACGTTGAATCCTAATAATACTTTTATTTCAACTTGAAATGAGACACACACACACACAGGACCTGCAGCCTGTCACTCAAAATTCTGAGGCTCCAATTTCAATCTATACTCACCATCTCCCACCATCCCCCCCACGAGCTCCGAGTCTCAGGCAGGGTGAAATATGCCCTGTGCCCTCCACAAGTCCCCTCCACCAGAAACCACGCCCTGCCTCCCTCCAATGCTGGCCTCTGGATGACTGCGTCTGCTGACTCAGGCTGCCCCTGCCTCCTCCACCCCCACGCTGGTAGCATCATCTCCTCCCCTGAACTCTCACACTTTCTGTTTTTGCACTCGGTCCTGAAGGAAAGCTACGCAGGTATGTCTTTTCATCATCTCCCTTACTATGTTGTAGCTATCTCACAGGTGGGGGCTAAGTTTACTAAGGTTGTAAATGCTAGTCATGGTTTCAGGAAAGCCTGGAGAAACCTGATTCACAGAGTGAGAAGGAGAGACCCATGCTTTAATCTAATACACTCATTTAGTCCATCAACAAACACTTCCAAGCCCATGCTAGAGCACATCTAAGTCTCACCTCCTTGCCTCAACAAAAATTTCGCAGTATGTGGGTGGGTTGTGGGGGACACACATCTGTTGTAACTGTTGCCACCTCCCCCCTCTGGAACCTTCTGCAAACAGACCCTGCTAAGGACCTGCCCCAGCCTTGGAATCCTTCTTGAGACATTGTTGCAAACAGAGCTGCTGGCAGAGCCTTAGCAGATTTTACAGGACCCTCTATCCTGGGCTGAAGGCTGGCTTCCCGTTCCTTCCCTCCGCGGGATTTCGGTCCACGCACAGGCCCTCTGCATCCTTCAGGCCCACACCCCGACTTCCCGATTTTGTTCCCTGCGCCCAACGTTTGTGGAACCCTCTTTAAGGAATACAATATTACAAATTACAAATTAAGTACAGGGTTTTAGAAGAGGTCCTAAAACTTAAGAGGTCTGAAACCCTAAGCTCTCGAGTCTGTAGGAAACCCTCTGCTCCCCATAGACTCAACCAACTGGAATTTAAAGCCCAGCTTCACTCCTCACTAGTTGTGTGAATTCAGATAAATGACCGAACCTGAAGTTTCCATGCACTTGTCCATAAAACAGTAATAACACCTCTCGCCTCAGAGGATGGCTGTGAGAATTCAATGAGATGCCTGCATTTTGTATTTCTATTAACGCCAACAAAAGATTTTCTACCAAGATTTTTTTTTTATATTGAGGTATAATTGACTGGCCATATTGTATTAGTTTCAGGTGTACAAAATGATGATTCAATGTTTGCATAAACTGCAAAGCGGTCACCACAAGAAGTCTAGTTCCTGTACAAAGCTCCTTCCCCCCGCCGTTTTTTTTTGAGTTAACTTTTACTCTCCCGGCAACGCGCACCAATATTATTGACTGTAGTTACCATGCTGTACATTACATCCCAACCACTTACTCGTTTTAAAACGTGGAGTCTGCACCTCCAGATTCATTGTGCTGGTCATGCTGATCCAGGCAGGGCCAACTAGAACCCTTCACAAGGTCACAGTGAGGTCACAAGGCAGTGTTCGGGGGGACGTGCTATTCAAGCAGCGAGCGGCTATCTAAAAGCACAGGACAAACTCTCTAAAAGATTTCTGACCAACCAGGTTCCTAATTCCAATATTCAGATACCTCCCCTGGTGCGAAGCCAAGGGAACACAATACGGTCTGTTCCTAGCGTTGCTGCTGGGTGGCCCGCCTTGGCCAGGGGGCTCGGAAGTATGCACCCCTAGCCCCTGAATTATTACAACGACTATTACATTGTTTTTAGTATGAATCATTTCGGACACTCCCCATATTGGGTATTTGTCAGAAGCTCCATACCTAACGGGTTTTGTGTGTGCGCACGCATGGTAGAATACACATGACAAATGTACGCATGACAGTGACGTCGGATACATTCACTATGTTGTCCAACCATCAACACTACCCAGTTCAAAAACATTTCACCCCCTGAAAACCCTGAGCCCGTTAAGTAGTCGATCCCACTGTCCCCTCCCCAGCCCGTCAACCACCAGTCTGCTGTCTCTTTGCTGACTATTCACGTTTCTTTTTTTTTTTTTGGCCACACCTGCGGCATATGGAAATTCCTGGGCCAGCGATGGAATCCAAGCCACATCTGCGACCTACGCCACAGCTGTGGCAACACTGCATCCTTAACCCACTGCACCACAGTGGGAACTCCTGGAAATTTCTTATGAATGGAATCTTACAGTAAGTGGCCTCTTTATCTGGCTTCTGTCACTAAGCATCATGTTTTCGAGGGTCATCCATGCTTAGCAAGTATCAGTACTTCATCCTTTCTTAGGACTGCGTAACAGTTCATGGTCTGGGTGTACTGTATTTTGTTTGTATCAGCTGCTGGAGAGTCAGGCTGTCTCCACCTGTGCCCGTGGGAGTAACGCTAAGATTCTGCATGGACATATATTTCATTTCTCTTGAGCAGACAGACATCTAGGGAATGGGAGTGCTGGGACACTTACTTTTTGAGGAGCTGGCAGGCTCTTTTCCAAGGCAGAGGCTCGCTTTACCTTCCCACCAGCAATGCACGAGCGTTCCAACTTCTCTACGTCGCTCCCCAGGCAGGCTACTGTCTCTTTAATTAGAGCTGCCGCAGCGTGCCAAGTGCTCACACCTTTTCCTGAGCTCCTCGCCATCATTACCCTTTTGCTTGTTTTTGCTTGAGGGATAACTGATTTACACTGGCAGCCTTACTCTGAGTACTTCTGTGAAGTTACCCACACCAGGAAAACGTACCGGAGGAAGCGCTGAGGACGGAGAACCTCCAGAGCCCCTCCTGTGCTAACAAAGAAGCTCCCTGACCGCCAAGGCTGTCACACCCCATCATGGCATCTCCTGTGGGTGGGCACCTGTGCCTCAGGGTCAGGGAAGGCCTCACTGGTGCCACGATTCTAACTACACCTGTCTCTGGCCTGTCCCTGTCCCTTTAGCTCAGCCGTCCCCCTCCCTCTGCCTGTTATGGGGCCACACCCCTTTGCTGTGGGTGGTGCATCTGACCAGAGCCGCTCCTCTTTGGCGAGCTCCCTTGGCGAGCTCCCGAGTCCCGCCCCCACCTCTGCTGGAGTTAGAACTTCGTGTTTTGTTTCTGATTCATGATTTTAGGCCTAACCTAGTGCCCGAAGAGTGACAGACACCTGGGGGCATCTGTAAGAGGATGAGGTGGCGGTCCTGAAGCAGGGCCCCTGGGGTCTCTGTGCCCTACGGAGACCCGTACCCACGCTGCGCCCCCCACCCCTCGACCCACTGCTCTTTGGCTGTCCCGGCTGAAAGCTGAGAACGCTATCCTTTGAGGAGAAAAAGACCAATTTAAATAACTGGGTTTAAATAAGATCATTTTCTCTTCAAACACTTCAATATTCAAAGAGTTAAAAGAACAGGCAAGAAAGTGCATTGGAAAAAAAAATAAGCAACAGTGTTTCAGATCTACCTTCAGGCTATATTATGATCTTGTGATCAGGAATTATTAAATGTTAAACTGACTAATCTTTTTCTTCTTTTTTAGGGTTGCACCCGCAGCATATGGAAGTTCCTAGGCTAGCGGTGGAACTGGAACTGCAGCTGTCAGCCTACACCACAGCCACAGCAACATGGGATCCAAGCCTCGCCTGCGACCCACATCACAGCTCACTGCAATGCTGGATCCTTAACCCACTGAGTGAGGCCAGGGATCGAACCTGTGTCCTCATGGATACTAGTCAGGTCCTTAACCCGCTGAGCCAAAACAGGAACTCCTAAAGAGGTACAATTTAAAACACAGAATATCCTCTTAAAGTTTTAGAAATTTATATATATAAATTATAAATTTATAATATTTATACATGTTTCTAAAACACATATATGTTATACCACCAACATGCCTAAATATGGACTTGTATGGTATGTGCTTATATAGACGTTATAAATTCTACATTTATAAATTATAAGCCTATCTTTCTCTACAGTTAGATCTTTCTTGCTCCAAAAGAGATGTTAAAACAGGCGACTGCCACCTGAAAACTGAAATTACAAGAGTCATTTGCCAAGTTGGAATAAACGGTCATATAATAAACGTTCCTAATACAAAATACGAAATCTTGATTCCATCTGATGAAAACCAAAATACAGACTCACAGTCACATGCTGAGTCCGTTTCAGACTATATGATGGTTGACTATCTACACAACCTGCTCAACTCTAATGGACAAGACAATCTGACTGCCGTAAAATACATCAAGTCAGAAAAAGCCATTCTTTCCGTCTAATAGGTCACATAGCTGGCAGACTGCCTGGGATCAAATTAACCAGCCATTAACCAGCTGGGTGACTTTGAAAAGTTATTTAACTCTCTTTGAACCCCATTTCCTCTTCTGTAAAACAAAAACAACAATAATAGCACCTACTTCGGAGGGCTGTCAGGAGGACTACAGGGCTTAATACGCACATGGCAGGTATCATATGAAGCAAGTAAAATAAATTCCCTATGGACGTCTCCTGTTTTTGTGGAAAGGATTTAAATCTCTGTAAAGTGAGCCTAACTTCTAACTGAAAGATCAATGGTTTGGGTCACTAAGAACTGTTTTGGCTCAACGTACCTTTCTCACTGACTCTGGTATGAAGTTTTATCTGAATGAAGAACATCTCTTCAAAAACATTTCAGGTATCCCTTTTTTTTTTGTTATTATTTCCTAGAATACTGTCGGGTGAACTTTTGAGTACAAACCAGACAAAACTGTAATAGGTATATTTCTTAAAAGTTCCTACTGATAAGCATTCTTTCAATAACAAAAGAAAACCTGTGATTTTCTAGGCTCCCTGAGGGTGAGGAGATAACACCTGTTTTGTGCCTAATTTAAGAAGCTGGTCCTAGAGCTGCCACTGTGGTGCAATGGGACGGGCGGCTCTCTGCAGCGCCAGGATGCAGGTTCAAGCCCGGCCTGGCCCGGTGGGTCTGGTGCAGTGGCTGCTGCGGCATAGGTCAGAACTGAGGCTCAGATCTCAGGCCCCGCCTGGCCCAGGAGCTCCACATGCCACAGGGCAGCCAAAAAAGGAAAGGAAAAAAAAAAAAAAAGGAAATTGGCCCAGACAATTTCATAGATGATTTAAAATACTGTACTAGCTGGCTGAGTTGGAACAAAATAACAGTCTAAATTTATGTAATGGAGGAGTTCCGGTCATGGCGCAACAGAAACAAAACCATGAGGTTGCGGGTTCGATCCCTGGCCTCACTCAGTGGGTTAAGGATCTGGCGTTGCCGTGAGCTGCGTTGTAGGTTGCAGACCTGGCTCGGATCCGAGTGGCTGTGGCTGTGGTGTAGGCTACAGCTCTGATCAGACCCCTAGCTTGGGAACCTCCCTATGCCGCAAGTGTGGTCCTAAAGAGACAAAAGACAGAAAAAGAAAAAAATTTATGTAATGGTGAGGTATAAGCGCCTCAAAGGAAATTTATCAGCTCCTCAAAGAAAGTCCTCTGTTATTCTTTGAGAAATAAATGAGAACAAGCTTTATTTTTCTATGGTTTAAAGATGAAAAAAACTGGTTCAAAATTTCCTTTAAATACTTTGCTAAAATCTTTTCCCTGACCATTTCTGTCTTCTTTTTCCACCTTTTCCGTATTTCCCAGGTTTTTAAAAAATAAACGTCATTTGACTTAGAGACAAAACTGGAAGTTTCAGACACATTCAGTTCCCTCTCTTAAATGAGTGGCTGTTCCTTGAGTTGCACTGTGTACCTGCGATAAAGATTTACGTGCATGGCTTCGGGTCCACACCCCAACGGCCACAGTCACGTGAATTATTACTCATATGACTTACTTAACAATCACAGTGGATTAAAATATCTTACCTGCCAAATCCTGACTACAGAGCTCTGGTCTTTGGCGTCGAGTTTGTTTGTTCCTTCATTCCTCCCTACAAGGCAGCGCGGTTTCCTTCCAAGCTGTGGCTGCTAGGATGCTGCTGGTATGTGTGTCGAACCCAAGCAGGTGGTGAGCAACGGCGGCTTCTTCTTCGGAGAAAAGGTTGTCACACTCCGCATGCCAGCACTGTCCTCTGAGACTGAAGCCACTGCCCCCCACTGTCAGGGTAAAGGCAGCATGGGGCTGGGTCGTCAACAGTTCAGGTCTCATGGGCCAGACGGACTTCTTTTTGCAACTACTCAGCCCTGATGCTACAGCCTGAACGCGGCCACAGACAACACAGGAACAAGAGGCCACAGCTGTGGCCCTGTCCCCCCAAACTGTATTTACCAATGGGGTGGTTGAGAGCATTTAGCATAAAAATGACTAGAATCTGGAACTTCTCTTGAATCATTCAGACTTTTCTATCACTTTCGATTACAGTTGCCAGAAAGCAATGGTGTTTTCTGAATATTTTCTATAACAGGAGAACAGACTCCATTCATAAAGGACCTTTTATTTTCAAAAGAAAACCACCAGGAATGACTTTTTTCTTGGGGGAAGGATGTTTATCTGGCCTATTTTTAGAAAATTCAAACCTGCTATTTCCTAAGTTTTAGATAGGGTAACTCACAAACTTTGGGGATTTACATTAAAGTATTTTCCACAAAGTCTGAGTCACGCCTCCTGCGAAACTGGCAGAATACCTTTGTTGATATGGACACAACAGAAAATAAAGGAGCCCACCCCCCCACTTTTTAAGGGCCCCACCCGAGGCATATGGAGGTTCCCAGGCTAGGGGTCGAATCGGAGCTACAGCCACAGCCACAGCAATGCAGGATCCGAACCGCGTCTGTGACCGACACCACAGCTCATGGCAACGCCGGATCCTTAACCCACTGAGCGAGGCCAGGGATTGAACCCGCAACCTCATGGTTCCTAGTCGGATTCTTTAACCGCTGCACCACGATGGGAACTCCAAGAAGCCTTTCTATTGCTTTGCAAATTCTAAATGTTTTACGACAATTTCATCAAAGGGCAAGTCACATTCCACCCACTGCTTTTTATTTTCTAAGGAAATGATATCATTTAAACCAGAGAAGCGCTACCATTGCCTGGCTCTTCTACTTTTCATTTCTTGGCGACTTCAAAGGGCAAAAGTTCCACACCCCCATAGGTGACCCTGACATGGAAGAGAACAGAATGACAATGAAACCCCTACAGAAAGAATCCTTCATCGAGGAGAGCTGAGAGGCCCAATCAAGCATCAGCAGAATTTAGACTGTTGAGAACTTCTAGCTTCGTAAATATACCTCAATAATAACAAGACAAATAACCCAACTAAAAATGGGCAAGGGATCTGAACAGACGTTTCCCCAAAGAAGATATGCAGTGGCCAGCAAAAATGGGAAAAGATGCTGGACACCATTAGCCTCTAGGGAAACATCAATCAAAACCCAAATGAGGCAGTTCTTCACACTCCCTAGGACAGCTAGTCAAAACACAGACAACAGCAGGTGTGGGCGAGAATGTAGAGATCCTGGAACCCTCATACATGGCTGGGGGGGATGTAAACTGGTACGTTCAATTTGAAAAACAGTCTGCAAGTTCCTGAAAGGGTTAAATTTAGAGTTTACCAGATGAGCCAGCAAAACCATTCCTAAGTAGATACCCAGAGACAGAAAAACTATGTACAGACAAAATTTGTACATGCATGTTCATGGGAGCATTATTTTTAACAGCTTAAAAGGTAGAAACAACCCAAATGTCCACCAGCTGATAAAACAGATCAACAAAACATGGTCTATCTACACAATGGAGTATTACCTATCCACCAAAAGAAAGTACTGATACATATCAAAATGTGAATGAACCTTTAAATCACTGTACTAAGTGAAAGAAATCAGAGACATATGATGATATATTGTATGATTTCACTTACATGAAATGTCCAGCAAAACTGAATCTAGAGACAAAATATATCCATTAAAATATATTAAAAACTGGAGTTCCCTTCGTGGCTCAGTGGTTAACAAATCCGACTAAGAACCATGAGGTTGCGGGTTCGATTCCTGGCCTCGCTCAATGGGTTAAGGATCCGGCGTTGCCGTGAGCTGTGGTGCAGGTTGCAGACGCGGCTCGGATCCCGCGTTGCTGTGGCTGTGGCGAAGGCTGGCAGCTACAGCTCCTGTTAGACCCCCTAGCCTGGGAACCTCCATATGCCGTGGGTGCGGCTCTAGATAAAAGGCAAAAAGATTAAAAAAAAATATATATATATATATATATTAAAAACTGCTGGAGTTGGGGGGGCAGTAGGAAATGACAACTAAGGGTATGGGATTTCTTTTTGGAGTAAGGAAAGTATTTGAAAGTTGACTGTGGTGATAATTTAAAACTTTGAATATACTAAAAACTGATGAACTATACACTTTATTTTTGGGGCTGTACTCGTGGCATGTAGAAGTTCCCGGGCCAGGGATAGAACCCACACCACAGCTGCGGCAACACCAGATCCTTAACCTGTGGTGCCACACAGGAACATCCTGAACTATACACTTTTAACAGGTGAACTGTATTGTATATTAACTAGGTTTCAATAAAGCTATGATAAAAATATGATAAAAATTCAGATTTCCAAAGAACTTACTAGAACTGACGGTAATGAACAACAGTCACTAAAATTGAAAACTCAACAGAATCAAACAATTGGGAAGTAAAAAAAATTTTTTAAATGCTCTTTACAATAGGACAAAAACACCATAAATATCTAAAAATGTGTGTATAAAAATGTGCCAGAGGAGTTCCCCAGTGGCCTAGTGGGTCAAGGATCTGGCATTGTAACTGCTGTGGCTCAGGTTAGATCCTGGCTTGGGAACTTCTATATGCCATGGGTGCAGCAAAAACAAACAGAAAAGTCTAAGACTTCTAAAATGAAGAAATACAAAATAGTGCTAACAGAAATTAAAGAACTCCCAAGTAATTAAAAGGGTATACCATCTTCATGGATTGGAAGACTGAGTCAATTCTCCCTAAATCCATCTACAGATTCAACCTACAGTTAAAATCCTAGATTTTTTTTTAAGTAGGAATTGACAAACAGATTCTAAGATACATGGAAATGCAAAGTCCTACAACAGCTAAGACAAACTTGAATAAGAAGATCTACTTTCTCTACTTGTTATCTACCACTAGATAGTAAGATTTATCATAATGTTACAGTAATTAGGACAGAGTGGTATTGTTGCAAGGATTGCCAATATAGCACACAGACCGCAAAGGTGTGTTGTCTCCTCGTTTCCCAGTGACAAACCCAAGTGATGTGGACAATCACAGTTTTTCACTGATGATGAAGAGAGCCTTGCATGCTTTTTACTTGCACAGTTATCTTTGTGGTTCTGCACAGCAAAATGAGGACTGCTTGTATTTAAATTTAATGAGTTAAATGTATCATTTCAGAAATTAGAAAAAGAACAGCAGAGAATCCTAAAGACAGTACGAGAAAGACAATAAGGGTAAGATGAGAGATTAACCAAACAGAAAATGAAGATACAATGGAGAGAACTGAAAAGATCTGTTCATGAATCAAGAAACATCAAAAAAAAAAAGTACACTCTTACAAACTTAATACTACCTACTTTATGGAAGAGAGTAGTGTCAATGAAGAAACTGGTACTCAAGAACTGAGTTCTCAAGTACTGGTGGACCTCTGAAGTGGAGAACAGAAAGGCATCTTTCTGGTCTTGGAAACTCTGGAAAACATGAGGCCCATCGTTTCAGTTCATCTGCCCACAACCCCGACTGTGCTGCCTTAGTCCTACCAACCACGCAGAGGGTGAAGTCCAAGGTCCACAAGTTGACAGTGGCAACACAATAACATAGAATCACTGAGCATCTCTTGGATGTCGGACAGAGTTTCAGAGGAAAATAAAGTTGGGCCTTGCCTCCCTGGCCTGTCGCAGGATCCTTCCCAAGCAGCACTGATGCCAGCTACCATCCTCTCGCAGGTCACAACCTCCACAGCCCCTGCTCTGTCCTGCTTGGCTGCGGAGCCCGTGGCTAAGGACACAGGACACAGGACCCAGTGCGGCTCCCGCGGAGGACGTCTCGCCACCATGCGGAAGGATGTAATTGCCAAGCTCACCCTCACGGTCTACGAGCCTCCTCAAGGAAAACTGGGTGAGTGCCCACCCCGCAGACCACGGAGGAAGCACCTGTCCCTGGGGCGCCTGAGCACGGGATGAGGGACTGCACCAAGCATCTGGCGCACAGCGGGCTCTCAGGAGACCCGAGTTTCTCTACGAAGCACAGTGGTACAGAGTCAAGCAATACTTCTAAGAAGAAGATACTTACGAGAAAAAGATACATATATATATAAACATATTTTATTCCCGTCGTGGCTCAGTGGTTAACGAATCTGACTAGGAACCATGAGGTTGCGGGTTCGATCCCTGGCCTTGCTCAGTGGGTTAAGGATCCGGCGTTGCCGTGAGCTGTGGTGTATGTTGCATACGTGGCTCGGATCCCGCGTTGCTGTGGCTGTGGTGAAGGCCAGCGGCTACAGCTCCTGTTAGACCCCTAGTCTGGGAACCTCCTATGCTGCGGGTGCAGCTCTAGATAAAGGCAAAAAGACAAAAAAATAAAAAAATAAAAGAATAAACATTTTATATATACATTATATATACACATAATATATACATCTATATATAAACTTCTCTGTCATCTCCATCTTCCTTAACCTGTAGCGCCTGGCATTTATGGTGAAACCACTGGTGACCTGGGCACCGCACTTGCCAGCCCCTCCCCTGTCTTCGGATGCTCTGACACCAATGATCCCCTCTCATCTCCTCCATGCAAAGGTCCCCACTGTGGGGTCCCCGTTTTCTGCCTCAGCGACCTCCGCTTGGCTGCCTCTTCCCTTTCATTTCACCTCAGTGGGGGGCAGTGAAGCGCAGGGGCGAGGAGCCCAGATTCTCAGCTGGGACCACCTGCCCACCGTGTGGTCCAGGCACACACTCCGGCTCTGGTCTCACACGCAAAACTCAGCAGGGAGGGCGCCCGCACCCCACTGTGCGTGGACCGCGGTGAGACCAGCGCCCGGCGGAGAGCAAGTGCTGTGCTGCCACCGGGCACACACGTGCTGAGTCGAGACTGGAAAGGAGCAGCGGCGATGAGGCGCGACGGCGCAGGTACCTCGGCGGAGAGGAGGAGGAGAGGAGGAGGAAGAGGAGAGCGAGGCTGGGCAAGCAAGAAGCACCAAGAGTTCATGATTATAAGGTATCCGAAGGCTTGGAAAGACAGGCAAACAGGGCAGAGAAATGAAGGACTGATTCATATCCCTCATTCTTCCCCTGTGCCAGTGCCCACTTCCCAAATAGGACCAGGCTGGGAGGGACGGCTGAGGCCTTCTGGAGCAACGACAATCTTCAAGTGTCACGTATACACATGATAATAAAACCACACAGACACACAGGAGGAAAACAGCACATCAGAGACACAAGCAAAACGCAGAAGTGGAGCTCCTGCTGTGGCTCAGCAGGAACAAACCGACTAGTATCCCTGAAGATGTGGGTTTGATCCCTGGCCTCGCTCAGTGGGTTAAGGATCCGGCTTTGTTGTGAGCTGCAGTGTAGGTCGCAGAGGCGGCTTGGATCTGGCATTGCTGTGGCTGTGGTGTAGGCCAGCAGCTGCAGCTCCTATTCGACCTCTAGCCTGGGAAGCTCCATACGCCTCGGGTGAGACCCTAAAAAGACCAAAAAACAAAAAATAAATTAAAAGTAAACAAAAACCCACAGAAGCACTCTGCCATCCAGGGCACAGCTGAAGTGAGAACAACCTTTCACTCAAAGTTGTTGAAACGAGACCTGTGATAACCACAGATGCCTGAGCAGGGTCCTCACTGGGTACCTCCCAACACTCGCTGTCCTCGCTCCTTCAACTCACTGCTTGGCTAACTGTGCTGGGGAAACCTCTCTGGCTCCTGGGCCACTGGCATGTGATCCAAATCAGGTCAGGTGGGCACACGAGGATGTGTGCTGGGGCTCCTGCGTAAAGGTTTCCTCCTCTGTCAAGGGCATGCCTTCCTGTTTTGGGACACAAAGGAGGAAGGTAGGTGTGATGCCTGAGACTAGCAGTGGCAGCCATCTTGGTACCATGAGGAGATGGGCTTGAGGATGGGAAGACAAACTATTAGTTGGGCATTTCATTAATTTTGGGCAAAAGTATCATTAATGATTCACACTGTATTGAGTGAGCTGATGCCAAAAGAGGGAGGTCAAATGAAAGCACCCATACCTAAAAATCGAAATGGTACTGCTGCAGCTCTGTCTTGTAATAGATGCCAATCCAGTGAAGGGCTAATCAATAACTGTCCCCTTTTCTCTCTCTAAAGTAAGAAGGTACTGAAATGCTTAGCTTTGCCACCCTGATTAGCACTCATGATGTATTTGGCCAAGTTTTCCAAGTTGAATCCTCAACTACAAATTTCTATGAATTAAGTAACTATTTTACCCAGAGGATTTTCCTCATTCACCTCTCCAAGTATGAAAGTACCAAAATAAATATAACAGAAATTTCCTATCAAAAATAGGTGCAGCAGGTTAAGGAGCCAGCTTTGTCACCCCTGTGGTTCAGGTTTGACCCCTGGCCCGGGAATTTCCACCTGCCCTGGGCATGGCCAAAAGAAAAAAAAAGGAAAAAAGCATATGAAACGAAAAAGGTTATGTGTCCTACAACAACATTAAAAAATTTTTAATTCAGGGAGTTCCTATTGTGGCTCAGTGGTTAACGAATCCGACTAGGAACCATGAGGTTGCGGGTTCAATCCCTGGCCTTGCTCAGTGGGTTAATGATCCAACATTGCCATGAGCTGTGGTGTAGGTCGCAGACGCGGCTCGGATCCTGCGTTGCTGTGGCTGTGGGGTAGGCCTATGGCTACAGTTCCAATTCGACCCCTAGCCTGGGAACTTCCATATGCCACGGGTGCGGCCCGATAAAGGAAAAAAGACAAAAAAAAAATAAAATAAAAAATTTTTAATTCAAACACTAAAATGGAAAACTCCTCTTGTAATCAGTTTTAAAAACAATATGAATTCTTCAGCACCCCTCTCTCTTCCTTCCAGAGCAAAGGTTTTAAACTAAAAATTTTTAAAACTACAGGATTTTTACTGTTGCTGTTTTTCTCTTTTTATGGCTGCACCTGAGGCATATGGAAGTTCCCCAGCCAGGGGTTGAGTCAGAGCTGCAGCTGCCAGCCTACGCCACAGCCACAGCAATGCGGGATCCGAGCCACATCTGTGATCTACACTGCATCTGGCAACAACGCCAGATCCTTAATCCACTGAGTGAGCCCAAGGATCCAACCTGCATATTCACAGAAACGTCTGATCTTTAACCCACTGAGGTACAAGGGGAACTCCCAGGATTTTTTTGGGGGGAGGGGGGATAGGAAAACAAAGGTTTTTTCAGAGATAATCTCTTAAGGAATAAAAATTTTGAAATGATTTGTAATCATCACATATGTCATATCCTTTAAGTTTTAACAGATAGAATTTATAACGTAAGTTTCATAAAGTTATGAGCACCAACACCAAAAAGTCAGTAGAAAATAAGATCTTTTCAAAAAATGTGAAAAACACAGTCTCCCTTTGGTCTTTCTCTTTTTTCTATGAATTATCCACTGCTCTTCCCTACAGGAATTTAAACAGGTATCGGGTAGTATTTTAGTCTAAACTTTAACATCAAAATTAAAAACTAAGCAAACCAATAGAAGTAAACAGGCTTCCAAAAGCAACTCCTATGAGGACGGCACTTTATCAGGGAGTGGCTGTAAATGGGCAGAAAATTGTATATATAATAGAGTGGATACAAGCAAAAGGACAACCTGGAACAAAAACTAAACACGGCAAGTAATTTTTGCTCCCAGAATGAAAGGCATACACATGAAAGAAACTTCATCATTGCGACATATTTTCCTTATTGAAACTCCAGGTTTAAGCCTGTGTTTCTAACAACACTGGTTGCTGTGGAAATAGTTGATTCAACGTTATGAACTCAGAGCTGAATAAAGGAAGGTGTGGAACAGAAGTCTTATTTAAACAGTAGCGAGAACCATAAAAAATTAAACAGGCAAAGTGAATGACGGTGAGTCAAAGCGCCATGTTTTAGTGCAAGGGTCAGACATGTCCCCCACACCTGACACCAGGATGGCTCTCTTTAATGTGCGTCTGTTTTTGGAACCTTATCATCACCCCAACCATCCCTCAAATGTCCTATATTTTACTATCTGCTTCTGTCGGCATAACAGAGTGTGTATTTTATTAAATTGATCCTACTTCGGACAGAGTTATTATAGTTTAGACCTTGCCAGAACACACAGAAGTTACGGCACCAGCAGGATACAAGTCAGGGTTTTGAAAACTCTCTCCATGTGGCGTTCCGGTCGTGGCTCAGTGGTCAGCGAACCCGACTAGCATCCATGAGGATGCAGGTTCGATCCCTGGCCTCACTCAGAGGGTTAGGGATCCAGCGTTGCCATGAGCTGTGGTGTAGGTCACAGACATGGCTCAGATCCCACATTGCTGAGGCTGTGGTGTAGGCCAGCAGCTGTTGTTCCGACTGGACCCCTAGCCTAGGAACCTCCATATGCCATGGCTACGACCCTAAAAAGACAAAAACACCAAAAAAAGAAAAGAAAAGAAAAAATTCTCTACATGTAGTTGATTCTATCAAACACAGCAGTACTGACTATTCCTCATCCACCATCACTTCAAGCTTAGGTTCTGTCTACAAGTTTCAAGATTTTTTTTTTTTTTAAATGGCCACACCCACAGCATATGCAAGTTCCTTGGCCAAGAACTGAATCTGAGCCGCAGCTGTGATCTACGCCTCAGCTGAGGCAACACCAGATTCCTGAACCCACTGAGCCCGGCCGGGGATGGAACCCGCACCTTCGCAGCAACCCGAGTCGCTGCAGTCAGGTTCTTAAGCCTACTGCGCCACAGCAGGAACTCCTCGAGACTCTCCGGAAGCTCTTCAAGTACGAAAGGTGTCGAGGATGTAAATGAACCCAGGTCCACCGCACACCCAGCCGCCGGACCCCAGCCTCGTCGTCACACTTCAATTTGTTTCTTGGCTTTTACAAGTTAACAGTGTTCCAGGTAATCCTGAAAACCCCTGAGACGCCTAACAGAGAGACGGTGCCGACTATCTGAGCCTCGGACATCTGCTCCCGTGCCCTTCCCCGCTGCCCTTCCACTTTTTAAACGCAGACACACTTTTCTTTCAACACACACACTCCACCGATCCGACACACATTCTGAAGTCTGCAGTGTAACCCTCTGTCAAGGAGAACATACTCAACACATTTAAAAAATGATGCCTATGTGTGGGGCTATTAAAAAAAAAATCCACTTTTCCCCCTTTGAAGATGGCACAGTGAACTGCTTATAACAGAAAGGCCAGCGCTGCCGAGGCGTGGCTGCCTTGCCCTTCGCATGTGCACAGGAGATCAATTCATACCAGCCAAACCGGAAAAATCACAACTGAGAGCAACTGTGGAAGCGGTGGCAGCCAAGAGCGCGTCAAGGAGCCCGAGTCCCCGCGAGGTGAGTCACAGGAAGCGCTCCTGCCAGGCCGAGAGGCCCAGCACACGGCTCCTCTGGCCAAAAACGGAGGGGCAGCCTCCTGGGCGTCACGCCTCAGGGATCGGGGGCCCAGGGCCCAGACCTCAGAGGCAGCAGCCCCGTCCCCAGGGTGCAGGGAGGCCGGCTGGCTACCCGCCTCCGTCCGCCCGTAACCGCGCCTCCGCTTTCGACGGAGCCCAGACCAGTCAGTCGTTGCAGAAGTGAGCAGACTGGGGTGCTGGGCCGGCTCTCTTTCCTGTTCTGGACTTTGTGTGCCCGTCTCAGGGCCCGAGTCAGGGGGACCCGGAATGGACAGTCAGCTTACCCAGCTCCGTCGACACGGGGGACCCAGTGGCGCTCTCTCCGATCTTGGCCACTCCGTCGTAGTAGGCTTTTCCCGCCAGGATCATAGCTAGACGGGGGGCGGGGGGGACACACACCAAGTCGTCACTCAGACTTAGATAATGGAGGTTCTCTCCCAAACCTGAGTTCCTTCCGACAGAGGCAAGGGTGGCTCTCGGAAGGCAGGGCCTGTGCCGAGAGCTGTGCCCGACGGGAGGCCCCCACCCACTGGGGAGCCCCCTGGGATCCTGGCCTCGGGCCCGCCCTGGGGAAGCCCCAGCAGCAGAGGCTGGAAGCCCAGAGAAGGTCCCGCCTGCTCCCAAGGCCGGTTCCAGGGTGGACGTGCTCCTGACACGCATTAGGGCCGGGACATGTCCACTCCAGCCAGAGTCCTTCCCAAGCTGGCTGTTCTAGAGCCACACAGGTCTGCACCATGGTCAGTGGAGGGGCTTGCGTGGGGCAGCCCACGGTGGAACCCTGGCCTTCGGTGGCATTTTTACTTTTTCTGCTGAAAAAGATGCTCTCGGGCACAAGCAATTGCCAGAGCTGTTCCCAGAAGGAACATCTATGAACTCTGAAGTACATTATCATTGCAAAAAACAATGCAGTTATCTGAAAAACGAAAGTTCTTTTTCCTCCTTTTTGGCAGAGACAGGACAACTCTCACTGCTGTACATGCTGGATTCTGATTATCTTAAAAATGCCATTCCTCCTTTCAAACGGATTCTGAAGACGACATTATAATGTACAGAAATCTGATTTCGACTTTTCTTTTCCTTTCCTTTTTTTCTTTTGGACGGGGGAGGTCAGGAACAAGGCAAAACCTGGGCTTGGATTCCACTGTCACTTCCAACAACATCACCTTCTTGGGCAAGTCAGTCCTCTTTTTTGGAACAAGGGCTTTTAAGCTATAAAATGCCCCGCAGCCCGCAGACGGGACAGACAAAGGGAAGTCAGCACTGATTTCTTCTCTTGCTTTGTAACAAGCTAAGTTTGAGGACACTGAAGGGCTACCATAAGCAAGCCTTTCACTATGGCCTGGCCCATTTGCTGTGACTTGGGAGAAAATAACCGACCTCGCGTCAAGGCTGGCTTCCCGTGAAGACGTCAGTTTTCCCAGGAGCTTTGGCGCCCCCAGGATTTTGGAGATAAGAGAGCCCAGCCCCAAGGAATCTCAGATTCCTTTCCTCTCACTGAGAATAAAAACGCGGGGTGCACCAGTCTCTTTGCCCCAATTTACAATGGACGTTGTTTTTAAAAAGATGGATTTTAAAGTGTTTCAGGAGTTCCCGTCGTGGCGCAGTGGTTAAAGAATCCGACTAGGAACCATGAGGTTGCGGGTTCGATCCCTGGCCTTGCTCAGTGGGTCAACGATCCGGCGTTGCTGTGAGCTGTGCTGTAGGTCGCAGACGCGGCTCGGATCCTGCGTTGCTATGGCTGCGGCGTAGGCCAGTGGCTACGGCTCCTATTAGACCCCTAGCCTGGGAACCTCCACATGCCGCAAGCGCGGCCCTAAAATAACAAAAGGAAAAAAAAAGTGTTTCAAAGAGGAAAGGGGGAGGGCAGGAGGTCACAGAATGAATCAATGCGCAAGGCCAGTCGAACATACTGCAGGCCAGAAAACCAGTATCTTCATGGCATGTGAACCTATTTTTGCATGTCTTGCAGAGTTAAAAAATTACAAAAGGCATGGCTTTTACTGTGTGTGTGTGTGTATGTGTGTGTATGTGTATAGTAACTATATACACACACAAGTTTAGGAAATATAATGACCTATTACACTTATTTCATAAGACTGAGGATAATCGTAAAGCATAATTATAAAAAAGAGCAGTAAGGAGTAGCATTTATGCGGAGTTTCCAAAGCATCACTCCAGTGAATTAATCTCCGTAACTACATTAAGACACAGGTTGGTGGTGTCATCACCTCATTTCATGAAGGGGAGCAGAGTAGAGACATTCTGGGACACGCCCAAGGTCAACAGTGAATCAGGGGCAGAGCACACAACTCTGGCCAAGGAATTTCACTTCCTTGATTCTAAATCATGGCGCTTTTTGACTCTCTGGTCTCAGCCAAAACTGACAGAGACAGGACTCCACCTGAAAACAAGGTTTGTGGCCAGGGAGCTGTCAGGTTAACACAGGTAATATTTTAGTGGGAAGATTTTTCAATTGCAAGGTACTGATTAGCGGGAGAATGGTAATACAGGATTACACAACACAACATTTTTGGTTTGCGTCCACACATTAAATTGAAATTTTTTTTCATTAACTGTTGACTGAGGCTTAAAACTATTTAACCTTCCCAGTCTGGTAAAAATATCCTTTTATGACAAAGTTGCATGAACTTAAAAATTATGTAATTTACCTAGGAAAAAAAATAAATGATTTTATTTTCATAATTCTGCCCCCTTTGTGAATACCTTAGAGATTTTCTACTACGTACCGTTTTAAAGAATAAAGCATGTTAGTTCTATTTTAGTGGCTGGCCAACTACTTAATCCACCTAAACTACCTCCTTCTACCAGAAAAATTTGCCTTAAAAAATGATTTCATTAGGTTATGGTTCTGCTCAAAAACCTTCAGTGGCCTCCCACTGCTCACAGGCTAAGCCTGCCACACTCCAGATTCATTGGTAGATTTTGACAGTCATGCCTTCAATGAATCACACCTCCCAGAATTCCCAGCTCTGTAGTCCTCCAGCATGGTGATGGGTGGTTTGGTCATGTGACTTGCTTTGGCCATTGGAGTACCGTTAGGCATAATTCACCTGGGGCTTGCACTCTTGGGACAGCCAGCTATGCCTGAGGGAGGAAGTGAGCCCGGTCCTGGCCTAGCCCTGGCCCCAGCTGACTGCAGTTGCAGAGTGAGACCCAGGCGTATGGACCACTGCACTGCCTTTACGGGACCTTCGGAAAAAATGAACATTTGTCTTAGGCCCCCAAGCTTAGGACCAGTTTGTTACACAGCAAGTGGGTAACTGATGCTGCATCCAAATGCATTAATAATCTGCTCCTGTTCCACCTTATGTTTTACTGGCCCCTGACAGCTTCTCACCTGTGCTAGCGTGGACCTGAGGTCTTGGCTTAGATGCTATGTTTTCGGCTGAAGCGCTAGTAAGCTGCACCTGCCAGCGGGCTCAGCTCCTACACAGTCTCCTGCGTGCTCCATTCTCAACTGACCTCTTGCTCAAATTCCTGTGACGCTGCTGTCCCACGCTCTTCGCCAGCTGTACCTCCGGCCCTGCGTTATAATCTAACTACCAACTGCACATCTGGCACCCTCAACCCTATTGCAGATTCTTCCCAAGACCCCAAAGATTTTACTGCAATTTCTCAAGGGCATCAGCCAAAAACAGATGGCCCGCAGAAATTCTGGAAACACCTTATAAAGTGCAGACTAGGCCCCAGGAAGTGTTAGAGTGATAAAAGCTCTCTGGGGAGAAGCCTGGTTAACAGGAGGCTCAGCTGTGGGCCGCTCAGTGTCGCCTTATAAAACCCTGCCTCAGAGAGGCAGCTCATGCAAGAAACAGAAACAAACACTGCAGGTCAGAGTGGCTTCCTTCACAAGGACGTATGAAGCAATGACTTTGTGGCCTTGTGACCAAGCAGTCGTCTGGGGAGAGGCAGCTGTGCAAGACCTTCCAAAACAAGGCTCTGGCTCTTAGAAGGAGGGAACGGGGCACCCCCGGAAGTCCCCGTTACTGCTGGAGGACAAGGGAAGAAAATCCCGGGCCTCCTGTGCTTCCTGACACTGAGAAGGTCTGACCAAGAGCACAGAGATCCAGAGCAAAGTAAACAAGCAGTGGACTCTGGCAGTGACTCCAGCAGCAGCGTGTCCATCACTGGTCCAAAGTCTAGCCAGCAACCCCACCTCCCACCGCACCCGCGGGCTCCTGCTGAGGGCGTGTCGGCAGAGGTTTCTTTTCAAAACCTCAATGGGGGGTTTGGCGCAAGAGAGAAACAAGAGGGAAAGGCAAGACCTAAAGCTTGATCTAAAGCGGCCTCCACATCTCCAGCTGTTGGTAACTCAATCGTCTTCTTACGCTGGTCTTTGTGAGGATGAAACTCGGATCTGAATTATTTGGGGCCGGGGGTGACGCTCGCTACAGCATTTGAATTTGGTCATTGTTAGCACCCCGAGTTCTGAAGGCGATCACGGATAAGGTTCCCCTTTTGGGAGAGGAACGAGGGTGCAGATGCAGCTCAGCTTCCTCCAAGGAAAGCCATTCAGACCAGCAGACGACTCTGGTTCGGAGAGAGACAAAGCCTATGCCAGAATGCAAATCTCCTTCTGAAACGCCAGTCTCAGTCCAGCATTTAGATGTCTTCCCATTCAGGCTCAACACTGTGTTTCTCACAGTACTATCAACAGTGAGACACCCCAAAACAAGAAATTCTTCTACATAAACCAAAAGGAGAATATTTCCTATGCTTCAGGATATGTTTTAGGTATACCTTTTATAGACGGTCTTAATTTACAAAGAATTTGGTTTCAAAACTAGAGAACGTGTATGGCAGTGATATAAAAGATTAAGCAGTGTCAAAAGCATAATCTGATATTTAAGACATATCTCTCTTAGTGGCCTGTTAATTTACTTATTTCGAATGTCCAAAAGCCTAGCGCTGCAAAATTCTGTAGGTTAAATTAATTGCAAATGATTTCTACCAATTTGAAGATACTTTAAATATTCAATACCAAGCATCTGGAATAATTTGAAATAACTAAGCAAAATAGTTAATGAATGGCTTTTATAGGCACTCTATAAATTTAGAAGACAGACTTACCATTAACGGCTTTTTCGTAGTTTTTCCCTAGGTTTATTAAATTCCGTAGCCCAGGATTGAACTGTTCCATAACATTCTGACAAACAAACAAACAAAATCAAATTAATAAAATAAGCAAACGGTAGACCAAATCTCTTTAGATTTTGTCACGGCAAAGCCTAGGATCCCCACGTGTGTGCCTGCAGGTACAATCCACAAAGTCATGAATGCTGATTTGAAAGTAACGAAGGGCACTTATTTCCCGTCGATGGAACGCAAGGCGCACGTGACCCTGGCCGTTCCCCACCTGGCCAGGAGCTGCCCAGGAGCAGACGCTCTGTCTCTTCCAAGTACAGCCCACAGGGGCCGTCAGTCCAGAAGCTGATGATGCTCCCTTTTGGGCTTAAGAACATTCATAGTTGTCACGCTAGGGGCTGATAAACAGGTGCTCATGATCAGATCTTCATTACGTGGGCAACGTTCTGGCGATCAACATAAATTTCCAAGAGATTTTGCTTTTGCTGTGCCTAATTACTGGGGGGATGGGGTGGAGTGGGTGCTCTAGGGCAGTGGGCAGTCTGAAGCCTTCTTCCTAGGTGGTCACTGGCATTTTTACCCTAGCAACCAGTTCATTCATTAAGTACTTAGGGAGTGTGCGCTCGGTCCTGTGCACACAGCAGTGGGGGGAGGACAGGGAGACACGGTTTTCCCGTCACGGATTTCCGGATCCTCTATCTCTGCACATGTCGTGGTTTTCTTTTTCTTTTTTGGCCACTTTGCAACATATGGAGTTCCTGGGACAGGGACCAGATGCAGGCTGCAGTCGCGACCCATGCCGCAGCTGTGGCAGTGCCGGCTCCTCCAAAGCCACTGTGCCAGGCCAGGATCGACCTGTGTCCCAGCACTTCAGAGATGCCACCGATCCCATGGTGCCACAGCGGGAACTCCGTGGTTTTCATTACATCACTAGAAAGTCATAACAGGCACAGGTGCTATGACAAGTATAAGACACAACTATTTAGAACATCAGTCTAAATTTAAAATGCTGCCCTAAATCTGAAGTACAGACAAGAAATCAGCCCTGCGGGGCTCCGGCTTCTTGACTCAGAACACATGGTGACTGAATGTTTGCTCCATACGCTAAGCATCCCAGTATTAATCACTCCAGAGAGACTGGTCAAATCTCTGCCCCCCCCGACCCCGATATGTGTACCTTGTGTGTAGACAAGCAGGCAATAAAAACAATAAAAAACCACCCAACATTCAAAGGGACAGGTACCTGACACACGCTTCTTGGGGATAAAAAGGTTCTCTACTAGTTAGAACCTGCTAAAAAGGCTACTAGTTAGTGGAGGGAGAATATAACAACTTTTACTTTATCAAACACTGATAAACGCTTATTGTAAAGAAAAAGAACCCCTGACCCAAACCTTCCCCGCCCGCGGCCTCACTCCCATCTAACAGCTGGGTTGAAAGTGCTCTTTTGTATTTACTGCCATAGTTTTGATCAACATTCTGGATTTCTCAATCTTGGACAACAACCGCTGGCGTTCCGCTCCAGCAGACAGCCCTCCGTCCCCTCCTCTGTCTCTCCTACATAACTGACAGTTTGCTGGTAAATCAACAGTCGAGGTTTACTGTGACTTTGTAAACACCAGTCACCACGATGCAAGGAATGTATCGAGAATTTCGCTTAATTTCTTGACACACCCGTTTTGTTTCTCCTGCTGCATGAACAGCTCTTGCACCCCCTTCCTCCCACTCCTAGTTCTTCTGTCCACTCGCCTTCGACGTTTCCACACATCCCTCGGATCTAGTAGAAGCCCATCAATATTTTTTCAAACGTACGAAGTTGTCAGCTCATCCTCCAGTCCCTGCTTTTCCCCAGAACCTCCTCCAAGGGTGCTCTGCCCTCTTACCCGGCCTGCCCTGACTGTTCCCGCCACACAGTCGCCCTTGTCGGTCCCCAGTGTTCAAGTCCAAATAGCTGTTTCCCGCATCTTCCTCTTCCCTCATTTATTCCTCTGTGCTGGAGATCATTCTCCAAGAATGACCTAATAAATGATGTATGAGGTAAAACTGAGACCCCATGTGTGTATGCAATTATCTTTACCTTCACATCTGACATCTGATTGTTATTTTGCTGGGCAGAGGATCAGAGACTCAAAGTCATTTTCCCTTAGGATTTTTTCTTTCTTTTTTTTTTTTAGGGCTACACAGTCGGCAAATGTAAGTTCCCAGGCTAGGGGTCAAATCAGAGTCATAGAAGCCAGTCTACTCCACAGCCACAGCAACGCCAGATCAGAGCGGCATCTGCGACCTACACCACAGCTCACAGCAAAGCCAGATCCTTAACCCACCGAGCATGGACTAGGGATCGAACCTATGTCCTCACGGACACTAGTCGGACTCATTATTGCTGAGCCACAACAAGAACTCCTTCCCTTAGGATTTTAAAGGCATTATACCACTGCCTTTAATATCCAGCTTTGCTGTTGAAAGGTTGGCCCTCATCTGTATGTGACCTTTTTTTGTGGGGGGGTGAGGGTGGGGAGTGAGGGGCGGCTTGTTAATTTCCAGAAGCCTTCTCTTTATGCCTGTTCTGAAACCGTACAATGGTCTGTCTCAGTGCAGGTGATTTTTTCATTTATTTTTTACTGGGCACTCAACAGACCTATCCATGGAGAAAATTATGTCCTTCAGGTCTGAAAACGGTTTGCTTTAATTCTTGCAGTCCATTCTCTGGAACTCTAAGGAGGAGTTTATATCCTGGATTGACTCTCTAACCACCTCACCCTCCCTGATTACCCGCTTTTTGTCCTCTACCTCTTGACAGATAACCTCCACTTTATATTCCAACTCTTCTAATAGGTTTTAAGAACTTTTGATACAATATTTTTAATCTGGACTCTTGCAAGTTTATTATTCCCCCGCCCCCCTTTTTTTTAAAGGGCTGTACCATGGCATATGGAACTTCCCAGCCTAGGGGTAAAACTGAACCTACAGCTGCCGGCCAATGCCACAGCCACAGCAATGTGGAATCTGAGCCGCGTCTGCGACCTACACCACAGCTCATGGCAACGCCGGATCCCCAACCCACTGGGTGAGGCCAGAGATCGAACCTGCATCCTTATGGATACTAGTCAGGTTCGTTTCTGCTGCCCCACAGCCAGAACTCTGATTATTCTTTTTTAAAAGCATCCTGTTCTTGTTTTACGGGTGCAGTATCATCTCTTATCTGAATAAATCGTAGGGTTTTTTTTCAGTATTTTCTTTCAGCTCCCCATATTATCTGGTTATTTTTTCTCATTGTTTGGTATTTATCCATCTTGGGTGTCGAAGGCTCTCCTTGATCTTTGACTGTCAGCTGGCATTTAGGAGTAAAGCCCTAAACTGCGGGCTGGGAGTATGTGAGTGTGCCTACGGCATTGTTTTTGACTGGTAGGCTTCATTCCCAGTGACTGACAGCAAGCCAGCTGAAAAGAAACTGGCCAGGTGACAGTATCAGGCCACTAGGTCTCTCCAGAGAAGTCCGTCACTTCCTATCACTGGGCAGGGAAGGGGCCATCGCCAGGTGGTGGGCTTTCCTCGGTCTGGGAGGGGTTGGGACCCCACAGTCCGCTGAGCCAATTCCTCCTGAACTCCTGTCCCCGAGAGCCTCTGATTCAACACATCCCGAGACTGACGCTCCAGGCTGCCAGGCAGAGGCAGCAGCTATAGTTCATGGTGGTCGGGGCAGGGGCAGGCACCGGGCAGTTTAACTGCCTGTGTGACTCCCACCCTAGCCCCACGCTCCGTCCCTACTGCTGTGGGGCCTTCTCCCCAGCCTTTGGGGCTCTCTGCGGTGGATGGCCCAGCTCTCAGCCATACTCCTCTCTGCAGGCTCCTTCCGTTCTCTCAGGACAGTTCCCACTCCTCTGTCCATTTTCTGTCACCCTGATTTCTAAAGGCCTGTTGTCAACTTTTTTTTTTTTTTGTCTTTTTTTTTTTAGGGCCACACCTGCGGCATATGGAGGTTCCCGTGCTAGGGGTCGAATCAGAGATATAACCGTGGGCCTACACCACAGCCACAGCAACGCCAGATCCAAGCCACATCTGTGACCTACACCACAGCTCACAGCAACGTCGGATCATTAACCCACTGAAGGAGGCCAGGGGATCGAACCCGCAACCTCATGGTTCCTAGTCAGATTCATTAACCGCTACGTCAAGGGATGGGAACTCCTTCAGTTCTTTTAAGCTTTTCCTTTCAAAATAGTAAGAGTGACACCAAGTTATAAAAACTGCACAGAGTCCCCGTGTGTGCTCCTTGCAGCGATAATGTATACAGCCGGGTACATTATCAAAACCAGGAAACTGGCACAACACTGTTAACTCAACTCTAGATCTTATTTAGATTTGCCTCCCCCCCCCTTTTTTCCTTTTTATGGCTGCACCTGCCCCATAAGGAAGTTCCTGGGCCAGGGGTTGAATCAGAGCTGCAGCTGTTGGCCACAGCCACAGCCATGCAGGATCTGAGCCACATCTGCAAACTACACTGCAGCTTGTGGCAGCACCGGACCCTTAACCCACTGAGTGAGGCCAGAGATTGAACCCCCAGTCCCCCTAGCCTCACAGACACTATGCCAGGTCCTTAACACACTGAGCCACAATGGGAACTCCAGGATTTGTCTGTTTTTATGACACTGATGTGGGGGGTGCGTGTCTTGTTTCCATGACATGTGATCACACACATAGACTGGTACAACCATCGCCACAATTTTAGTACAGAACTGTCACACTGGCACAAAGAACTCCCTTATGCCCCTTCCCTTATGGCCACACTCTCTGCATCAACCTAATCCCTGGCAACTGCTGATCTCAATCACTGTAATTTTGCTATTGTGAGGATATTATATAAGTAGAGTCATAGAGTATATGCCCTTTTGAAGTTAACTTTTTTCACTTAGCACAATGCCTTTAAAAACCATCCAAGTTGCTGAGTGTATCAACAGTTTGTTCCTTTTTTTTTTTTTGGCTACTAGTATTCCATGGTATGGCTATATCATATTTTATCCATTTAACTATTGACCATTTGGGTTGTTTCCAGTTTTGGGCAAATAAACCTGATACATACAATCAAGTACAGGTTTCTGTGTGAACATAAGTGTTCCTATCTCTAGAACAAACACCCGGGAGTTCCATGACTGAGTCATATGGTAGGTGTATGTTTAACTTCATAAGGAACTGCCCAACTATTTCCCAGAGTTGGCTGTACCATTCTACATTCCCATCAGCAGCGTATGAGATTTCAATGATATTAAAAATCTAATAACTTCTTTAGAAAAATGGTTGCTTTCTAATAAGATAAAACTACCTTGCAAAGACTACCTTGCAAATATTTCATTTAAAATCCTAAATTATAAGGACTTTAAGATTTATAAGATTATTCAGTCTCATGAGATCAAGCCTGGATTGTAAGAATACAAGTTCTAATATAAAGATAAAACTACTCTTAAATCATTTAGAATGCTTATAACAGGCACTCCCTCATGGCACAGTGGGTTAAGGATCCAGCGCTGTTACTGCTGTGGCTCTGGTTACAGCTATGGCACGGGTTCATCCCTGACCCAGAAATTTCTGCATGCCAAGAATGCAGCCAAAAAAGAAAAAAAAATTCTTATAATAATCTTAGGTGACTGGGAGTTCCTGTCGTGGCTCAGTGGTTAATGAATCTGACTAGGAACCACGAGGTTGTGGGTTTGATCCCTGGCCTCACTCAGTGGGTTTTAAGGATCCAGCTTTGCCATGAGCTGTGGTGTAGATTGCAGACGTGGCTCGGATCCCGACTTGCTGTGGCGTAGGCCAGTGGATACAGCTCTGATTAGACCATAGCCTGGGAACCTCCATATGCCGCGAGTGTGGCCCTAGAAAAGGCAAAAAGACCAAAAAAAAAATAATAACAATAATAATCTTAGGTGGTTGAATCTAGATGCTAAGAATACATATAAGGAAACCAATACAAAGCAAATGCTGTCTTCTAGAAGATAAGCAGTCACAACAAGAAGCTAAGGTATGAGTTTTTCAAAATAAACTCAAAATGGCTTAAAGACTTAAACATAAGATATGACAATATAATATTAGAAGAGAACATAGGCCAAATATTTTCAGACATATGGCCAATAGGTATATGAAAAGATACTTAAGACCTCTAATTATTGGAGAAATGCAAATTAAAACTACAGTGAGGTTCCACTTCACACTGGTCAGAATGGCCATCATTAACAAATCTACACCTGAAAAAGAAAAATGGAGCCAGAAGAATCAGGTTCCAACTTCAGACTATGCTACAGAGCTACAGTTATCAAAACAGTATGGTACTGGCACAAAACAGAAATATAGATGAGTGGAACAGGATAGAAAGCCCAGAATTAAACCCATGCACCTATGGTCAACTAATCTAGGACCAAGGAGGCAAGAATATATGCAATGGAAAAAAGACAGTCCCTTCAATAAGTGGTGCTGGGAAAACTAGACAGCTACATGTAAAAGAATGACATTAGAACATTCTCTAACACCATACACAAAAATACATTCAAAATGGATTAAAGACCTAAATATAACACTGGATACTATAAAACTCTTAGAAGAAAACACAGGCCCAACACTCTCTGACAAACCACAGCAATATCTTCTCAGATCCACCTTCTAGAGTAATGACAAGAAAAACAAAAATAAACAAATAGGACCTAATTAAACTTACAAGTTTTTGTACAGCATAGGAAGCCCTAAACAAAATGAAAAGACAACTCACAGAATGGGAGAAAATATTTGCAAATGAAGCAACTGACAAGGGATTAATCTCCAAAATATAAAAACACCTCCTACAGGAAACAAAACCAAAAAACAACCCCATCAAAAAATGGGCAGGAGTTCTGAACAGACATTTCTCCAAAGACATGCAGATGGCCAAAAAACATATGAAAACACTAACTATTAGAGAAATGCAAATCAAAACTACTATGAGGTACCACCTTACACCAGCCAGACTGGCCACCATCAAAAAGTCTACAAACAATAAATGCTGGAGAGGGTGTGGAGAAATGGGAACCCTCTTACACTGTTGGTGGGAATGTAAATTGGTGCAACCACTATGGAAGACTGTATGAAGATTCCTCAAAACTAAAAATATAATTACCATATGATCCAGGAGTCTCACTCCTGGGCATCTATGTGAGGAAAACCATGACTCAAAAAGATATATGTACTTCAATGTTCACTGCAGCATTACATACAATAGCCAAGACATGGAAGCAACCTACATGTCCATTGACAGAGTAGTGGATAAAGATGTGGTACATATACACAATGGAATATTACTCAGCCATAAAAAGGAATGAAATAACGGCATTTGCAGCAACATGGATAGACCTAGAAATTCTTATGCAAAGTGAAGTTCATTAGACAGTGAGACACATATCAAATCACTTATTTGTGGAATCTAAAAAAAAAAGGATACAAATGAACTTACTTGTGGAACAGAAACAGACTCACAAACTTTGAAAAACTTATGGTTATCAAAGGGAACAGGTTAGAGGGGAGGGATAGCCTGGGGTGTGTGGGATGGAAATGTTCTAAAATTAGGTTGTGAAGATGGTTGTACAACTATAAATACAACAAAATTCACTGAATTAAAAAAATAAGTCTACAAATAATAAATGCTAAAGAGGGTGTAGAGAAAAGGGAACCCTCCAACACTACTGGTGGGAATGTAAGTTGGAGCAGCCACTATGGAAAAACAGAAAACTAAATATAGAACTACCATATACGATCCAGCAATTTCACTCCTGGGCATATATCTGGACAAAACTACAACTCAAAAAGATACATGCACCCGTATGTTCACAGCAGCACTATTCACAACAGCCAAGATATGGAAACACCACCTAAATGACCATCAACAGATGAATGGATTAAGATGCTACGGTACATATACACAATAGAATACTGCTCAGACATAAAAAGAACCAAATAATGCCATTTGCAGCAACATGGATGCAACTAGAGATTCTCATACTAAGGGAAGAATGTCAGAAAGAGAAAGGCAATACCATATAGTATCACTTATATAAGTAATATCATTTTTATCACTTATATATGGAATATAAAAACATGGCACAAATGAACCTATCCACAGAACAGAAACAGACTCACAGACCTAGAGAACAGACTTGTGGTTGCTAAGGGGGTAAGGAGAAAGTGATGGACTGGGAGTTTGGGTTAGTAGATGCAAACCACTGCATTTAGAATGGATAAACAATGAGGTCCTGCTGTATAAACTACACCCAATCTTTCGGGACAGACCATGACGGAAGAGAAGAAAAGGCATATATATATATGTGCATGACTGGGTCACGCTGTTGTACAACAGAAATTGGCACAACTTGTAAATCGAGTATACTTGAATAAAAAAAAGTTAGAAAAAGATGTGACTTTTCTTAAGCTTGTTCAAATAAAGGGAAACTATAATTTCATTTCTTGATTTAATTCTTGAAACATTTACATGTAACTCCTACCTTAAAATATCAAAAACAAAGGGTTAATGAGAACTTCCAACGTTAACCCCAAGCATAAACCACTATCCAAATGACTGTACTGGAAAAAAAGTTCAACTAAGACTTGAGACTACAATTAGCTCCAGAGAAAACAATATAAGAATTTTTAAGCCTGGAAGTTCAACATCTACTTCGATTCTTTATTTTAGGTTTAGCGACAGAAATTTTTCCCCTGGTGATTTTGGCCTCTTTGAACAGGGGAAAATCCATTCCTGCACTGGCTCTTGGCCATTAGTCTAGTTATTTCAGCTGAAGTACATGTATTTTTAAACCCGGGGACAAAAAAAGCAGTGCGGCCTTTGTATTCCATGATCTATAAAAACTTTTTCCAGTGGCAGTGGATGCCCTTGTGAACTGGACAGGTCCAACATTTTGGGAGGAAGGCAGCAGCTGGGTCCAAGGTCACGCCTGCCCCAAGGCTTGTGAAGACCCGAATCTTTTATAGGGTCTGAAATTTAGCAAGAATCACCAGTAGTAACGAGCAGACCCACTTGAATAAGTTGGGCACTAAGAATCAAAGATTTAATACTCTAAGTATAAAGACAAAATAAATTATAAAAGGCGTTAATGGGTCAAGACCTTACCATGCTACCATCGATAAGGAAAGCTTAGTACAGTGTCCCGTAGTTACTGCCTGGCAAGGCGATAACGTGTCAGACTAGTTTGAAGCAGGATGAGTTCTGCTGTTGCTCATGGAAGAATACGGATTGTCCGGGCTCACGTAAGGTGCATGGCACCCTCACTGTTGTTCCTGTGCTGCGCTGCAGAGTGAAGAGGGGCTGGTCCCCTGGCAAGAGCTCAGCAGGACTGCGGGTTATGTTCAGCTGCCCACCCCCCCATGCCGAGGGACAGGCCACCTTCCACCATTCATCTCATGCATTTCCTCTGCCTCCCGCGCAGTTACAGACTGTAATTTTGAAACGAATCATATAGTCTTAGGAGGGTTTTAATTTCCTCAGCATTTAGATTTTTCTCTCATTTTTGCAAAATTACTACCTTTAGCAGTATGGAACTATAGACTCTGAAGTAAACAGCATTATGACTAGCTAGAGAGTTCAACTGAGCTGACTTTAAATTCCTAATAATTGCTTCCTCTTTCCATTTCTTTTTCTAGCTCTCTACAAGACCAAAGACAAATTATTTGATATTTCAGTGCTTTATGTTTCTGAAAAATGTGGACTATATTTACACTGGAATAAGCTTTAAAAGTGATTTAAGAATCACTAATAGGTTGTTTTTCATACCTTGATGCAGGTGCTACGTATGTATCTTTGAAATGTTCGGTATTTTATTCTAAACAATCTCATATGAATTAATCTACCAATGTCACAAATGCTTAAACTAATCAGGTCATGTTTTAATTTCCTGTGACATGTATCTGTGAGTAAGAGCTCACTGAGACTACTTCTAGATAGAAGCCATTTGTAGAAAATCGTGCCTCCTTCTTCCCGCGTCCCTGGAAGCGGCTGTTCGTAGCCTAACCAATATGTGGTTACGAACCCTGCCTTTAGGAAAAGTAAATCATGCGAAAAGGCAGATGTTTGTGGGCTCAAGATGGACAGAAGAGTCACGTTTCTTACACCCATCCTGAATGGGAGGCAGACACCAAGTAATGGAAAATCAGACAACTAGACAACTGAGATGTTTTTTGCTTGAAATATTGAGTTAGAGCAGAAATACTCATATTCGAATATATAAATGCACAAAAATGCTTCCTGTTAGTCCAGTGGAAACAATGCTTTGGCTCCCCTCCATCTGTATTATCTATCTAGGCTACTAGCTATCGACTTGCCTTATGCATCAATCTGTATCACCTATAATTTGTAACCACCATCCTGGCAGCAGTGAACCTGAGGGGCAGGGGGAAAGTGGCAGGACAATTACAGTGGCCTTGAATTCTTGGGGAAATCACATTCCTCTTTGCTGAGGCTCAGTCTCCTCCTCTATAAAATGGGAAAAAAGGAGTTCCTATCGTGGCTCAGAGGAAACGAATCTGACTAGCATCCATGAAGACGCAGGTTTGATCCTGGCCTCACTCAGGAGGTTAAGGATCCTGTGTTGCCAGGAGCTGTGGTGTAGGTTGCAGATGCAGCTCAGATCTGGCGTTGTTGTGGCTGTGGTGTACACCAGAGGCTACAGCTCCAATTCGACCCCTAGCCTGGGAACCTTCAATATGACGCGGGTGCAGCCCTTTAAAAAAAAAAAAAGGACCAAAATAAATAAATACAATAGGAAAAACTAAAGTTTCTACCTCATAAGGGGCATGAGGACTCATGGAAATGATAACTAATATTTATGGAGCTCTTATCACGTGTTCCTCAGGCGCTTGACACGGAACCGACTGCAGTAATTCACACTACAGGACAAAAGCTGAGCAGTCCTATTTACACAGATGTCTCCAGGCACCACCACTTCTCGGCAACATGACAATAATAAATGCTCCTGGCTCTCCCACCTCACAGTGTCGTGTCAGAATGAGAGGGACCTTTGACACAGAAACCTCCAGAAGCAGGCAGGACAAAAGAGACGTGAGGTGTTGTTACTACCCGCTTTACTCAGCGGCAAACTCTCTTCTATTCAATGCACTTTGATGCTGGGGAGCCTGTGCCCCAGGCCTAGCCCTTCACGTTCTTTCATTAGGTCCTAGGGATACGGTGACCATTACATCCTCCTCTTACAGGCGGGAGGAAGCCCTGCAATGTTCAGTTTCAAAACCTGGAGGTCCCCAGGGCAGCAAGAGGCAGCGGAGTCAGGCCTGGACACTAACCTCTGCCCTCACTGCTCAGGCTTCATACAAGTTCCTTGGAGTGACCTGTGCAATGAAGTGAGATGAAAACGCTCTTAGGACAGAGAACACTACTTTGGGGTGAGAAATTACAGGAGTCTCTGCAATGTTTTCTTTTTCCTTTTGGATGCTTTCTTGTGTTCTTACTTCTGATTTTTGATGAATGTAAAGAATCTAACAGCATCACAGTATCGGCCAGTTCTACCTGGGCAAATATTTCTGACCTGCTTTTCTTTCCCTTAAAAAGGGGGGGGGGTTGGGGGAGAAAAAGAAGATTCCACAGCGACCTGCAGCTCTCCCAAGAATAATGGTCAACACCACCACATCGATTTCCTTTGCCAAAAAGGAATGAAAACATTACAGAAGTATACTGAAAACCACAAGGTGTTTTAACCACCTCATCCAAGCCTCATTTCCCTTTTCTTTCTCCCCAGAGGGAACTGCTAATTAAGACTGCTTTCGACTCACCCTTACACACACATCTGTTTAGCAGGATCAACAATTTTGCTTTGTGCATTTAGCAAAATAAATGGTAACAGAGAATACATTTTACATTCGCATCTTACCTTTGTAAAAATTCTGCACTGCCCTTCTGAGATCTGTCCACCTTGCTATGTATTATCTGAGTCGATTCCTCCTTAACTTCTGCAAGATATGCACCGTGATTGCTAACTCTGGGCATCCATGGTTTAGCTACAGTACCTCGTTAGACAATTAATTACTAATTTCAGTGTTGCTATGAAGGAATTTTGTGGATGCTGTTAACTACCAGTAGACTTTAAGAGATTATCCTCAATAACCTGGGATGGCCCCACGTAATCAGTTGAGAGGCTTTAAGAATAAAGCTGAGGTTTCCTGGAAGAACATATTCTGCTCGCAGACTCCCCGCCCCGCCATCTCAGGCTTCCCAGTCTCCCACGACCGCATACGCCGTTTTCTTGACTTCGCCTGAGTAACATTTAGATGGCTTACACGTTTCACTAATATCGACCATGTGTCCGTGTCTCCCTGTGCCCGTGGCTAAGAATCTACCTAGAAACAGGACTGCTGGGGTGTAGTGTACGTGACAGATTTTTGGATTTTGGGAGGTTCTACCAAATACTTGAGAGAAAATGGCTGCAGCAATTTGTGCTCCTAAGAACACCATATGAAAGCACGGTTTTACAGCACTCACCAACACTCGGTGTTCTCATACTTGTTGCCTGATGGGTGCAAAACAGTATGTGTGTGCGCGTGTGTAAACTGTGTCCCTTGTCAGCATTCAGAAAGCACACAGGACTGGAGCCATCTCAGCAAAGAAGAGAAACAATGAGAGGTGGTTTTATCCACAGCGCTCCTGTAGATCACCGAGTCATCAGTGACTTTTGTCCTTTTTTTTGGCCGCACCCAAGGCAGGCAGACGTTCCTGGGCCAGGGACTGAACCTGTGCCATAGAGCCACTGCAGCGACAATGCCAGATCCTTAACCCACTGAGCCACCAGGTAACTGTGACTTTTGTCCTTTTAACTACAGGTAGGAGGAGGCACGGAAAGCATGGTTAATTCCGGCCATCAAGCCAGTCTGGGCTGAGGCCACCCCTCTCTACCCCTATCTCCTTGCTCCAGGCAAGCGGCCCCTGGGCTATTCTCTGAACAGGCCACACCAATTCTGCTGGCAGGGGTTCTGTACTTGCTCTCCTGCCTGGAGGCTCTTCTTCTCGCTCCTCAACGAGTGTCCACCTGGGGCTCAGTGGCAAACCGCTCAGGGACAAACAACACCCACAACCTCCTCGACCCTACTCCTCCCCGGCTTGGCTGCACCCCCCTCAGCTCTGTTTCTCACTTCTCTTTCTTCAAAAGGCTTGTCCCTCCCTTCCAGGATATCACCTACCTCTTTACTGTCTCCTTAGCAGAAGGCACATGTACCTTAAGGCCAGGGACCTGCACCTGCAGCAGCACCGAGAACAGTATCTGGACCATCTCATGCCCACAGTGTACTCACAGCAGCAGTTTTTGAATTTTTTAAAAGCCTAAGAGATGTAGGTGTTCACGGATGAATCAACTCCACCACGCGCCTTCAGCTCATCAGAACACACAGAGGCAATGACCCAGTGGGCTAATTAGCCACAGCCACGGTTTCGGGAGTGAGGTAATGTGTTGCTTGCAGCTTCATTAGCTCCGAGTAACAACTCCAGCAGAGGTCATCAAAGCTCCAAGAGGAGTTCCCGTTGTGGCTCAGCGGAAACAAATCTGACCAGTATCCATGAAGATGCAGGTTCGATCCTTGGCCTCGCTCAGTGGATTAAGCATCTGGCGTTGATGAGAGCTGTGGTGTAGGTTGCAGACCCGGCTTGGATCCTGCATTGCTGTCGCTGTGGTTAAGCCTGTGGCTACAGCCCTGATGTGACCCCTAGCCTGGGAACCTCCATAAACCCTAAAAAGACAACAACAACAAAAAAGCTGCAAGACTCTGCCCCTACCTACAGGCCCGAACAGGCTTATAAAATCTCATGGTGCCAGGGCTTTCCTTGTGAATTTTGCTTCCCAACCCTATGTTTTCCCAAGTTGACATTTAAATTACTTTTTAAGTATTAGACAGTCACATGGACCTTAAAAAAATATCTTACAGAAACAACCCAAATGTCCATTAACTGGTGAAGAGATGAAGAAACGTGATACATCCATAAATGAAATACTATTCAGCCATAAAAAGGAATAAAGTGCCCAATACACCTTACCACATGAACAAACTCCATCACACTAAAGTGAAAGAAGCCAGTCACCAAAAAACACACAATAAATATATGATTCCACTTCTATGAAATTCCCAGACAAGACATATCTACAGAGACTGAAAACTTATGAATGACTGCCTCGGGCTGGAGAATGAGAAATGACAGCAAATAGGCACAAAGGACATTTCGGGGTTTTTTTCCCTTTTTTTCCTTTCTTTTCATTTTTGGCCGTCCCGCAGCATATGGAGTTCCTGAGCCAGGGATCAGTTCCGAGTCTCGGTTGCGACCTATGCTAAAGCTGTAGCAACGCCAGATCCATGAATGCCCTGTGCGGGGCCGTGGATTGAACCTGCGTCCTGGAGCTGCAGGGACATGACTGATCCCGTTGTGCCACCTCGGGAACCTCGACAAAGGACCTTTTTGGGACAATGAAAATGTAAAGCTGGATTGTGGTAATGGTTGCACAACTCCGTAAGTTTACAGAAATCGTTGTACACTTAAAATAGGGTGAATTTCATAGTTTCTAAGTTACATCTGAATATTAAACTATTAAAGAAAAAAAAAAGCAAACAAACCCAGAAACAATAAAAATCCCTGACTGCTCTTCTCAATTCTCTGGGCTGCCAAGGATTCAGGCTCTAAACCTTCGCTGCTACGGAAGGCCACAAAGCTGCTCGTCCGCGGTTTCTAATTCGCCTACCCACTGAAGATGAGGTGTGGGCCATCCGCTGCCCTTGGGGAACACCGGCCCAGGGCCAGACAGACAGGGCTCCTGGTCTGCACCGCATTTATGCCCATGCAGCTGTGAACAGCAACCACCATTGCTGAGCCAATTAGATTCATTAGCAGAAAAAGATGACCCAGCTATTCTGAGACAAATCCCCTGCCGGATTAGCGGTTATCCTTCCAGTTACGATTGCGGAAGCAGTCTGGCCAATGTCTCTCCAGGCAGAAAGTCCTTACTGTGGCCCTCTGCAAGGACAGCTGCGTAAGAAATCTTCAGTCCACAGACAGAACCCCTCCACGAAGCTCTCTCACCATGATGCAGACCTCGTCCTGCCTTCCTTCTTCCTTTCCTTTCTTTACCCACCACCAGGCTTTGGTTTATAGTCATTATTTCTGCAAAAGTGGTCCTTCCTTCAGAGCGCAAAGGGCACGCTGGAAGTGAAGTCATGAGGCGTCCAGGGTTCCACGGCTCCGCCCCCCACAAGATAACCTCTGCACAAGAAGCCACCGGGCCAGTGGTAAAGCACAGGGCAACCTCTTTGGGCTCAGCCTCTCCTAGAAGAACACGCTGAGCGCTCTGAGAGCACTGAACAGACCCCGAGCTCCCTAAGAACCAACCAAGTGATGAGAACCGGTGTGATCAGAACCAGAAAAGGATGTATTGCCACCTCTTAAGATTACAGAAGCAACCACACCTCTGTGACCTTTTATGTCATTGTTTGAAGAAACTGACTGATGACCAGACTCCACCTTCCCATCTCATTTAGGCACCAGGGACTGGTCCCAAGCCGAAGCACAATGAAGCCAAACAAAAAGGTCCTGAAACACTGGGGTGAGAAAGAAGTGTGTTCTCTAACTGTTCAAGCCTTTTGGATGAAATTATCAAGCCTGTCAAGAAAATGCAGTCCCAGAGGTACCCCATCCGGTAAACTAGCATACTAGCTTTCAATTGTTAAGTTTTTAAGGAAATTGTGGAGGGAGAACCATGTTACAGGCAATTGAGGGTTGTGACCATCTGATAAAATAACTTGGAAAAAAAAATAATGGCCTAAACCCACTCAACACTAGAAACTCATTTTCCCATTTTTTTGTTTGTTTGTTTTTTGTTTTTTTGGGCTGCACCTATGGCATATGGAAGTTTCCAGGCTAGGGGTCAAATCAGAGCTGCAGCTGCCGGCCTGCACCACAACCACAGCAACTCGGGATCAGAGCTGTATCTGCAATCTACACCCTAGCTCACAGCAACGCCAGATCCTTAACCCACAGAGTGAGGCCAGGGATTGAACCCACATCCTCATGGATACTAGTTGGGTTCATTACCACTGAGCCACAATGCGAACTCCTCATTTTACTTTAAATACTATACAAAACTTGCACATCTGTGAGTGGAATCATCTGAAACCACTCTGCCCTTCAGTTTGAAATGTAGCTGGTTATACTGGCCCCAAGGCCCAGCAGGTGCTATAACTCCATATTGCTGCATATATTTCCTGGCAGTGCCCAGAAAGCCTGTCAGCCTACTAACCGCTGGTGCTTGCAGCCGCTGTGTGAACCTGCTGGCCTCCATCAGACAGGGGTTTGGGGACCCTGCCCCAGAGTTCAAGGGCCTTTTGGACCTTGAACTTCAGAGGAAGTCGCACAATGGGAGACTGAAGTAAAAATCACTTCTTAGAATTCCAGCTATGGTAACGCTGGTATCCATTTGGGTTTGGGTCCTAGAGGCCCACAACTGTATGTGAAAAAAATGGAAATAATCCTTCCTATAGTCATAGCGCCCAGACAACTATTACATGACTTTCAATCAAAATCTGGAAACAGAGTTCCCTTCGTGGCTCAGTGGTTAACGAATCCGACTAAGAACCATGAGGTTGCGGGTTCGATCCCTGGACTTGCTCAGTGGGTTAAGGATCCGGCGTTGCCGTGAGCTGTGGTGTAGGTGGCAGACGTGGCTCAGATCCCACGTTGCTGTGGTTGTGGCGAAGGCCGGCAGCTACAGCTCCTATTAGACCCCTAGCCTGGGAACCTCCATATGCCGCAGGTGTGGCTCTACATAAACGAAAAAAAAGACAAAAAAAAAAAAAATCTGGAAACATGCTTCTTTTCTGGTGTTTTCATGTGTGTGGGTGAGAAAGAGAGAAGGAGATAATGACAAGTACTAGATAATGTGTACTTACAATCACACCACTAACCCTGTAAAGTCCTCACGTCTGGGCCTTTGAAACAGCCAGCCATCTGTTCACTTCTTATTATATACATACAGCGAGCACGGCCCTATGCTGGATGTACAGAACCCAAAGACGCCTGAGCAAAGACTTCCATCCTTTGAAAACGCGCGGTCTAAGGGAGCCGGGCAGGAAAAACACCAATGCCGTCTAGACTGACATGGCGAAAAGAAGAAATGCAAACATCTTTAACAGAACTCGAATATCATTTAGAAAGGTACAACCTTACCACACATCGAGGGCATGCATTAAGGAAACAGCAATTGATCAGCTACTGGGTTTAAAGTAACTGTCAACAGACACACACTGTGAAGGCTGAAAAGCACACTAGACCACTTGGTTGAGTGTTCTTGCCTGCCTAATTCTTTTTTTTTTTTGTCTTTTTGCTTTTTTTTTTTTTTTTTGCCTTTTTGTCATTTTATGGCCGCGGGTTTATGGCCGCACCCGCGGCATGTGGAGGTTCCCAGGCTAGGGGTCCAATCGGAGCTGTGGCCACCGGCCTGCGCCGCAGCCACAGCAACGCAGGATCCGAGCCGCGTCTGCAACCTACACTGCAGCTCACGGCAACACCGGATCCTTAACCCACTGAGCAAGGACAGGGATCGAACCCGCAACCTCATGGTTCTTAGTCGGATTCGTTAACCACTGAGCCACGAAGGGAACTCCCTTGCCTGCCTAGTTCTAAAAGGTGTGTCAAGGAATAAAAAGTAAGCAATGAATTTACAGGAAAGAATGGCTCATGTGCTGGGCTGATTTATTTAGAAAGTCCTCAAGTACTTGACAGGAATTTCACCGGATCAAAGTACAGTTGACTCTTGAGCGATGCAAAGGTTAGGGGCAGCCACCCTCCGCACAGGTGGGAAATCTGAGCGTCGTCAACCCTCCATGAACTTGGTTTCTCTGTAGCCACAGATGCAGTCAATGTGGACGGTGCCTTATTTGCTGTTTTTACTGTTGTGTTTACTGTTGGGAAACAGCCAAGTGGACCTGCGCAAATTAAAGCCCACGTTGTTCAAGAGTCAGCTGCAAATTGCTGATTTCATAGAGCAAGTGACAGTCTTGACTGGTCCCCTCATTCTTTCCAAAGGCCACTCCTGCATAGTATCTGGAATAATTCTAGTGAACTTGCCTGCCTCAGGCCCAGGGAGACTGGTCATTCTGCTCTGCATTAATGTCACAGCCCTGGCAATTTGAGAAATGAAAATAACGTAAGAATAATTCAGGTTGGTTAAATATCCTTCTGGTACCAGTAAGGTTTCCTTCTAAAACTTTTTGTTGTGTTTCGTTTCTCATCTATTTCTCTCATACAGCTGACTTCCCAAAGACTTCTTGCAAACTGCCTACAAAGCTCTTGAACTTAACCTGCTTCCCCACTGCTCTTTTCCTCCTTTCTTCTGATACTGGGTCAAATCAAAGTCCAAAGAACTGAACCAGTAAAGGCAGGACACCTCGGGGCCCAAGGGTGGGGAAGGAGCGAGGACCTGTAACTGACGACACCGGGCGGGTCCAGGTGGACGTAAGGCCGGGCGCACTAAAGCCCTGGCACTGCTGCTCGGTCATCAGCTCCAGAAAAGCACCAACGCAGTTTTTGCCTCGTGTGGCTCCCAGTGGTGACCACAGTGCTTGGCACAGCCAGGGTGCACAAGAGAGCTGCCCAAAGGACAAACACAAGTGGTAAGTGGGCACATCCGTAACACAGGCTCCCAACGTGGTGGCTGTTACTGTTTGTGCTACCTCAGTCCCGCCGGCCACCGAGTCGTTGAGGACTTAGTTCTAACTGTGATAAGCACAGAACTGCATTTATTCAACAAATGTTTTTGAGTTCTTACTATGCATCAGCATGATGAGGGATTTTAAAAAAGTCCTCAAGGAGGAGTTCCCACTGTGGTGCGGTGGGTTAAGACCCTGACTGCAGCGGCTTGGGTTGCTGTGGAGGCTCAGGTTCGATCCCTGGCCTTGCAAAATGGGTTGAAAGGGAAACCACGACTCGAAAAGAAACATGTACTCCAGTGTTCATTGCAGCACTCTATGCAATAGCCAGGTCATGGAAACAATCTAAATGCCCATCGACAGAAGAGTGGATAGGGAAGATATGGTACATACACACAATGGAATGTTACTCAGCCATTAAAAGGAACGAATTACTAACATTTATAGCAACATGGATGGACTTAGAAATTATCATGCGAAGTGAAACCAGTCAGTCAACACCCAATGCTACCGCTTACATGTGGAAACTAAAAAGACACAATGAACCTTTTTACAGAACAGACAATGACAGACTTTGGAAAACCTTGGTTTTTCAAATAAGACAATCTGGGGGGTGGGGGGATGCACTGTGGGTTTGGGATACAAAATCTGTAAAATTGACTTGTGATGATTTATGTATACCTATAATTGAAATAAAATCCATTAAGGAAAAAAAAAATGGGTTAAAAGGATCAGGCACGGCTGTAGCTGTGGCTCAGATTCAATTCCTGCCATGAGGGTGACCATAAAAAAAAAAAAATCCTCGAGGCATGTGTAGCTCATTGACCGAAAAATTTGTGCGATAATATCAACACTATCTATCTGCCTATGTGTCAGTCACTCTACTAGATGCTGAGGATAAACAGTAAACAAAACAGATGAAAATCAATGCACGTATAGTGGTTATTTCTAGCAAACACAAGCTACTACCGCCAGCAGCCAACACTATGTTCTAAGAGCTTTCATGTATGATTATGTTTAATCTTCACAACCACGGTATGAGGCGGGTACTATCGTCACCTTATTTACAGATGTGCGAACTCAAGTACAAGGTCAAATGGAGGAACAGGACATTATCGAGTGCACACGGAAACCCGGGATAATGCAAAGGATGGCTTGGCCAGCTGATGAGGTCACCTTTCTCAGGGTACAACAACTGGACTGAGTGTCATGCAAGAACACTACTTCCCAGGTTTAAAGTGTTTACACACTTGCAAATAGATGGTTACCATCAGACACAGTTAGGTCTCACACCTCAAGCTGCTCCAACTGTAAGATGAAGTCCATGGTAAAATATACCATTTGGTCAGGGACTTCTCGTCGTGGTGCAGCAGTTAACGAATCCAACTAGGAACCATGAGGTTGCAGGTTTGATCCCTGGCCTTGCTCAGTGGGTTAAGGATCTGGCGTTGCCGTGACCTGTTGTGTAGGCTGCAGACACGGCTCGATCTGGCTTTGCTGTGGCTGTGGCATAGGCCGGCAGCTGTAGATTCGATTAGACCCCTAGCCTGGGAATCTCCGTATGCAACAGGTGCAGCCCTTAAAAAAAAAAAAGCAAAAAAAAAAGACATATATATACCATTTGGTCAATGAAAACCATTAAAGTCTCATTTTTTTTTTTAAATGGCAGCACTTCAATATAAGGAACTATTATTGTGATGTTATATTATTTTTTATTTTACAGCCACACACGTGGCATGTGGAAGTTCCCAGGCTGGGGATCATACTGGCCCCTCCACAGAGACAAGCTGGATCATTAACCCACTGCATCACAGCAGGGACTCCTCAATTTCTTTTGTCACTTCTGTTTTGGGGGCCAGAAATGGACTGGTCTGTTAGCTCAGGTCTCAGGCATCTGAATCCGACAGATGACCAGGGTTGTCTCTGGCCCTCTTCTCCCCTCCGTTCCCCACAACCCACAGACCTGGGCGTCCCTCCTCCCAACCCAGGAGGGGCTACTGGGTCAAGAAGCCGAAAGGGAAACACGTGCGGTGGCGGGAAGCCAAGCTCATCGCCTGAGGTCCGTCCTGGCCCCATAACCCCAGTCTTTTCCATGTCTATTTATAGGCAATCTGTCCTCATCACCTCCAGCTTTTATCCCTACTTACTACTTTGGCAGGTTAATACCACTTCCGTCCCTTTTCTTGTCCTTGCACTTACTGCTTTTGTCCCGGGCAATCATACAGCTGCTTGCAACACCAGGAATAAGACTTTGAAACGAGAGCTGTAAGAACTAGAATTTGGTGCTCAGTTTCTCTGAATGTTTCTTCTCTCACATTCATCCTATCTCAGGTTGGTAAAAGCTAAAAACGCACTCCCCGTAAGTAAAAATGAGAGAATACGGTTAGATTTTAAATTAGGTTTGTCCTTGGAAGGTTAGTTTTATAAAACAGAGGTAGGAAGGTGGCACGTTTTAGCTTCATTTTTAAAACTTTCTAATCCATTAAAATGGAAGAGATTTATCGATGTCTGTTTTACCTTAAATATTACAAAAATAATCCACTCACATAAAATGTCAACACCGCAGAAGGTAGAGTGTGAGAAGTGCCCCCCCACCGCCTTAGGTTAAGCATCGCTATCCTTTAATATTTTGAGCAACGGAATTGCTACCACGTAGGGACTTTTAACCTCCAAAGTACCATATAAATAAAAAACGGCTTAAGCAACCAACCTGAGGGCATCTCCAAGCACAGGATGTTCTCTCTCTGCACACTCGGCTCTAGTTACATCTCTGAGGGGCGCTTACTTATTCTGCTCCCCGGATGGGGAACCCATTCTGATAATACTTTTTCATGTATTTGAATGAGAGAGAAACCAGCAACACCTTAGCTCATGTCCGCAAGTCTGACCTTTAACCACAAAGATGTGAGTTACAACCAGAACACAGTCCTTAAAATAATGGCAAGCCAGACGGACAGACTCGGGGGTCTCGAAAACAGACAAGTATAAAATCAAGGGAGCGGGGAATCAAAACCAAAGTAGACAGGGCTCACGGACCACAGGGCTGTAATGACTCCGGACGCGTCTACAAGTACGAAGTTAGAGGGGACGTCGCAGCCCTAGTGGGAGATAAGAAACCCCGTGGTTCTTCCGGCCAACGTTCATAAGCTGTACTATGTTACACGTGTTCACGTTTTACTCCCCCCACCCTTTTTTTTTTTGTTAACCTTCTATGGGTTATAAAAAAAGAAAAAGAAAATGGTTTTAAAAGCTTGATGTGATTGGCTGGGGTTCAGGACAGGTACATTCTCCCACAATCAGACTGCAGCCTAACTCGGGGCCTGTTTTCTGGAGGGCATTGTGCAACGTGCAGCAAATACCTTTAAAATTAGACTCCCCGTGGACTCACAGCTCCTTCCGGGGATTTAGCCTAAGGAAAAGTTCCTGGATTGGTGCAAAGCTTGACCTGCAATGATGTTCGCTGCAGAACTTTAACAGCAAAGTACTGACACCAGCCTTCCGTCCAGGGAAAGGGGAGCAGACCGGTAAACCGTGGCGGACGGAGCGCTGCGGAGCGTCCCAACGATGCCGCACAGAATACGAACGGACCTGGAAAGACGTTCTCAAAAAATCCTGGGACGAGTGACCGTCAGAGTTAATAGCGTGAGATCCCGGGTGACTTTTACCTTCAGTGTCAATACTCACAGAAATTCTGGAAATTCTCTGGTATCTGAGAAAACTATAGTTGTGAAAAGCCTCTAAGATTAAAACCAACACACCCATCAATAAGTAAAGTACGGATGACTTTGGGAAATGATGAGAAGTCTAATTTGGGGGACTCGTTCTCAAGTACCCACAATCTAAGTGGGGAGAAGACCCAAAGGAAATATAGCACTTCCTTCAGGAAGTCCTGGTCTTGAAGCTTGATTCAACTGTAACTCACTGAAGTGCTTTTTGAAAATGAGTCTATTGTGCCTGTGACAGTGAAGCAGGTACATTTTCTAGAAAGGTCACCCAAAAAGAAAGGGAAAGATACCTTCATTAATTATTCAGTTAACAAGAAAATTCAATGAACGAGAACTCTGCACCCCCGCCCCCCAAGCATTCTAGTTTGTTTAATTATGGCTCATTCATGCTCCCCAAACCTCTTACACAACAGAACCTTTGATGTGTTCAACTATGATAGTTGTCGAGTCTAATAAACTTAAATTTATGTTTTACTGCCCTGAAGGGCACGACTGATGCCTCCCCCTGTTCCCCAGATCCTTATTCCGGCTCCGGACATCAAAAAGCCCCAAGGAGATGGGGCTCCAGTTGATGTTGCAGATGTCTGACGAGCAAGCCTGGGGCAAATTGTTTTGAATTTTAAAAATTTACTTTGCATACACCCGGCAGAATGGCCAAAATGAAAAGGAAGGAAAATAGCCACTGTTGGCGAGGATGCAGAGCAGCCAACCAGAAATCTCATCCACCACTGGCGGGAACGTAAACTGATGCCATCGCTCTGGAAAACTGCTTGGCAGCTTCTACCAGAGCGAAGTATTCAAATACCTTATAACCTAGGAAACCCTCTCCCCCGAAAACACACCCGAGAGGATAGGACCTCTGCCGCCCAGAAGCATACTGTTCCTAACGCCCTGGAGTGGTCTGACAGCAAGTCGAATGCTCCTCAAAGAAGAGAGGCAAAACTGCGCTGTGTTCACACAACGGAACGCCACAGAGCAAGGAGAGTAACCTCACTGGCCTCAGGTACCGTAACATGAACGAATCTGACAAACGCACTGTGGGAAGGAAGACAGACAAAATAAGCCCAACTCATCAGTGCTGTTGGCAGTTAGGGGTATTGCCCATTGTGGCTCAGCAGTATCGAGCCCGACTGTTATCCATAAGGACACTGGTTCGGTCCCTGGCCTTGCACAGTGGGTTAAGGACCCAGCGTTGCTGTGGCTGTGGTGCAGGCCTCCGATTCAACCCCTGGCTTGGGAACCTCCATATGTTGCAGGTGTGGCCATAAGAAGACAAAAAAAGAAAAAAAAAAGAAGAACTTAGGAGAACAGTTATCTTGGAAAGGGCAGAGTGACTGGAAGGATGCACAAGAGGGACTTGGGGGGACTGGTCATGGTTTACTCCTTCATCTGGGCGCTGGTTACAACCCGTGTGTTCAGCTCGGGACAATTTAGTGAGCTACCCACGCCTCAGCGAACCTTTCGGTACGCATATTCAAGTTCAATAAGAAGTTTTAGAAATAAATGAAAAACGTATTTGCAAATGTCAACAGAGAAGTTAAATCAGTATTTGTCCTGCTTTTAGAATCATTTTTACTTCTGAACTGCAGGCTCGAGAGCTGTGTGGAATGTTGAGGGAAAAAAAATCCCAACGGCGCACGTGAGGTTTCCCCTGCAGCTCATCAGGCTCGAAGGGCAAGGCAAGAATTAACGCCCCGCGCTGGAATCATGTGACAAATATAAAATCAAAAGCGACAACCCGAGACTTGTGAACTGGCGTCACAGGTCCACGCAGTCCCAGCCTTCATAATAAAGGGTGCTGCTCTGCATCGTTTTAAAATTTCTTTCCAATCAAGGAAAAAAGGCTCTGCCAGGAAAAGACTCTCATCTTTGGGCTTTGTGTTTCCATCCTACCAGCAAAGAGCTACCCCCCTGGGCTGTTCAGTTTAACATCCGATGCCTGGACACCCTTTCTGCGGCGGACGTGGCGCTTGGTTCTTACTACCCTCTTTTCTAGTCGTTGCAGAGCCAAGAGCAAGCTGGGCTTCTGCAAATCCCATTTTATCTTCAGCAAACCTGGAGAGAGCGGTGTTACAGGAACAGATGCGGATATCCAACAGCACACGGAGCAACGGCAATCAACAAAAACAACAACTGAACGCTTCAAAAGCTAGTCCTTTGCCCAGTCCACCTGGAAGTCAACCAGGCAGGGACTCCACTGACACATCGCCAATAAAACCCAAGGCAAGAAAGTGAAACACCAACACACCAACAACACCTAGCACCCAGACCCAGACCGCCTGCTTCATCCCGTCAAAGAACAAGAACACCCCATTTTCTTATTTAAAAAAGGTTTGCTCAAAACATGCCAAGGATGGTGAATTAAGAGAAACTTTCAGTGACATCTTAGATCACCACGTGTGAAAATGTACTGAGTCTGTGCATTTATTAGCCATTAGAAATGCAATTCCTACAACAGAAAGGGATGGAAGCAGGAGGGAATTGGCCCGTGGGCACTCATCTGTCACAGACTCTGGGCCTTTCTCAATGACAAACAAACAAGATCCATGTCTACCTAGAGGGCTGATGTATTTGTATAAAACAAAGGCTCTAGGAAAAGTGTTAAGGGAGGGACGGGGCAGCCTGGCATAAGATAGGTGCTTATTAAATTAAATTTTCACTCATTCAACAAAAATGTACACCTACTAGGTGCCAGGAACTGTTTAAGTGCTTGGAACCCAACAAAACAAAGCTTCTTTCCTTTGGGAGCTCAGATTACAGTTGGAGTAGGACTAGAGATAAGTATATATTTATACATATATAAAATAGCCTAAGGCAATAAGCATTGGTGTTCGGCGGGGTTGGGAGATGCATGATGGCACTGTCTGCAGTTTCATATATATATATGTATATATATGTATATATATGTGTGTGTGTGTGTGTGTGTGTGTATATATATATATTTTTTTTTTGTCTTTTTGCCTTTTCTAGGGCCGCACCCGCGGCATATGGAGGTTCCCAGGCTAGAGGTCTAACAGGAGCTGTAGCCGCTGGCCTATGCCACAGCCACAGCCATGTGGGATCTGAGCCGCGCCTGCAACCTACACCACAGCTCACGGCAATGCCGGATCCTTAACACACCGAGCACGGCCAGGGATCAAACCCGCAACCTCATGGTTCCTAGTCGGATTCGCTAACCACTGAGCCACCACGGGAACTCCTTTTTGCTTTTCTAGGGCAGCACCAGTGGCATATGGAGGTCCCCATACTAGGGGTCAAATTGGAGCTGCAGCTACCGGCCTACACCACAGCCACAGCAACACCAGATCTGAGCCGCGTCTGCAACCTACACCACAGCTCAAGGCAACGCTGGATCCCTAACCCACTGAGTGAGGCCAGGGATTGAACCTGCAACCTCACGGTTCCTAGTCTGATTCGTTTCCACTGCGCAACAGGAATTTCCCCTTCCCCCCAAAAAAAGACTGTGCAATATTAAAGCTGTTTGAGGGGACTCTGAGAAGGTGACATTTGAACAAAGAGTCGTGACCCTCGCCCCTTCACTGCTGCTTTGGCAAGATGAACGCAGATATGACCTCCTGGATGATGTCATAGCCATCCTTCCTTAACTTGCTAAGACCAACCGTTCTAACTTCTAGGAAGGTTGTGGTTACCTCTCTGTGTGTATGTGGTTACTTTTAATTAAGGGTTTTCTTTTTTATGAACTTTCCTTCTTCTTCGCACCACCAAAGCTATGTACTCGTCACAAAGCCGTGCAAAGTCACTAGCAAGCTGCCGAGGGGAAATTATGGGCATACTACAGGCTCAAGTGTGGGGCAGGAGAGGGATCTCTGGCTTAATTCTAATAAGCAACAGTGACACTACCTGACATTTTGGGGATTATTATAATGCCATTTGTTTTAAGCAGTAACACACACACCCTCCTGGGATTCAGCATAGCTCGCCAGTAATCATTTGTCTAAGTATACATTTTAGAAAACTCAGCAAAGGCGTAAATAAATATTTAAAGACATTTGATACTGCATGGAGAGGATCACACTACTTCATATTCCCATTTTCTCTCAAGAACTTATTCCTTTATTTCAAAGTTGGAGAAATCCGAGCATTCAAAAAATCTAAAACCCATAAAAGTCATAAAATCTCATTTGCAGGTGGCTTTTGTCAAGGCACCTGGTTAGGCTGTGTTTCTATTAGTAAAACGCTGGAGATTGCTAGGTAACATAATGGCCACCTCTTTTTAAAAGAAGGAGATCCTCAACGCTGCTGGGAGATGTTTACCAAATTAAGCTTAAATTGTTTTCAGCTTAGGTCATGGGTGGTGTGGGGTGAGGGAGGAAGAACCCAAAGAGGAGGTGGTGAAAAGATTTTGGGCTTTTCAATCAGCTCTGTGAATGTAAAATTTCACTGTGCGTTTCCATCACAGTCAAAGCATGAGCTGGCAGTATCCACTTCAAAGATTACACACAAACTTGTTGTTCAGAGCTGTCAATTCTTATCCCACTATCCCAGCATAAATACAATCCCCAAACACTAATGAGGCAACAGTGATTAAAGTCAGTCAAACATTTGTGAGCTTTTAGTATGTTTCAAGACACCTGGGAATGGAAAGCAATAAGGCACTGGTCTCTGATCTTCAGTGTATTAACAGCGTTTCAAAGTAGAAAAATGATTTACAATGCCATTAATACACACAACTGAAACTACGAAATCCACACTTTTCCCCTCTCATCTCATTTCTCTGGGTAAGGGGACATCGGCATTTGTGGTACTGTAATTCATTTGAGTACAGCCCCTCCACTGAGTCATCACTAAAAGTGAGAGTCAGGAAGAACTGGAAAAAAAGCAAAGAGAAGGTTGACTTCAGGATTGCATACCTGAGTTGCTCTCTCATCTCAGAGTGGAAAGATACAGGCGCCTCTGTCTTAGAGGCAGGGGAAAAGCAACTCCACTGAGCCTCAAATTTGCAATGATCGCCATTCTTCACTGTTTTACTGTCCTTAACTGACAGTCATCAAAGCAGCCTCTACCCCAAGTCCAAGAGTGAAAATGCTTTTCTGACATTTTGTCAGCACCCCCCACTTCCTGCCCTACATCTTCAGGATCACTTAAATATTAACCATCTCAACACAAAGGTAAAACTTTAACATTCAACTATCTGGGATTTCTAAAAACTGCCCTCTATTAAGGAAACACGTATAAGGACACAGAGTTTGGTCACAGATACTCACTGAGCCCAGAAATGCTGTGACAATTGTGTCTGCTTACGTGTATATGGTATGTGCAGTATTATGCACATGTTACGGTATTTATATATTCAGGTAAAGGGAACTAATCACTGGAACTTCAAAGGATGGATTATGAACCTATTTTCATACTTTTATCTAACAAAAGTCAATAAACTCCTCTGATTTCAGGAATTCACTCAGACCCTTCAAATCTAGAAACTAAAATACATATCCCAACTGTGGGTCTTAAAAATGGCTACAAATGAATTTAGAGGACTTTGGTTCCGTGAGCCTAAGCCTAATTAAAACAAAAGTTGTTTTGTATTCAATTAATAGATGATTAAAGACATATCTTATTTCAACTGGAATTCATTTATAAGTACTTAAATTTACTAAACTGGCCACTAATCCTAAGTCTATGTCTGTTTCTGGAAACATGCCCTCCTAATAAGCGCAAGTTAAGAGAATGACCATCATCAACGCAGTCCCGAAGGTGAAGTCAATTTTATTCAAATCTCAGGTGTCCTCCGACTCCCAAAATCTCACAAAATAACCGATGTCTCAAAGCCAAGTTGAGCCTAGAAGTGTAGTTTCAAGCCTTCCGGAGGGCAGAGTCCGGGACTCTGGGGCAGGGGGCGCCCTCCCGGAGACCCCAGCTCACCTGGCGCTGGTTCATTACTTGGGAGTTTCTCCCCCGCGTTCCGGTGCGCGGCCTTTTCTCAGGGAAACTCGAGCTTGGCTTTGCTCTCTTTGCTCAAGCTAGGCGGCGGCGCCGGCGCGGTCACTGACCCCAGGGAGGTGGGGAGACGACGCGCCCCAGGGGAGGCACGGACCCCCCCCCCGCAGGTTTTGGCTGTGAAATGTGTAATCTGTTTAGCTTCTCCAGCGCCGAGACGGGGAGGGGAGAAGGGGCGGCGGTGGGGGAGGGGAGGACAGTCCCGCGAAAAGTCCACTCCTCACCCCGAAGGGGAAAAACGCCGACCTGCCCCCGGCGAGGGCCTCAAGCCGCCCGCGGGGCCGCCGCCCCTCGCCGGCCTCGAGTCCCGAACCCCGGCGCCCGCAGGGTCCCGGACCGCGCCCCGCACCCCCCGCCTCCAAGCCGGCGCCCCAGAGTCCCGGTCTCTTCGCCCTCGAACCCCGGGGCCCCCACAGTCCCCGGGCCTCCGGCCCTCGAACCCCCGGAGCCCCGGGCCCGCTTACCCGGTAGGTACTCTCCGTGAGCCGGTTCACCTCCTCCGGCCCCCGCGACATGGCTGCAGCCGCGGGGCGGGCGGGCGCCGGGGGGACGCGGCCGGGCCTCGTGGCCGCCCGACCCCGGGCGGCGGGAGCGGCGGGGCGCGGCCGAGGGGCCCTCGAGGGTCGGCCGCCTCCGCAGCCGACGGCCGGGAAGCGCTGGCGCGCGGCTCCGCGACCAAAGCGTCAAAACTTGTAACGCTGAGGCCGCCGCCGCCTGCGAGGAGCAAAGGAGACGCGACCGGACACGGCAGGAGCCAGCAGGGCGGGCCCCGCGGCCCCACCTGCGGCGGGCGGGGCCGGGGCGGGGCGTCCCGGGGGGCGGGGCGCCCCACCTGAGGCGGCCGGGGCTGCGGGGAGGAGGCGGGCCGAGCCGCGGTGGGAGGGGCGGCGAGGCCCGGGTGGGCGGGGCGGAGACCGGCCAGGCCCAGCGGGCGGCGAGTCCCCACCCCGGCTGCACGGGGCTGCGAGTTTGGCTGCCGATGGAGAACACCTGGGACGATGGGACCGTGACCCTGCGAGCTCCCGATGCAGTTCTGCTTAGACAGAGCCCGCACCGAAAGAGGTCAGGCCTCCGCGGTCCTAAAGCACTATAGTGCCCGGGGCGGTGCTGGCAACTGAGGCTTCAACACCCATGCTTTGGGGGAGCTACCTTCCAGCTGCCTTTTGGGGACCCAGGAAGAGGGTCCCACGACCCCAGTTGTATTGATTTCCCTGCCTGACCCCTTCCCACGCCACTCTTTCCCTGACCCCAAAGATCTGAAGGACCCTAGGGCATAGGTTCCAATAGGTAGAAGAAGGGGGAACCACTTACAGTTTTGGAAGTTCCTGATATGTAAAAAAATTAATAAATGCTACAATCTGGTTACAGAAGTGGCAGTACTCTTTTTAAACTTTGCATTAAGGAGGACCATTAAGGAGTCCCCACCGTGGCACAGCAGAAACGAATCTGACTAGGAACCATGAGGTTGCAGGTTCGATCCCTGGCTCCGCTCAGCGGGTTAAGGATCTGGCGTTGCCGTGAGCTGTGGTGTAGGTTGCAGTCGTGGCTCGGATCCCATGTCACTATGGCTGTGGTGTAGGCCTGCAGTTGCAGCTCTAATTTGACCCCTAGCCTGGGAATCTCCATATGCCGCAGATGTGGCACTAAAATGCAAAGAAAAAGAAAAGAAAAAAGAAAGAAAGAAAGAAAAAGAACCATTAAGTCAGTGCAATAACTGTGCTATTCACAGGATCTTTACAAGATTTAGAAGGGCAGGGTGAGCCCCGGGGGGTTTGGAGGTGACTCTTCCTTTGGGCACTCAAAGTCTGAGCAGTTGCGTGGCTCCCAAAGTTTCCTGTTCTGTCTCCACTCCAGCCATGGCCCAGACCCAGAGCACCCAGAACAGACTTGTCCTAGTGGGAACCATCACTAGGCATCTGACAAGGGCAGGGGGGTCTTATTCTGAATTTTGTAAATTTCTCTCTGGCTGCAGTGTCCTCTTTTATGGGCTGTTAGGATATGAGGATTCTAAACCGCTCCTGTTATAAAATTCACTGAGAAATGTACACAAAGAAAGCACTGTGTGGCCTAGATGGGAACACCAAGAGCATGAGATGCGGCTGGACTTAGAACAGAAGCAACCACTTGGACTCTGGGACAACGTTATCAGGTTTTGCAAGCTATAAAGTATATCAGGCTTAGGAAGCAAAAGGTAATGTGTCCTTGGGTGTTGGAGGAAATAACGCACTGGCTCTAGGTTTCGGGCAGTGGAAGCAGCTGCCTCTTAACAGATTTCTAGGATTTGATGCCTAAGATTGGCCAGGTGGGTTTTATTTGCCATATTGAGTGAATTAATAACCTCATTATCACCGTTAACTATTGGGCTCTTTAGGGATTATCTGTCAGCTTTCATTTAAACTTGAAAATCACTGCCTTAACTTTGCAGATGGGTCACCTTTTGTATTAGAACTTTCCTCTGTGCCTGCTGATGAATGGGGTCACCTCACCCTCTGCTTCGAGGCAATCAACTGAGCAGCTAGAAGGAGAGCAAAGCCTTAACCTCTCACACCCCACAGCTCAGCAGGGCCAGAAAACATAGCAATTAACACACCGCCACAAAACCAACACATATCTCAGATGGCCCAGTCTGACTGCCAAGGTTGGAATCCGATCAACAGACCAGCTTCACAATTGTATGCAAATCTTCAGACAGATATACAAACAGCTGTCATAGTGAACTCTCCTTTATGGAAATAATCTCCTGGTTATTTAGGACCATCCTACTCCTTTAGGAGTCCTGGAGAGTGGTTGGCTTTTGGTCTGTACCGACGTTCGGAGTGGTCCTGTTTAACCCCAAAGAACAGGTGAGTATTGATTGTCTGCTCTGTTCCAGGCACTCTGCTGTGACCTGAGCCCTTAACACATGTGTGAGGGTGGGTAGAATTTAAGCTGTGGCAGAGGTACAAACTGTAGATTTAGAAGATGGGAGCGCTCTCAAAAGACCATTTGCATTAGGCTCTTCAAGGGGGTTGCTGGTTTCAGGGGAACTTGAAAACCCACAGTCTTAGTTGTTTTGAGACTTCACGATGCTCAGCGCGAAGCCAGTGAATCAATAGAAGGGAATAACTCAGAGGAAGAATAGAGGCGGACTGTCCATCTGCTGAGAAAGCACTGCAGCCACTCGCCACCTGCCCAGAACCCTGGCCTGAAGCGCTGGCCTGGCCCCATTGGAAATCGGCTCCACACCCACCAGGCGCAGACAACCTCTTCTCCCAGCTCCTGCTTGAGTTTCAATAATCAAAAATCCTGTTTAACAAAAGTTGCAAAGACAACAGTTGTAGGTGACGATGTCAATGGGATTTTGAAAGCCACACTCCAAAGACATTTTGTGTGTGTGTGTGTGTGTGTGTGTATTTTAGGGCCACACCCGTGGCATATGGAAGTTCCCAGGCTAGGGGTTGAACTGGAGCTGCAGCTGGCAGCCTACACCACAGCTGCAGCAACGCAGGATCTGAGCCACGTCTGCAACCTACACCGCAGTTCATGGCAACGCTGGATCCTTAACCCACTGAGAAAAGCCAGGGATCAAACTCACGTCCTCATGGATACTAGTCGGGTTCGTTAACTGCTGAGTCACGACAGGAACTCCTGAAGTGGGGTTTTATGCTTTCTGTAAGGTAGCATTCTATTTTAATTCTAATAGTGTGTATCACTAGCTATGGTAGGTTGAATAAAGTTTCCCCAGGATGTTCAAGTCCTAACCCTCAGAACCTGTGAATGTGACCTTACATGAGGAAAGGGACTCTGCAAATGTGATCCCGGTAAGGATTTGGGGCAGGGCTATTTTGGATTATCTGGGTGGGCCAGATGTCATCACCAAGGTCCTTATAAGAGGGACACAAGAAGTCAGAGGAGGAGGCAATGTGATGGCAGAAACAGAGACTGAAGCAACGTATTTGAAGACAAAGGAAGAGGCCACCATCCAAGGAATCCAGGTGGCTGCTTGAAACTGGAAAAGGCAGTATTTGGATTCTCCTCTCAGAGCCTCCCAAAGGAACCAGCCCTGCTCCTGTCTTGGTTTTAGCCCTATAAGACTCTTTTCAGACACTGCCCAAGCACTGCAAAAGAATAAATATATATTGTTTTAAGCCACGAGGTGTGTAGTTACGGTAGCAACAGAAAATGAATATACTATCTTATCTTTTTCTTGCTCATTTTTTTTGTTGTTGTTGTCTGTCTCCTCCCACCCACATCCCACCCTAAGAATGCAAATGTCACCAGGGCAAGGATGATTTTTGACTTGTTCACTGCAGGCTGCTTAGCCCCTAGCACATAGTAGGTGCTCAAGGACTGGTAAGAGGATGAATTTATGAGGTAGTCAAGATGCTCTTCATTTCATAAGAAATAACTACATTGGGGGTTGCTTTTCTGTTTTTGAAAAGCAATGAAATAGACCGCTGTAAAAGAGATTGTGGGTCTGAAGTCTAGAAAGGAATATACAGATTCTAGGTCCAACAACCATCCAATAGCAAAGCAATGGCATAAACAGAATTTGATAAAAAGCTGTGAACTTGGCTGTGACACAAGGGTTAAGGATTTGACTGCAGCATCTCTCATTGCAGGGGTGTAGGTTTGGTCCTTGGCCCAATGCAGTGGGTTAAGGATCCAGTGTTGCCGTGCTCTGGCCCGGGTCTCAGATGCAGCTCATATTTGATTCCTGGCCCAGAACATTGCATATGTACAGGAAAAAAAAAATGTCAAATTTGTAGCACAGTGCATTGCAGAGTAAACACCCAGTCATCGTTATATTAATACACTAAAAGTGTCAATGCTCAAACAAGGTTAATATTTATCGAATTTATAAAAACACTAAGTGATGGGTCTAAAGTGTAGTAGCTTATTAAACTCTGGCACAAACTCTTCTAGGAATAAGAGTTAAATGCAACATGTATTAACATACCATAAATGCTATGTGACCATGGAGCTTTCAACAGATTCCATCAGATACACATTTTGTCACATCAGTGGTACTTGAATCATTTTTGCTTTTCAATTTCGTTCTGTTTGGAAAGCTCAAATCTTAGTCCATCCTCTCTCTGCTGCTAATGAATTATCAACAAGTATTCTAAAAATGTTAGTTTATTTCTAGAACTGACATTTTATCCAGCACCACTTTAATAATCATTGTGTTCTGTGTCCATGAACACTTAGTTTCTCATGATGAAATCAGAGCTGGAGATGTAGGAAGGGTTCTTGCAACTGAATGATAGTTTAGCTAGGTATAGAAATCATACCTCTCTTTTACATATTTCACATCTTTAGCTTTCTGTGCTGCATTCTGGATAATTTCTTCAGAACCATTCTCTAAATTACTCATTCTTTATTTGGCTGTGTTAAATTCCTACTTAACCTGCCCTTTGAGTTTTAAATTTCAAAATGATTTTTCATTTCTACATATTCTATTTTATTCTTTTTCAACATTCAGTTCCTTAAAAAAAAAAAAAGACTTATTGAGATATAATTCACATACTATATAAGGTACTCATTAAATTATGCAATTTAATGGTTGGTAGTTTACTCATAAAGTTGTGCAACCACAACTGCAATCCATTTTAGAACATCTTCCTCATTCTGAAAAGCAATTCTGTACCCATTAGCAGTTACTTCCCATTTTTCCCTAACCCTTTCCCTCAGTCCTACACAATAACTACATCTACTTTTTTTTCTTTCTTCCTTTTCTTTTTATAGCCATACCTGTGGCATAGGGATGTTCTCAGGGATAGGGGTTGAATTGGAGCTGTAGCTGCTGGCCCACACCATACACAGAACCACCAGATCTGAGCTGCATCTGTGCCCTATGCCACAGCTTGTGGCAACACCAGATCCTTAACCCATGGAGTAAGTCCAGGGATCAAATTCACATACTCACAGACACTATGTTGAGTTCTAAACCCACTGAACCATCATAAAATACTGAACCTGTATTTTATTGAAACACTGTAAATTGAATTCTTTTCTTTTCTTTCTTTTTTTTTAGGGCTGCACGCATGGCACATGGAAGTTCCCAGGCTAGGGGTCGAATCAGAGCTACAGCCACCGGCCTACTCCACAACCACAGCAACAAAGGATCTGAGCCACGTCTGTGACCTACACCACAGTTCATGGCAGTGCCAGATCCCTGACCCACTGAGTTAGGCCAGGGATCGAACCTGCATCTTCATGGATACTAGTTGGATTTGTTCCTGCTATGCCACAATGGGAACTCCTGAATTGTCTTCTTATTTTTATTTTCAGACCATTCATTGCAAGTGTACAGAAACATAATCGATTAATTGATCCCATAACCTGCTGTACTTGTTCATTAGTCCTAGTAGTTATCACGTTGCAGAAACTCACTTCTATTCCTAGTTTGTTGAGAATATTATCATGAAAGGGTGTTGGATTTTGTCAAATGCTTTATCTGTATCTATTGAGATGATCATGCATTTTTTTTTACCTTTATTCTGTAAGATCTGGTGTCTTACAATGATTGATTTTTATGTGTTGAATCCACCTTGCACTCCTGGCATAAATTCCACTTAGTCAAGGTATATAATTTTTTCTTTTTCTTTTTTTTTTAGGGCCACATCCGCAGCATATGGAGGTTCCTAGGCTAGGGGTTGAATTGAAGCTGCAGCTGCTGCTCTACACCACAGCCACACTGGATCTGAGCTTTGTCTTCAACCCACACCACAGCTCACAGAATTGCCGGACAGTTAACCCACTGAGCCAGGCCAGGGATTGAATCTGCATTCTCATGGCTACTAGTTGGGTCCATTTCCGCTGAGCCACAACGGGAACTCCTCTGTTCTTTCTATTGTCACTGGATTCAGTTTGCAAGTATTTTGTTGATGACTCTTATGTCTATATTCACAGGTGACATTGGTGTATTGTTTTCTTGTGATGTCTTTGGCCAATTTTGATATTAGGGTAATACTAGCCCTATAGAGGAGTTGGGAAGTGTTCCCTCATCTTCTGCTTTTTGGAAGAGTTTATGAAGAATTGGTATTTATTTTTCCTTAAATGTTTAGTAGAATTCATCAGAGAAACCATCTATGTCTGAACTTTGCTTTGTGGAAAGTTTCAGAATTACTATTCTAACCTCTTGCTATAGATCTTTCAGTTTCTTTTTCAGAGTTTCTTCCTTAGGTTTCTATTCCTTCATGTCTTCAATCATTTATGATATTACTTTATAGTCTCTATCAGGTAGTTCTGTGTTTTTTTGTTTTTGTCTTTTCAGGGCCACACCCATGGGATATAGAAGTTCCCAGGCTAGGGGTTGAATCAGAGCTGCAGCTGCTGGCCTACACCACAGCCACAGCAACATGGGATCTGAGATGTATCTACACCACAGCTCACGGCAAAGCCGGATCCTTAACCCACTGAGTGAGGCCAGGGATCGAACCCACATCCTCATAGATACTAGTTGGGTTCTTAACCTGCCGAGCCACAATGGGAACTCCTGAGGTCATCTTCAGTAGTGATCCATTTTGTCATTAAGAACCCTATGTGGGAGTTCCCTTCGTGGCTCAGTGGTTAACGAATCTGACTAAGAACCATGAGGTTGCAGGTTCGATCCCTGGCCTTGCTCAGTGGGTTAAGGATCCAGCGCGTTGCCGTGAGCTGTGGTGAAGGTTGCAGACAAGGCTTGGATCCCGCGTTGCTGTGGCTGTGGCGAAGGCCAGCGGCTACAGCTCCTGTTAGACCCCTAGCCTGGAAACCTCCATATGCCGCAGGTGCGGCTCTACATAAAGGCAAAAAAAAAAAAAAAAAAAAAAGAACCCTATGTGGCCTGAGTGGTAAAACATTCCTCCAGAAAAGTTTTGTATTTGTTCCTGCCAGGCACTCACCGTGGAAGAGTGTAAAATTCAGACTCTGATTCTGCCCCATATCTCAGACATGGGCAGTTAATTTCTCTTAGGATATGTTTTTCTCCTTAAGACCCCAATAAGCCAAACTCCTCTGTCCTCCCCTGGGTCAATAAGCATTTTCAAGCATCCCTCTTATTGACATGTGGTCTTCTGAGGGTCCCGCTGTGTGAATGGGTTTTAGTGTCAGCTCTCCTTTTTTTTTTTTTTTTTTTTTTTGGCTGCATCAAGGGCATTGGAAGTTCCCAGGCCAGGCATCAAACTCAGCCACAGCAGTGACAATGCCAGGTCCTTGACACACTGAGCCACCAGGAAACTCCAGTCTGCTCTCCTTTTTGCACAGTCCTTATTACTGGTAAAACACCTGACATTCGAAACACCTGACCATTTGGGTCCATTTCCAGCTCCAGTCCTCCCAACCACACTCCCAAGGGCTATCGTATCCTCTGTTCCGGGGCTTGGTTTTCCTCACTTTGTGTTTTTGGTATCAGAGGTTTTCCTTTTTTTCCTTGCAAACTCAGCTGCGTATTAACATATTGTTGTTACATTTTTATCCGTCATTTTAGGCATTTGTCACTGGAGGAATTCTGGGTTGTGCCGTCAGCCAGAAGCCTGAAAGGGCCTTTGTAGTGTCCTTGTGGGGCTGCTTATGGAGTGACAGGGGCCGGTCAAGGGGAAAGGACCGTGTGCCTTTGCCTCTGTCTGAACGCGGCACGGGACACAGCATTTTTCAGTTCTTGGTCTCTGAAATAGAATCGTTGATCTTCAAGTTGCTTTTCGGTCTAGAACGGTCTGAGTTTATTTTACTTTATTTTTGGAACCTCTGTCCACAGCACTGCTTCTGAAGTCTTTTTCTCCAGATGCGTGTTGGCCTCTGCAAAGAGAGGCTCTGTGCCAGAGACGAAGATAACCTGCACATGCTTTGCTTCTCCAAGGGCAGAAAGGGAGAGACACGGGTCTGTTGTCCTGAAAACGCCGCAGTGATTTAGGGGGAAATGGCTCATCTGCAGAAATGGATCTGCTTGACCTCTCCTCTTGTGACTCGTTTTGATTTTTCCGCAGGAATGCATCAGCAGAGAAGCTTCCAGGCTTTCTTTTCCTAAGCAGATGTGTTTTCTGTATTTAGCAAATTTCACACATCGACCGCATCTGCAAATTTCCTCTTCGTGGGACTTACATCCTTGCCTCGTATGTCCAATATTTTCCCTTAATAAACAAGAGCAGTAGGTCCTGGCACAATTTTATCTTCACTTCGGGCTTTTTCAGAGAGAGAGGACTTGGGAAAAGAAGCGCTGTAGTGTTTTATAGACATCTACAAAAAAAAGCCAGATACACAATTCTCTTTTCTTTCGTTGTAGCTTGCGGTTGCTGTGTGGAAGCCCCAAGGAAAACACCGGAATTGTCAAGTAGTTCCCCAGTTTTAGCAGCAGAGGGCGCTGCAGGGACGGAAAGTACTGGAATATCCTTTTCCGCCAGGATGATTGGTTTTTCCAAGTTTTAATTCTCTTTAGGGAGAGTAAAAGCCTGTCTCTGATGAGGTTTTTTGTCTACAACCCCACACACCACATACCCATGTCTGTATCCACCTGCCTGCCAGGTTCCGCCTCACTACGTGGGGCTGCCTCAACATTGGGACCCCCGCGTTTCCAGTGCATTTGTTTCCAGAACGGCTCGGACCTTCTGTAAGCTCTCCCTCTGTCTGCACTCCGCCTCTGCTCTGACTCTGAGTTTCCATGGATCTATGGGAGCAATAATCCATGAGAGAATGCACCCTTTTACTAAAAGGGGAAGTACGCGCCCCAGGGACCTTGAAATTCAGCACAAAACGAACATTTCCATTAGGCAAATGCATACAGTCATAAATAATTAAGCCAAAACCTTGGGTAGTAATTTATGCGTTTCTTTAAAAACGTCCCCAACCCTATTGACGTTGAGCAGAAAGTACAAGAAAGCTCAAGAATCAATGGAAACTCTGCTGAGTGGGAAAGGCAGATCTGGCCACGTCAGCCAGTCTGTGACGTCCCCAGAGTACCCACCACGATAAAGCATTTAGCATGCGTTTGGCTCAGACGGCGGTGGTAGCTGGGGCCCAGAAGTAGGAGTCACAAATTCCCGGGGGAAAGAGCTTCACTATTTTAATATTCTCAATAGGATGCACTTACCTATTAAAAGTGTGCATTCTAGGCATTGTCTGTTGCATTTAGAGACACTGAAAGTCTATAGTGGCTCTAACCTTGGGAGGGCAACAAACAGGCATCCAATGGCAAGTTTGCTACAACAAGGGCTGGGGTTGGGGGTGGAAAAATAGACACAGTTCTGGCCAAAGAGATGAAGTAAACAAGAGCCGCTGTGGAGTGGGGAGCAGAACAGCTGGGGTTCAGGCAGCTGTCTGCTTGCCCCCTAACAACTTCCTGGAAGGCAGGTGGGGTGTCTGAGCCGCCATCTTGCAAGCTTGAGTCAGCAAACAAGACTGATGTCAGCAAATTGAGATTGGCGAGGGGAGAGAGAGAGAGAGAAGAGGACCCTGGCAGCTTCAGGGCCCTACTGGGTTTTCTGTTCTCTGCAGCCACGAGCATTCCTGTGTGACGTATATGGTCATTAAAATTTGGGAGAATTTGAGATTGTGTTGAGGTCGACACACGCAAACGAGTCTTCAAATTAGAAATCCAAATGGTGAAAAAGGGCTTCTTGAAATCTTAAAGATATTTCTTCGCCTGGGGGAATGACCATACTTTGTATATGAAACAAAAAAGGCCCATGGACTGTCAAATAAGAACACGGCTGTGAAGACCAAAGGGGAGCATTTTATGAAAACTGGGGCTCTCCTGGAAAATTCCCTAATTTCTGTGTTTATATCCTTAGGCCACCTTCCAAGGGCACTTTTATTTTACTTAAATCCAAGAACACAATTTTACACCCACTTTTCCGAGAAATACGTTTCTGAATCATTTTTCAAAGCCGGCAAATAAAAATTTTATAGAGATAAATCACCTGCTTTGCTTTTGAGTCAGTCGTTGTTCCCACAAAACAACAACGAGGATGACAGTGTCCCCAGGGGCCCTAAGTAGAAAAGTGTCCGTGCATTATTATTAACTTGAAGAATGATCCATCTCTGGGCCTGTAATTGAGTTTGTAATTCTTGGACGACGTCTCCTATGGCAGCAGCTCTCTTCCACACCCGAAAGGAGATGAGATTTTTGACACAAAATGTCACTCAGAGCTCCTGAGGTCGTGAAACATTTGGATCTTTAATATTAAGGAGACAAAATATCTAGGTGTATTTCCTTTCCTTCTGACTGAGCTAAATGTTGGGTCGTTGGGTCGACTCTTCCTCCGTGTAGAAAGAGCAGTTGGGGAAAAGAAACTGCCTTTGTGCCTTTGTGTAATATTTCCGGGCTGTTGTCAGCCTGACTCAGATCTCCGTAGCCCTAGGCTCCCGGGCTTGCCTTGATGACCCCGATAGGACACAAGGACAGCGTACCTGACATGGCGGGAAGGGGGTTGGATGGTCGGCCTGGCGAACTTCGTTTCTGTTTAGTGATAACGGCCCTTGTGGGACCTGGAGCAAGTCACAGCCTGTCCCTGGGCCTCGGCGTCCCAATCCACTGGAATGAAGGTGGTCAGTCCCGCGGGTGACCCCGAAAGGCAGGGAGGCGCCTCTTTTGCAGCGCTGCTCCAGAGGTGCAGCTCCCTGGCCTGGCTTCCCCCACAGGACGTACAGAGTCAGAAGCAGCTGTGTAGGCCTGGGGGTCACCTTGTCCGGGGAAGGCTGGCTCCTGAGGCGGAAGGAAGGTCGTGGGGTCACATTCTGAGTTGGTAGCCTGTCCCCTCCCCTTCCAGGCTGCCTTTGATCTCAGATGGCTTCATTCCACTGCCAACAGAGATTACAGCTCACGCTGAGATCTGCCGGGCCTGGCCTTTCCCTCTCACCGGCAGGCCCGGAGCCTGGTTGGTGGAGTCCCATGGAATTTCCACACCCCTTGCAGGTTGAGCAACTACTGAACAGACGCATTTTTAGGCCTAATTATGGTTATCATGACTTGGAGCGGAGTGAACACGTTGATATGTTTTTTGATGGCCCACCCTTCTGAATCACTGACCATTAGCAACCGTGATGGGAGAGAAAAAGAGGAGCCCTACATAGGCCAGGCGACAGGGCTGAAAGCAACTGTCCCTCGGCCACCCTTTGAAGAAGGCCGCTTGGGAAGAAGCTGGAACGTGCGGAATTTGAGCCCACACCTAAGAGATCTCAGTTTCCCGATAGGTTTGTTCCAAGCTGGTGGCCTTCCTCTCCGGGGAGCAACTCACTCCCATCTCTGCCTTTGGAAATCATTTCTCCCGGCCCGATTTTGCTGCCTCTGCCACCAGAGCGTAAGCAAGCCCTCCTGTCACCTGCTGCTGTGTGTCTCTGGGCACAACACGTCCCCACTCTGAGCCTTGTTTTCTCACTCGAGACATGGGAATGAGATGCTGTGAGCTTTACACACAGGCGTCCACGGAGGCTGTCACGAGGTGCTGAGTGATGGCTGGGGCTCCCTGACATTTCTTATGTCAGCAGCTGCCTCCCATCCGTGGGCTTTCTCTCCGACTGGGTCTCTCCACGGAGCCAGATTCTGGCCTGTTTGGGTGGATCACAGCGTGACTCACCTTGACCAGCCGCTCACCCTTGAGTCACATAGACCAGGAAGCCCGGGACGGATGTGACATCATCAGGAAACACGGCCAGGCACGGATACAGAGGCAGGTCTGTTTGCCCCGGAGATAAAGCCACCAACCCGGCTGGGCCTCCGTGGGGTGGGGGTGGGGGGCCGGCCGTGGGGCGTTAACTGTGTGCGATGCTGTGTCTGTGAGGGACCCCGGCATCTCAGGGTGGGAGAGATCCTCAGGGGTCATCCTGTCGCTTTGCCACAGTAATCCAGGGGCAGGAAGCTAGGCCCCTGCTTGTGCGGGGAGAGGGGGGGGACACACCCTGAGGCAGCCGTTCCCGTAGCCTGGTTCGCCGCTCTGAAGCTGAGCTCCCATGTCCCCTGGGTTGCCATTCTTCAAAGTCCAGCCAGAGAATACCTGAATCTCTGCTCCCGTCTATACTTCTCAGCTCAAAGCCGGGGCCATTGAGGGCAGGTTGGGCACCAGCTCCGAGCCCGCCTCCATCACTGCAGAGAGCGGGGGCCAAGCTTCTCCCCTGGGGAACCGAATCCCTGGTGGTCCTTTCTTTGGGCTGTATACTTCCTGGTGATGACATGCATCTGGTGTGGGAGGTGCCCAGGGCCAGGCTGGTGAGCCATAAGGTCTGTAACATGCCCTGTGACCCTGACCTTTTTTTTTTTAATTACAGTCATTTTACAATGTTCAGTCAGCTTCTGCTGTACAGCAAAGTGATCAAGTTATAATATCTGTGATCCTGTTTTTATTTGAGGATTTGCTATTTTGTTCATCATAGAGCTTTTTATTTTTTGGCAATAATTTTGATTTTCTAAAATGCTGCATTAGGAATCTGGATCCTCGACTTGTTTGGCACTCCCTTCAGTTTTGGGCTGTCAACTGCCGCCTGGTGTCACTTGCCCAGTCCTGCTCTTCCTGAAGGAATCAGAGAAGTATGGGTGGACAGAAGATGACGGCCCCAGGAGCTCCGCCCTGGAGTTCCAGCCTGCTACGGGAGGGTCAAAAGGCCTGGCGGCTCTGTGGTTTGGGAGGGTCAAAAGGCCTGGCGGCTCTGTGGTTTGCAGAGACGTGAAGCCTCTTAATGCTTCCTGAGCGCCAGCCGCCTCCTGGGAGCCAGGAGGGCCCGGGGTGTGCCGGCTGCCCTGACTGCCCGCTCTGCCCACTAGATGGCGCGCTGGCTGCGCAGGTGAGCATGGCGCCCGCCCCCCCCCCCCCCCCCCCCCCCCCCCCCCCCCCCCCCGCTCCCCCTCGCGAGCTCCCGGGCGCCTCCTCGGAGAGCCCAGCTTTGTGAATTGCCTGCCACGGAGAACACCTGTTCAGCTAATCCCCACTGCAGGCCTAAAGCGCAGAGGAGACTGAGCCACGAAGAGGTGAGCTGACTCACCTGTGGTCCTTTACCACGTTCACATTGGTTGTGGGGGGGCAGGCATTTGCACCCCGACATACCCAAACGCCCCTTCTTCCTGGATTGCTTGATCTGTTTTAGAGGCATCTTTGCCCATCTGGTGAAAGCCATAGGACCCCCTCCTCGGAACAAGTGTGAAAATAATTTCGTGGGCTTCCAGAGCAGCATAGGAATAGGTGAACCCCCTCCTTTCTGCGTGTTTGCAGTCTATGCATTTGATTTGGGGTTTATAGTTAACTCCTGACATTCTGTTCTGGATATGAATCCAGCCATGTGATCTATTGATTCATTCAAGATGTATTTATTGAGTACCTACTATGTGCAAATCCACTGTTCCAGGTGTTAGAGATACTTGCCTTTGCGGAGCTCACATCCTAGAGGGGAAGGAAAATGATAAAAATAGCCATCACTGGAGTTCCTGCTGTGGCACAGTGGGTTAAGAACCTGACTGCGGTGGCTTGGGTGGCAGCGGCTCAGGTCACTGTGGAGGCGCGAGTTCAATCCCCAGCCCGGTGCAATGGGTTAAAAAGACCTGGTGGTATTGCCGTAGTTGTGGCATGTTGTTCAGAGCTGAGGCTTGGATTCAGTCCCTGGCTCAGGAACTTCCATATGCCATAAACACAGCCACAAAAATTTAAAAAAAAAAAAAAAAGGCAACACTGAAGTAGTTATCAGTGCTCTAAATAGTTCCAATCTTCCTCCTTCTGGGCACATGGTAGGAGTTTACTCCCTTGTCTTCCAGTGGTTGTAAACCATGTGGCCAGATCTGGGCAATGAATTGTGAGAAGTGACGTGTTACTTCTGGGCCAGAGTGTTTAATTCCTGATGTGGGACCCTCCAGAGCCACCCCTCTGTCCCCCTGACATGGAAAACTGGAGACATTTCGGATGAAGGCCGTGCACTCAGCCTAGGTCCCCGAAACTCGCTCAAGTGAGAAATCAACATCTGTTTCTTTAAATCACTGAGATTTCGAGGGTGCTTGTTACTGCAGCATAATCTGATCTATTCTGACTGATACAACCATACATATGTAAACTAAACAGTGTAATTTCAAAGATTGCCAGGAAGAAGTTAGAACCATGGGGAGAAGAAACAGTGGAGCAGGATTAGGGGTAGTGGAAGGTAACAGGGGTGGATGGAGCCGAGGAACTTCAGAGGGCGATCCATGTAGGCTGCGTTGAGAGAGCCATCTTTGAAAAGGAAGCTAACTGTGCAGATGTCTGGAGAAAAGAGTGTCCCAGGCAGGGGGAGCAGCCAGGATAAAGGCTCGAGGGGTGTCTGATGGGTTCAAAGAGCAGCAAAGGGTGATGTGATTGGAGCAAATTGGGGGATGAGGTCCGAGAAGTAACAGGGCCTCCTCATGGGGAGCCTCGTGGCTGTGTAGGACTTTCTCATATTCTTTGAGTGAGAAACAGAGCCATCGTACGGGTTTGAGCCCAAACGTAACGACATAATTTACGTTTTCAGAAGGGCAGTCTGGCATCTGTGCTGAGGCTAAACGGTGAGAGGTACTGGAGGCAGGATGGAAGGGGGGAGGCCTATTCAGAGGCTGCTGCACATTTCAGGGGACAGCTATGGGTGGCTCATGGCGGCAGATGTGACAGCAGGGGAGTAAGAAGTGGTCAGATGGTCAGACCCTGGATATATGCGAAGATGGACTTGTGAGACCTCCTGAGTGAGGGGTGGGAGGGATTCAAGGCTTTCGGCCTCAGCACATGGGAGGAGGGGACGGCCACCAACTGAGGGTGAGGGAGGTTGCACATGGAGTGGTTTTTCAGGGAAAGATCAGGAGTCTGGACCAGGTGGAGGTAGAAATGCTATCAGGCCCCAAGTGGAGATGTGTGGGAGGAATTGGCTGTTAGTCTAGAGGTAGAATCTAAATTTGGGAGTCATTGACGGAAAGAAAGCATCCACAGGTTAATGACTCAAAACACTTCGGCTGGCTCTAGGGGGAAACCTTTTTTTTTTTTTGTCTTTTTGTCTTTTTCTAGGGCCACACCCCGTGGCATATGGAGGTTCCCAGGCTAGGGGTCTAACAGAAGCCGGCCTACACCACAGCCACAGCAACGCGGGATCCGAGCCGCGTCTGCAACCTACACCACAGCTCACGGCAACGAGGGATCCTTAACCCACTGAGCAAGGCCAGGGATGGAACCCGCAACCTCATGGTTCCTAGTCGGATTCGTTTCCGCTGTGCCACAACGGGAACTCCGGTTGCAGGAAAAAGAATGTGAGTTTTCTCAACAGGACAAGCTACTCTATATGACTCCACAGCCCATGGTTTTCCTAGAATAACTGAAGCAGTTTCTCAGATCTTAGACGGTCTTCTCTTGGCCACGTACCTCCAAGTACCTGTTTTATTAGTCTGTCAACGTTGGTTCTTCAAATCAATTCCTTTTTTAAACTCAAACTTACTTAAAGAGTAAATGGTCTAAATAATCTACAGCAGGTGTGAATTCATAGGTTCGCTATTTTCTTCATGCACATAAAAATCACGGCATAAGTATTAAACTAAAAAATGATGGCATGTTTCCTTAAAGGCACCTCTTTCACCCCATGGAATATGTGAGGGGTTTTCTCCTTTGGAAGCTGCTGGTGGGTCTTGAAAACAAGTAGATAAACTAGGCTGAAGGCAGGAGGGGCCCTGGCACTGGCAGAGATGCAGGCGTAAATACTTCAGCAGAGACGGGAAGCCTCCCCCCAATTAAAGAGAAAAGGAAGTGAAGAGAGGGGGATATTTTGTAGAACACACGCAATGGAGTCCTGCAGCCTGGTTGCTGAATAGAGACTTTGAGAAAGTGCTTAAGAGAGCCAGCTGGGGTGAAGACACCTCACTGCAATGTGGTCGCCCATCAGCATCGAATCCCCCTCCAGCTCACGCCTGTTACAGCTGTAGGAATGACATCACTGTTCCCAAAAGTAAATCTTACACCTGGCTTTTAGAACCGCGGTTCTCAACTGCGGTGCCTGGACCACCAGCATCAGCACCACCTGGGCCCTTGTGAGAGATGCAGGCTTGGGGCCCCACTCCAGGCCTGGAGGGGTTCCAATGGATGCTAATGTTTGAGAACCACTCTTCTAGAAGCCACGTTATGCAGTAAACAGAAGGCCATCAGCATGGAGACCTGAGTTCTGGGCCAGATCTGCGTCAACTACCTGTGACCTGATGTCAAATCCTTAAATCACTCATGGACTCGGGTGCCTCAGCCGCAATGTGAGGAAACGCCTGGTCCTGAGCAGACGCTCCCGGCCCAGAGCTGCAGTACAGTCACCTGGGCAGCCTCTCAAATGTGACGGCCCTACACCTGGGAGCCTACAGTCAGCCTTCAACATCCCCGGTTCCACAGCTTTGTATTCATCCAAACTCAGGATTTACATAGTATTTACAACTATTTACATAGCATTTACATTGTATTTACAACTACTTACATGACATTTGCATATATTAGGTATTATCAGTAATCTAGAGATGATTTCAAGGATGGGGGAGATGGGTGTACATATTACGCCCCCTCCCCCAAATACCCCATTTCATACAAGGGACCCGAACATGCTTGGATTTTGGGATCTTCCAGGGTCCTAGGATCCCCCTCAGATACTGAGGGGTGACTGTATTTTCTGATTCCGCTTGTACTAAGTTCCAGAACAGACAAAAACTGTGGTGGGAAGATTCAGAACAGCGGTTGTCTGGAAGAGATGGGCGGGCTGATCCGTTAGGGGCAGGAAGGAACTTTCCGGGGTGATAGCACTGTTTTTGTCTCAATGGGAAGGTGGCGTACACGGTGTATGCGTTTGTCAAAACTTTACTGGCCGGTACGCTTAAGACTCGTGCGTTTTAATGTAGACATATTTTACCTCAAAAGCAAAACAAATGCCGGAGTCTAGTTAAGAGGATGTGCTGGAGGGTTTGAGGCTGAGATGCACGGATGTCCCCATTCATTTTGAAATACATCAGACTGTAAGATGGCCTGTCGGCCGGACAGAGAAGCGGCTCTAGCAGGATAGATGTGTGGTAACCTGAGAAAAAAGTGTTAGCTGGGGAGTCCAGGCGGTGGGCATGGGGGCATTCGCTGCAAAGTTCTACTGCGTTTTCATTAAGTTTGAACGTCATTATTGTAAAACGCTGGAGGGAGACTCTGCCACCGGTAGTCCACACTCACCTCTGTGATAGCAGGACGTGTCCTAAGCTAGAAATTCTACCACGGAGGCAGGTGCCCTTCTTCCTCCCGAGGAAGAGTTTTAAGCCTCTCATGCACAGACATTCCGGGCAGTGGGGACACCTGGGGAGGGTGTGGGTTTTTACTCCCAACGATGAATTTGTTGGGCTGGAATCTCCCCCACAGGAAACGAGGATGGCAAAGGCATGGCTGGGCCGCTGGGGCCTCCTTGTGTTAGACCCGCCGCACCCCTCAGTTGCCCTCAGTTGTAGGCATTGGGCGCCCTGGCCACCACCCGCTCTCCGAGGGCAAGACTGGGGCTCGGCTCTACACACTTGCTACCCGCCTCTGCCACCAGGGGGCACTGTCACCCCAGCAGTTGCCTGAAGCTCCCCCAATATCCCGCCCACAGCTTGGAATGGTCCTCTGTGCCCGCTAGGCACGTGATGGCTCGCCTCCCCTGTTCATCCGTCGCTTCGGAAAGGACGGAGCCTCCTGGGCTCGGACGCTCCTTCTGGATCCGCACATTCTCTGACTCGCGCTCCTCCCCAGCCCCAGCCTTCTCACACCTGACTGAGGGCCCCGTGAGGTCCACGGTCAGCAAACGCCCCCCTCTTCTGGGCACGGTCTCCTGGCTCTGCCTGACGGCCCGCCTCGCCCGGGCCCTCTCTCCGGGGTGTTCTCTCCTCCCTACACCCCACACACTGCAAAATCCTGGAGGGGGCAGCACGCCCTGTGCTTGAAACACATTCCTCGTCCTCACGCACTCAGAACCCAGCTGTCCCTCCCGGCCGGCTCACTCACTGAGGACTTGGCTCCTGGTTTACTGGTTCCTCCCTCCTCTGTGACCCACGTGGATGGACCATCCTACCCCCTGGTTTCTCGGTCCCTTGATCTGCTCACCTCCAGTAAACTTTCCGGGCAACCCTTCCTCTGGTCACACCCAGGACCCTGCCTTCATCTGGAAGAGGGGTCCAGGCACTGCCGCCCCACTTGCTCTAGCACTTCCGAGGGCCTCACCCAGAGCTCCCATCGGCTCACGGAACCACTCCCTTCCTCACTCACGGCCCCTGGTTTAATCAACTCCCTTGTCTCTCTCCCACCACGTCCCCTGCTGAGCAAACTGCGGCGTGGTCCACGCACATGGCCGACTTCCCCCTGCACCCAGGCGGCCCGGCATCCCCACTGCTCTCCCCACGGGTGCTCTCCTACATTGCACACCTCCTTTTCTCCCCCGGGGCGGCCCTCGCCCTCCCTTCTGTTTAGCGGAAGCCCACATCTCTAATTTCTCAAGATCTAGAGGCCAGCAGGAGCTCTGTGCCTTCCTCCACCTCCTGCCGGGCGCGTTCCATTCCCACTGTCGCAGAAGAATCATGCCTTCTCCCCCAGCTGCCCCAAGCGTGCTGGTGCCCAGCCCTTCCTGCTTGTTCAAGCCGGTCCCTCTTATTGGATCCCTGTTTTCTGGTCAACTGGAAGCTTTCACAGGAGGCTGGGGAACTGACCTTATAGTCAGGGACCAGATGTCACCTGGTTTCCCTAAAGAGGATTTTTTTTTTTTTGTCTTTTTAGGGTCACACCTGTGGCATATGGAAGCTCCCAGGCTAAAGGTCCAATCGGAACTGTAGCTCCCAGCCTACACCACAGCCACAGCAGCACCAGGTCTGAGCTGCATCTGTGACCTACACTATGGCTCACGGCAACACCAGATCCTTAACACACTGAGCGAGGCCAGGGATCGAACCTGCGTCCTCATGGATCCTAGTCAGATTCGTTTCGGCTGAGCCACGACTGGAGCTCCAAGAGGAATTTCTCTAATTGCTGCTTGGCTAGGGACGGGCATGGGGTGGGTGGGTGACTAGGTACACAGTCTTTCAGGGGACCCTGCTCTTCGGTCCATGCGTACCCCTCTCGAGGGGGCTTCCTGGCACCTTTGAACTCTGACACAGAACAGCACTCAAAGCTCTCCCAGGCGTGCACGTCCGCATCCAGCACCCCCACCCCACACCGCCCGGTCCTGGCATTCCCACCACTGGCAGGCGAGGAAGAGGATGTACCTGAGACGACACGGCCAGGGCTCCCAGAACTCGGAGGGGGCTCGCTGCTCAGGATGGTCCCACTCGGGGGGTGAGAGGTCACGTCTGAGGGTGCTCCTCCCGCGTCGCTGCGCCCAGGGCGGTGGGGCGCCCCGGGGTCCTCACCCTGGGAGGGCAAGCGAGGCGGTCAGAGGCTCTGCAGGGCTGTCCAGCGGCCGGGGGTGATGGGTTACACGGACACACAGCGGCGTCTTTAAAGCCGAGAGCTGCTGGAAAACAGAAACACCGTGAGGCCCACTGCCCTTGCACTGGTGCCCATTAAAATGCTGGCACACAAAACACAGGCATTTCAGCACACACGTGACTACCAACGTATGCATGGAGCCCATCAGAATGTCGCCTGTGGAAGGGGAAGCGGGGATGACAGACAGACAGACGAGGTGGAGACTTGCATGCGGTCCTGCCGACGTGGGCGGTGGGCCGGTCTGAGAGTGGGACGCACTCGGCCCTCTCAGCTGAGCCCGCCCCCCGTCTAATGCAGCAAAGTGACCCCACCTGTGACCCCTGCTCCAGTGTGCCCCTGCAAAGGCCCAGCGAGGGTGCCGCTCATGGACCCAGACTTTCCCAGGCCTCACAGCCCCTCGGAAACAAGCTTCTGTTGGTAAAAGCGAGAGGCCACTCCTTGCTGGGGCGACACCTGAGGTCCCGACCATTGAAGAAAAAAAAAAAAATCCCAGCACAGCCCACCCGCGGGGGCAGCTCCCTATTTCCACTGACACTCAGGAGCCAGGTCTGGCCCTCGAGTTCTTGGGGTGGACCTGGAGTTCAGGCCAGCCCGGTCTTGGGGGAGCCACGTGTGCCTGTGTGGACAGTGGGGGAGGTGACACCTGGCGGGAAAGGTATTGGGACACCTGTCCTGGTCCCTTCTGTCCCCAGGCCTGTGGTCTCACACTTGTGAGATTTGACCCCACACCATCAAGGTGACCAGGAGCTGGGAGAGACGCACAAGGTCAGGGGCTCTTGGGGGCCTGGCGGGGCCACCCCACTGCCCCTGACCTGCCAGGAGGTGGCAGGAGGGAAGAGGGCCCGGAGGAGCAAGGGGCAGCCGAGGAGCCTGCGCCGCGCTGTGGGAGGGGGACCCTCTCGAGGCAAAGGGAGGCTGTCTCTGCTTAGGTTAAAAATCTGCCCAGACTGGACATTCTCACGAGAATGGGTTTAGCGCTCCTGCTTTCAAAAGGAATATTTTGTTTTTTAGATAAATTTCTATTTTCTTTTCTTACAAATTCTAAGGGGAAATGGTGCTTTGAAATACAGGTAGTGGTATGTTTAAAACACATCATGAAATTCATAAATTAGGAAATTAACCATCTTTGTTGCTCTTCAGCTCACTTTCCTGGTTTATCAAGTCTAAGGTTTTGCTTAAAATTGCAGTGATTCTGGAGTTCCCACTGTGGCGCAGTGGGTTAAGAACCTGACTGTAGAGGCTTGGGTCTCTGCAGAGGCGCGGGTTTGATCCCTGGCCTGGAGCAGTGGGTTAAAGGATCCTGCACTGTCACAGCTGCAGCTCGTGTTTGACCCCTGGCCTGGGAGCTTCCATATGCCTTGGGTGTGGCTATAAAAAAAAAAATTACATTGATTTCTGTAAGCTAACTCTTTTTTGGTGTATATTTAACAATAACAACAAGTTACGTGTCCACAATGTGTAGACAATGTCTGTCTGTCTGTCTATCTGTCTATCATCTATCTATCTATCACCTCTCTATAGTTTAAACAGAACAGACTTCAGTTTGCAGGGAGAATGCCCATGCTCCGGCCTGGGACGTGTCAGACCTTTCCACAGAGGGAATCAGGAATTTGGAAAATTGCTGTCATTTTTGTACAAACAAAGCTCAAATGGTTTCCTTTATAGAAACCTGTAGTTTAAAAAAGAAGGCAAAGTGTTTCCATCATGGCTCAGCAGAAACAAACCCAACCAGTATCCATGAGGACGCAGGTTCGATCCCTGGCCTCTGTCAGTGGGTTAAGGATCCGGCATTGCTGTGAGCTGTGGTGTAGGTCGCAGATGCGGCTTAGATCCCACGTTGCTGTGGCTGTGGTGTAGGCCGGCAGCTGCAGCTCCAATTGGACCCCTAGCCTGGGAACTCCCATATGCCATGCCATGGGTGCAGCCCTAAGAAGAAAAAAAAAAAAAGGGCAAAAGTCTGATCTCTAAGCAGAAATCTCCTGTTTCTTGCAGGTGAATTAATTTCTTCTCATTTTCTAGTATTTATGGAATAGGGATAACAGGCTGAGGTTATATATATCCTGTGATCCAGCCAAGTTGATACATGAAATTAACCGTCTGGAAACCATACCTGCTAAGGAAGACAAGATGCTCCTTGAAAAGGAGCAGACCCAGCTGATGAGTGACTGCCATGAACTGAGGCTGGGTAAGGAGCCTCGAGTGGCTGCACAGGAGTACTTCTGGGTGTGGACCAAGGGGGGTCCTTCTAGAACCTTCTAGGAACTGCTCCTCCCTAACTTACAATCTAGCATGCCTTTTCACTAGAAAGCAAACTTCATGATTTGCCATGATTCCAGTAGAACTGGAGAGCAGAAATGGTTGGTTTTCTTTAAACTGAAATCGAAGATGTTTTCCATGGTTCATTTAAAAAGTAGTTCATTTAATGATAATTTTTAGCCACCAACAACATAATTGTTTTTCCAAAAACAAAACAAAACAAAACAAAACCTTTCTAATGGGCTGACCGTGAGTTGCCAGCCTTGCGTTGGCTCATGGTAGAATAACCAGCCCTGGCCAAGCTGTGGGTCACCCACATTTTGGGTCCTCCCTCCCACAGGAAGCTGCCTAGACTGACCCCATGGAAGAAACTGCTTACGAGGCCCGGGCAAAGCTCCCTCTCTCTCTCCTTCCCTCCTGTGGCCCCAGATGTCACAGGTGCCACAGCAAGTCCTGGCCATCCTCTCTGGGCCCACTGACCCAAGTCGTGGGCTGCTCCACAGTCAGGGTTGGGGTGGGAGACGGTCAAGTGTCCACTACAGTCCTGCTCTCCCTTCTAGAGAGTATTTTACTATTTTATTTTATTTATTTTATTTTATTTCTACAGCCACAGCTGTGGTATATAGAAGTTCCTGGGTTAGGAGCTGAATAGGAGCTGTAGCTGAGCCTACGCCACAGCCACAGCCACAGTGGATCTGAGCCACACCGGTGACCTACACGGCAGCTTGCGACAATACCAGATCCTTTACTTAGCGAGGCCAGGGATCTAGGCAAATCCTCACGGACACTATGTTGGGTTCTTAACCCACTGAACCACAATGGGAACTCCCCTTCTAGAGATTAGAGTTGGGCTGGGCCTGTGGGCTGAATGTCATTACCACCCCCCCAAATCCTTATGTTGAATCCCTAACCCCCAAGGTGATAGTGTGAGGAGGCGGGGCCTCTGGGGATGATTAGGTTATGAAGGTGGAGCCCTCATGAATGGGATTAGTGCCCTTATAAGAGACCCGGGAGGTCCCCTGCCCCCTCTGCCAGGTGAGGACACGGAGGGAAGAGGTCATCTGAGCCAGGAAGCAGGTGCTCACCAGACACTGACTCTTCTGGCACCTTGGTCCTGGACTTCCTGCCTTCAGAACCGTGAGAAATCAGTGTCTGCTGTTTACCAGCCGCCTGGTCCATGATGCGCCTGTTACAGTAGCCCGAGTGGACTAAGACAGGTGGGAAGGGGAGGGCCAGCCTGTCTTCATTTCCCAGCAGCCCCTACCCCTCTGCTTTGGTAGGCTCGTGCATGGCACACTGTATTCCCCCCCAAATGACAGCAACCCTATTTCTGGTCTTACTTGTACTTGTCACTGTCCCATCCAGAGGTGACATCTACACCCCTTCCCCCTGGACCAGGGGTGGGTCTTGGTGACAGCCTCAACCCACAGGGCAAGCGGACATGACGCTGCAGGACTTCCAAGGGAGAACCCAGAAGGGGACGCGGCCTCTGCCTGGCTGTCTTGTGACATGTGTTGTTTGGAGCCTGGGCCACCATGTACGGGTCTGGCTGTCCCGGAGCTGCCATGCTGGAGAGACCACAGGGAGATAAAGCTGCATGTGACTACAGCTGGGTCTTCCTCATCCCACCTCCCAGTGGGAGAGACCCAGAGCCAGGACCACCAACTGAGCCCAGACAATCCTGCATCTGTGAGCCAAAAAATGATCAGTTATCATTATCATTTGCTTTCTAGGGCCGCAGATGTGGCATATGGAGGTTCCCAGGCCAGGGGTCAAATCAGAGGTACAGGTACCGGCCTCCACCACAGCCACAGCAATGCAAGATGGGAGCCACATTTGTGACTTCCACCACAGCCCACAGCAACGCTGGATCCTTAACCCACTGAGCAAGGTCAGGGATCGAACCCATAACCTCATGGTTCCTAGTCGGATTCGTTAACCACTGAGCCATTACAGGAACTCCAAGACTGCAATTTCTGTGCACAAACAAATGCATGTACATCTCTTAACCATTCACCACAAGCATGGATGTTTCAGCCAGTTTTCTTCCCCATTCCGCCTTTAACAGACCCACATGTGCTGGAGACAACAGATTCTTCAGATTTTAAAGGAAGAAAAAGAAATCGTTTGTGTTGGAGAAGACGGCGGGCTTTGGGAGTCAGGTGGGCTTCGAGTAAATTAGTGTGAAGACATTCACTAGCTGTGCCACCAGGAGACCATCACTTAACCTGGGCCCCCGGTTCCTTGCCTGAAAATGATAATATTGACTTTCTTCTCCTTTTTTTCTCTTCTCCCCTGCTCCCCCTTTGATAAAATCTTCACAAGTTCAACCATGCACTTATGTGAAAGAAGAGGGCCCATACAGTGAACGGCAGGTCTGCCTGGGTGACTTGCAGTTTTCACCATGAACTTGAAGTAAAGAGCTGCTGTGGAGAGAAGAGGTGGTCCCGCATCCTGGAGTAGTGGGTTCTCTTGGCCCCTGTCCCACCCCAGGACCCTGTGTCTGCCTCTGACGCCACCTACAGCTCGATGGACGACTGGTGAGCTCAGCCCATTTGCAGGGGCGCCCTGCCAGGTGGAGCTGCCACCCCCAGGGACAGCCTTCACCAGTGGGAGCTGGAGCTGGGCCACAGACAGCAGGTCTGTGGTCTTGGAGGGACGAGTCTGAGCCACAGTCTGCGTGGCTTCTCAGGCGTCCTGGTGACTGAGAGCTGTGGCCTTCGGGGCAACCTGCTCAGTCACAGCTGACGAGCTTTTTTTTTCCTTCGCCCTGTGAATTTCCTAGGGCTGCGGTAACAAAGTGCTGCCACTGGGGGGCGTAACACAACTGAAGTGTCGTGTCTCTCAGAGCCTGGGCCTAGGACTCTAAAGTCAAGGTGTTGACAGGGCCATGCTCCCCTGAAAGCTGCCGGGAGCCCTCCTGCCCTCCTTATGGTGGCCAGTGGTGGCCGGCAGCCCTTGGCCTTCCTCGGCTGTGGCTGCATCACTCCACACGCGGTGTTTCCCTGTGTGCTTCTGTCTTCTCATAAGGACACCAGTCCTGTTAGATCAGGAGCCCACCCTGCTCCGGTGTGACCTCATCTGACTACATCTGCAACCAGCCTGGGGGGGTGGTCAGCACTGCACCTCTTTTTTTGGAGCGACCTGTTTCATTTCCTTTGCTCCCTCCATTCTCATTCCCAGGATCCCCTCTGGTACAACTACCTGACCCAGTCCCTGTCAGAGGCTCTGCGGTTAGCCTGACTGCCTGAGCCGTGGGGCTCTCCGTGCCCTGACGTGATGGCAGTTTTCCACTCGGGTCGCTGTGCCCTGCAGACCTGGGGCTCTCCAGGGCAGCAAGCCGAGTGCTGGCTCCGGCGCCCCTGCTCCTTCCGTTTCTAGGTGCTGTCTTCACAGCGAGCAAACCAGGGGGACAGAGATGGTGGGAGGTTGAATGGGGGCTTGTGGTCGGGCATGGAGGCAGCATGCATGAGTCCTAGGCCTCGTCTGTGTCCCCATCCGCTGGGAAGTGTCATCGTCCCTTGTGCCCAGGAAAGAAGACGGGACGAAGGACCATTTGGTCTGTTTTTGCCAAACTCGCTCTGGAAGAAATGCGGTTTCCTTGTCTGTAAACAGGATTCACATTTGACTTGGGTCCTCGAGCCGCAGTTCTAACTTAAGAGAGCTGCTTGTGACCGCCTGGTGGCACACAGTGGCCGCAGATGAGACCCTGGTACCAGCCTGTGCTGCGGCCCGGTGGGGCAGGCTGTTGGACTGTCACAACATCAGCTGCTCCTCCCCAGGGGGCCATCCCTGAGGGAGGGCTATACTTCCAACCCAGTGACCTCAGGCTCGGCCGTCGGACTGGAAATCTGAGTGGAGCTGCTGGGGGTCAGGACCTCATATCTCTTTGGGGAGAATCTGTTTCATTCTCTTTGCTTCCTCATCCTGCTTTCCCAGGACCCCCTCCCAGTTTCTTGTCCTGCATTACCCCTTCCCTCTGCTGTGAACCCAGAATGTTCCAGAAGTAGCCTCTTTAGTCTTGGTCCTAGAATGAAGAGGACAGGGAGAAAAACCACAGCTGACCTGCAGCCAACAGCTAAGGTGAGGAGGAACCAACCTCTCTCCCTCTTTTCCTTCCTTCCTTCTTCCTTTCCTCCCTCCCTCCCATCTTGTTTTCTTTCTTTCTCTCTTTCTGTACCATTGAAATTTGGGGGGCTGTTTGTTATAGCAGCATAACCTAGCCTTTCCTGACCGATACATTAGCAATCCCCTCATCCGGTTTTGTCAGTCTCCTCCTTCCTGACGTTATCCCTGAGTAAGAAGGTGCCTCTCAATTTGGGTCCCAAATCCCAGTCCTGACGTTTTGTGATTTGAGCTGGATTCTACGGAATCTCCTGTTTCCTAAGATCCAGGGATTTGGGACAGAAGAGTTGTCGTTCATATCCACCAGCCCAGAGGACGCGATTAGAGAGAGGCAGCGAGCAAGACGGACCAAAGCGGCCCCCAGAGCCTAAGACCCAGCCGGCCTAGACTAGGGCCTGGCTGCCTCGTGAGAGGAGAGAGGAGGGGTGGCTGGCCCTGCGCTCTGCCTGTTATCCGCGTAGGAGGAGGAGGAGGGAGCTGAGGAGGAAGGCTGCCCAGGCCTGACGTTCGTCCGTCACTCCCGGGATTCACCAGGAGCACCCATCAAAGGAGGGAGAGGAGCCCTAGGGGTCTGGGAGCCTGAGACAACGGACCTTCCCACTAGCGGACAGGTTCAGACCGGCCCTGCAGGGTGACCACCCAGCCGTCGCAGAGACCCCTCCTCCCTGGCTCACAGAGCGGGGCTGGGGTTGCGTCAGGAAAGCTTCCCGAGCGAGATTTCGCCCTCCAAGGCAGGTGAGAGTGAGTGCGGTGAAAACATGTCTGCAAAACTGCTTTATAAATAGTGGAGTGAAACGTACCCGGTGGATGTAATTAAAGAGAGGTGGAGGAGAACTCTAATTTTACCTGCAGGGAAGTTTCCTGAATCAGATCTCTCTTTTCTGGGGACCGGCCCTCGTGGAGGATGCTGATTAGGAGACGTGGGAAATAGTCCTATTCCGCTGAGAACAAGCCAGTGGCTATTTCTGTGGCAAATTTTCCTGTGGACCAGGTGGGTGGGTGGGATCCTTCATCTGAAAGCGCCTCCTGTTAGTGTGAAATCAGCGGCACCTGACACCTCCAGAGACGGAGGCTGCTCCTGGCCTGAGAGCTCGCCTTCTAGTCTACGTCATGACCCACAGGGGACGCAAGCTCCTCGGGCTTTAAAGGAAACCCCGGGGCAGCCATAAGCCCTGTCCACAGCCTTCCAGGGCCCAGGAGAGCCGCCGAGGAAAAGGAGCTGCCGAGAGAACAAAAGTTATTCCATTTTTTTTAGCAGAACATAAAACCTCACGCCGATCTATGAGTCACAAGCCGGCGCTGACCACGAGGGCTCCCCCCTGGAGGATCGCTGAGGGCTGGAGGCAGCCGGCCGGGCCCTTGGGAAGAGCAGTTTCCATTCTCGGCCAGACTCCGGCTTGCCTGGCATGAAAGCGTCGTTTTCCTCTCGCAGGCTGCCTTTCTTGCTCATGTCCAAAGCTGCCCACCTCCAGTTTCTCCCCTGGCGGCGCGCACGCCCTCAGTTCTGATGCTGCCCCCTCGTGCCCTTCCTTTTTACAAAACCTATTTCTCCATCCACCTGCTTCCTTTCTGCTTCCTGGCAGCACTGACCTGTGCCAGTGTCGTATGGAACACACCAGAACCCAGAGAAAAAGACACCCCCAGCCCTGGGACCCCGGGTGAGCCAGGGGGCCCTGAATGTGGGGCCGCTCCCCTGGAGGCAGAGTCCAGGTGGGCAGAAGGATCTTTGGAAAGACGCCTGTGAGAGGGGCATGGGAGCAGAGGGGAGCCTGACACTCCGGGAAGCAGCCCAAACCTGGAGGTGGCGGGGATGGGGTGGGGGGCACTGGGAGCTCTTCCAGAACCCTCCTGGCAATGCTCTTTTCTCCTGCACTCATCCCCTGAACCTTCGCAGGAGCAGAGGGTGAGGTGCAGACACGGGACAGACTCCCTGGATGCCTTTCCCTCCCACCTGGGAGGTTACCTGCGAGGGGCCGGCCCTCCCTCTTTGTGGGACATTTACTGAAGTCTTCTGTGTGTCCAGCGTAGGGTTTAAACTCACCACCTCTGGGTCTGAATCTTGCCTCCACCACTTACAAGCTGTGTGACCTGGGGCAAGCGACTTAAACTCTCTGTGCCTCAATGTCCTCACCTGTAAAATATTGTCACTGGTGAAGGTTAAATGAGGTGACGCCCGTCAGGCATTTGGAGGAGCGCCTGGCATACACACGGCACGTGCGTCTGTTCGGTAGAAATAAAGCGGGAGTCTGGGCATGTTCCTGACCCGAGATGATGGGTAAGAAAAAGAAAAAGCACTTTCCTGGTGGACATAAACAATTTCACAGATCACCAAGCTCGGACAAGGCCACTCAGTGACCATGATGGATCAAGATGGCAGCAAGATCTCTCTGAAATCACATCTGAAACAGATGCGGCAACCGAAAAAGCAACCAAATACCCCCCATCCTTTAAACCAATCACAGCTCTTGTCTCACCCTATCCTTCTCACCTTCTAGGTAAGAATTATCAAGATGCTAAATCATACCATCACCCCTAATTCCTGAGAATGTCCAATCCAGAGCACAGGCTTGCTCCCTTGAACCCGCTCCCAAATCACACAACGAAAGCCCAAGTCCTGTAACGGATCCTGGCTGAGCAGCCCCAGGATTCCCCATGATGTGCATGTGCACCCTTTTCTGAGTCAAATAAACAAGCCTCTGGAGTTCCCGTTGTGGCTCAGAAGGTTAAGAACCCGACATAGTGTCTGTGAGGATTCGGGTTCGATCCCTGACCTTGCTCCGTGGGTTAAGGATCCAGCTCTGCTGAAAGCTGTGGTACAGGTTACAGATGTGGCTTGGATCCTGTGTTGCCGTGGCTGTGGCTGTGGCCTGCTGTGACTGTGGCTGTGGCCTGCATCTGCAGCTCCGACTCGACTCCTAGCCTGGGAACTTCCATACGCTGCAGGGGGCTGTACTCCTGGTGGTCTCTGATTGAGGGGAGGAGGGGCTTCGTGGAGGTGGAACCACTCGGTGCCTCAAGCTTGGTGTAATGCTAAGCTGCTGCCCTATTGAAATTCTTCATAATTTGTGAACTAGAGGCTCTGTAGGTTCATTTTTCACTAGGCTCTGCAAATTCTGTAGCTGGTTCTCCTAAAGAGCACTGACGGTGGCTGGTGCCAGGGTCAATGTGGTCAAGAGAGTGACAACTGGGTGGACCTAGGACATTTTTGGCCACAAAAAAAAAAAAAAAGTGGTAAAATGCAAAGAAGAGGGAGAGAAATCCCGAGTGTGGGGCCATGGACTTTATGACCTTTAGCGAAATGGAAAATACGGGGTTGTGAAGTCAAGCAGGTTGTGGAGTGGGAAGGGGGAGCCAAAAGTCTCCATATGGTGAAAATATACTTCTTATCACATATTACAGAATAGGCATGAGATGTGACATTTAAAAAAAACAGTGACTCAGGATTGTACTAGAGTTTTGCAAGGTATTGCCATGGGGGATGGGAGGGGGAGGGAACTGAGTGAAGGTTCTGGAATCTCTCTGCATTATTTTATTTTGCTTTTTGAGGCCGTACCCGCGGCATGTGGAGGTTCCCAGGCTAGGGGTCAAATCGGAGCTGCCACTGCCAGCCTACGCCACAGCCACAGCATCATAAGATCCGAGCCACGTCTGTGACCTACACCACAGCTCACGGCAACGCCGGATCCCTGACCCACTGAACAAGGCCAGGGATCGAACCCACATCCTCATGGATACTAGTCAGGTTCTCAACCCACTGAGCCCCGATGGGAGCGCCCTTTCTGTATTATTTCTTACAACTCCATGGGATTCTACCACTATCTCAACGTTGAAAGTTTAATTTAAAAGATCGGTGACCCAGGAAATCAGGATGGGAATGGACCGACAGGCAGCTCTGAGCAGGTGTTACCCATTTTTATTTATCGGCTCTGGAATCTGCCAGGGGTTTGGGGGCAGCTCACAGAGGGGGACGCAGCCCCATGAAGGGGCAAGGGGTGGCGTCCGAGGGGACGGGGGCAGCAGCTGTGGCACCTGAGTGTCCGTCCTGGTGCTCTCCAGTTGGGGGCTGAAGGGACAGGGAGTGGCTCTGCCAAGTGCCGGGGGTGGACCTGACGGAGCAAAGTTTCTTGAAGAAAGTGTCTTGGGCACTCAGCTCCTTCAGTGGTTTCAGGTCACTTCAGCAGGGGGACAGGCACGGGGAGTTTTGTGCCTGGAGCCCGGGCCAAGGAGCGGAGGCTGTAATGACTTTTCTTGGCCTCCACTTTCATGCTTTCATTAGCTAGACTCGGGCTGCCGGGAGAGGGGGTGGGGGGAGAGTCTGATCCTGATATTTGCAGATTTATTCATGGAACTCCCCACACATCTGGATGAGAATACATGACCTGCCCCCTAGAGGAAAGAGTTAAATGAATCGCTAAAGTGCAAAATGTTCCTGTAAAATTGCTTCCACATTTTATTAGACGCAGATAAGCATGAATTATTGTGAGGCCAACAGGAGGGCTTGCAAATTGGGTTCTTGCCTTTCCATCAACAACTCTTCCGTGTCTACATCGTATGCACAGGCTTTAATGAATGCAAGCTTGTGATGGGACTGTTGAATAAGCCGTTCACTTATCCAACCATCCATCCATCCATCCATCCAACATTTATTGGGCACCCACTGTATGCCAGGTGAGGCCAGCTGAATTGCAGCTCGGGTATCATTCTCATTGACCTACCTTCAAAAGACACCACCAGGGAGTTCTCGAGGTAGCTCAGTGGTCAGCGAACCCAACTAGCGTCTATGAGGATGCGGGTTCAATCCCTGGCCCCGCTCAGTGGGTTGAGGATCCCACGTTGCTGTGGCTGTGGTGTAGGCAAGCAGCTACAGCTCTGATTCAACCTTTAGCCTGGGAACCTCCATATGCAGTGGATGAGGCCCGAAAAAGACAAAAGACAAAAAAAAAAAAAAAAAAAAGGACACCACCAGATGTACAAGGTCCTTGTGAAATGAGCCAGTCTGGGGTTTTAGTGTCTTAAGAGGGACACCGTTTGGGGGGAATGGGCTTCCTTTCACATATCTCAGGAGGTTACCGGCCACGGAGAAGGCACATTCCATCTACCCCTCACGGCTGGAAAGGCTACTTAACATTAAATTCCTTTCTCTTAAAATCCCCTCATTTGTGTCAAGGTGTGAAATTTCTTGGGGGAAAAACGGAGGCAGTCACATAAAACTCGCTTTCAAGCTGAATGGGTCTTATTAGTTTCCCACAGTCCATGCAGCTCTGCAGAACTGACCCGCTGGGCCACCCGCGGGGCCTGGCTGCCACGCAGAGTGCTCTGCACGGGGCCGGAGGAGCTGGGGCTAAGAGAATAAACCTCGCGTATTTCTCCTCCCTCGTTTGGCAGCTGAGCATCGCAGGGTGGCTTGTAAGGTCCCTGGAAAGCTGAGGGACCGGGGGCCCCTTCACAACGCTCGCCCTGCCCCCACGGAGAGGAGCCAAGGGGAGGGGGTGGGGTGCGTCTCGGCTGCCCTGGCCTGAGCTGGGAAGGGAGCCAGGACCACCACGACAGGGCCAGGCAGCTGCGGGCTCAGCGCAGGGTGCCCTCTGCAGCCTGCTGACGCTCCAGGGGGCCTGGAGTCTGCCCCTGAGGAAAGGCCAGAGGTGGGAGGGGCCGCCCACAGGCGTCGCCCCTGCTTTGGGGTGATGCCTGGGGTTCTCACAGCAGCCTGCGGGGCCCCTGAGCACGCGAGTCCCTCCTGCCCCCCATCTGTGGGCAAAGAGCTGGGCGAGTCCAACAACGGGCTCTGGAGGCCGCGTGGGAACTCACCTTCCTTCCCGGATCCTGTGCTGACTCCTTCCTGAGGCGAAACAGTGCTGCAGAGAGAGGCACGGGGTGTCTGTGGGGAGGCTCCAGGGCAGGGAGGGTGCCCTTCGCTGCACCCGGTCCTCGGGTGGGGTCAGCTGATAATGCTCTGGGACCTTCTAGAAGCACGGCCTCCCATCTGAAGACGACCGCTTATGATCCAGGCAGGCAGACACATGTGCTCTGCTCTTCATTCCCAGCATGGAGCACCTGGATTGCTTAGACAGTCAGGAAATAGAGTTGGTTAGAAATATGACTTCAAAGGAGCTGCTCCTGAAATCCAGAGGGTCCAGGGAGCCGGCGAGGGCGGGAGGGGTGTCTGGTTCTTAGGAACCAAGTGCTCAGCAGCAGCCCTTTTGGTTCCAGCTCTGAAATTCATACTGAAAAGGGGTGGACCCCTCCCCTGTCTTGTTCTGCTCAGGCCTCATGGATTGGATGAAACTCACCCACATCAGGGAGGACCAGAATCTGCTTGACTGAGCCCACTGATTGGAATGCTAATCTCATCCGGAAACGCCCTCCCAGATACATTAAAACAATGTTTAATCTGGGCCTCCCACAGCCAGTCAGGCGGACACATTGGATTAACCATCACAGTGGGAAGTATCTTCTTCTCATTCATGAAACCAGAGGTGTGTCTCTGGTACCTCAGCTTACTTCCTGGGGCAGGGGAGGAAACACTGAGAGCTACTGGGGCCCAGGTCGGGGCTGAACGTTTCGTGGAGTTGAGAATAAGGAGAGGAGACAGGAGCCTGGGCAGCTCTTGTGGATGAGGGGTTAAATCTCAAGGGACAGGAAATGGCATATGAAGACGCAACCGTGTGTAATACTCTTTGAGAATCGTAAATGTAAATCAGGGTATCTTTTGATAGTTTTTATCTGATGACTACATTTGTTTCTTGGAAGGTGCTGCCCCAGGGGGCTATGGGATCAGCTTGAATCATTTAGAGAGTGGCTATCAGAATTTGAGAACTCGGGTGTTGTATTCAGTTGTACCTCCTTTTAAAACAATCACCCGAGAGCTGAGCTCTGGTGGAATAAACAAGTTGACTGGTTCCTGGGAGGGCACTTCTAAACCTCTGGAATGTCCTGAGCTATCCGAGTGCCTGTTATTTAAGGTGGATGCCTAGGACCACACCAAAGTTTAGATTATTGAGATCACTCGGTGTGCAGGTCGACATACCATGAAGACCAACCATGTGACGTCTTTGGGTCTTTGGGTCAGGTGATGTCAGCCTGCTATGATCTGAGTGTTTGTGTCTTCCCCAAATCCATGTGTAGAAATTCTAACCCCCTCATCTGATGGTATCTGGAGGTGGGCCCTTTGGGAGGTGATAGGTCATGAGGGTGGAGCCCCCAGGAATGGGATGGAGCCCTTAGGAAAGAGACCCCAGGGGAGCGTCCCAGCCCCTGTGGCCATGTGCGGTCCACGGTGAGAAGACGGCCACCCGTGAACCAGGAAGCAGGCTTTCACCAGACACCGCATCTGCTGGTGACACGATCGCATACTTCCCAGCCTCCAGAACTGTGAGAAATAAAAGTTTGTTGTTTATAAGCCACCCAGTCTATAGTGTTATGGACTGTTGTTTATAGTTGCTGGGTCCCTAACAAAATATAGACTATATCCAGGCTATATACACGGTAGCATGGGTGGACTGAGACGCAGCCCAAACTTTGCAGGGCTGGGGGAGGAGGGCCAAAGACTGAGTTCAATCACATGGCCAGTGGTTCAACTAGTCATACCTACAGTGAAACCCCAATAAAAACCCCGGACGCTGAGGCGTGGTGGATCTTCCTGATTGTTGAACTTAGAGGTATGCTGGAGGGTGGCACAGCCAGATTTCATGGGGAGAGGGCACAGAAGACCCTATCAGACCTTAGTCCAGGGCCTCTTCATTTGGCTGGTCTTGATTTGTATCCTTTATAATAAAACTGCAGCCAGAAGGACAGCACTTACCTGAGCCCCGTGAGTCCTCTAGCAAATTGGTGAACCTGATGGAGGTTGTAAAAACCCACTGGGTTTGTGGCTGTTTGGTCAGAATCGTGGGTGGCCTGGGGATGCCCAAAACGTGGCTGGTGCCTGAAGTGGGAGTGGCCTCGTTGGGGATTGTGCCCTTGAACCTGTGAAGTCTGTGCTAATGCTGGGTGGTTAGAGTCAGAGTTGCACTGTGGTAAGTGCAGAGTCAAGAGAACAATATACTTTATTGGTTTTTTTTTTCCCCAACCAAGAAATATCTTTTGAAAGCTTATTTTGTGTCAGGCATGGTGGTGGGTGTCACACGTCCCACCTAACTGGTGAATGTCATGTTATTAAAGGAATTCATGAAGCTTAGAATACCGCTAGTGTCAAAGGGGTGACATTGTGAAAAATACAGTGAGATCGGAATTACTATTTTTAGGAGGATGCACAGATTTGGAGGACCAGATTTTCACATAAATTCATTAAACCAAGGAAGTCTAAAAGCTTCATGAAGTTAAGGGCTGCAAAGCAATTTTCAGCCCTGCTTTAGGAGGTAGTCCGTTGGTAAAGAACTGGGAATCGTTTCTGGCTGGAGAAAGGATGCTGGTGGCAGACACCCTTGCTCTGTCCTTAGGTCTCCCAGGATGTGCTGGCCGCAGTGCACTTGCTGACTATGGGCACGGGGTAAACTGCTGGGCAGGGACGTGGGGTGTGCACGGGGTGTAGTCTACCAAGAGCAGGAAGAAGGGCTTGGGGATGGGCTGGTCCTCACGGGGATGGATGGGGCTGTGCAGAGAAGAACTGGAGGATGAGGGTCTGCAAGCTCTCACACCGAGGTGTTCCTGGCCTGGAACCAGGGCCTCCATTTCTAAGGTGGACAGTCTCTCTTGCGAGGATACTCTCACTGGATTAGGGGCCACCGCGATTTAGTATGAACTCAACTTTAACCTTAATGATGACATCTGTCTCCAAATAAGGTCACCTTCTGAGAGGGTGGACATAAGTTTGGGGGGAGTGACACTGTTCAACCCACTACACCCTCTAAATGTCAATCAATTGGTAGACAGACCAAGGGGAGCAGAACAGGCTCATTGTCAGTGTCATCACAGTAGACCTAGGCAGTGAGGTTACCTCAATGGGAAGAAAGAACATTTGTAAACTTCTGACCACTGTTCCCAAGGACGGGAGGCCCAAAGCCACTTCCTCCTTTTCCGTGAAGAAGGTCCTGGACCCCCTCTGCCTTTCCTGTTGTCCTCAGCCCTTCAGGAAGGCCTCTTTTCTTTAAGGCCTAAAGAGATTAGCAAGGACTAATGCGTGAAGCCCAAGGACAAGATGACCAATTGTTCTCTCCCACCTTCTAAGGAGAGATGCTCCAGGAGGCTCTGGGCTGGAGCAAGGGCTGCACACTGCCCACTGCCGCTCACCCCTCTGTCTGTCCATCCCACCCTAACACCAGCTAGCCCCCACCAGGTGGAGCGGTGCCACCACTGTCCCCGCAAGCAGAGAACAATGCTGCCTGCAGCTAAGCAGGGTTAAGGCCTTGCATTTCAAAGGGCAAACGGTCTGTCTCCAGGCAACTTGTAATTCTTTTGTTCAAAGGGTAAAAGCACAGCTGGAGACCAGAGAGGGGAATGAGGCCCTGAAGAGTTCTGAATCCAGAACTGGGTGTCCTGCTCTTTGCCTGACTTCCTACACTGACGTAGCTTCCACACCCTCGCCCTCCTGGGGCTGGGGCTCCTGGCCCACCAGCCCTGACCCTGGATGTCTCCTTCCCTCTTTGTGCCTCCTTCCTCTTGCACACAGGGGACTGGCGTGTGGGTTCTTACCTCTGGTCTCTGCCTCTCTGACTTCGTCCAGCATTCAGGTTGCCTCTCATGCTGTCCGCTTGGGCTGGGGAGGCAGGCTGGCTGCTGACATGGTGAAGCATTAGGATTCAGCCAGGCCTCCCCCTGGGGAGGGGAGCAGTCTTTCCTGTCTCTCCTGGCTTTGCAGAAGGGCGGTCCTCCAGGGGATGGGTAGGTGGCCCTGCAGACAGGAGGGAGATGAGCTCAGGATCGCAGATCTTGAACAAGGGGCCAAACTGAGGACAAGTAGGAGGACTTAAGGGGTCATGGGACAGCCTTCTAGGTAGTCCCCAGGTCACAACAGGACTGGGGGCTGGGTGGAGGGTGGTGGTGGAGGGTCTGGGCCTGACTCCAGGCGCGTCTGCAGCAAGCAGGTGTAAATAATGAAACACGGCAGCTACTTCCAGAGCCACCCCGTGAAGGGTGCTCCTGGATTCTCTTTGATTTCTCCTTTGCACCCGAGGAGCGTCTGCCTTGTGTGTTCCACCTGCTGGGAAAGCTGAGACTCTGGGCTGGCTCTTTGGGTTTGGTTCATGATTGAGCAGAATGTCCCAGAAGCAGCAAACACCCAGATTTCTTGAGCCCCCAATGAGCCCCAGCCGGTCGGGATGGCTGCGCTGGCTGCTCGGGAGCCCCTTGCCTACGCTGGCCACGCGAGCCATTCGTTAGAGTGTGTGACAGTTAGGAAAAGAGAACCCACCTGGGTGTTTTTAAGAGGAGTGAATTTGCTGGTTACTGGGGTGACGCCAAAGAGTAAAATGAACCAGCTCGGAGATTAGCAACACAGGAAGCTGCAGCCACCTGGGGAATGGCGAGACCAAGGGAAGAAGTGGTTTTACAGGAGCCTGGGATCTGGAGCCATTTGGTGGAAGGTGGAGTCATGGCCAGGGCCACGGACCCTGGGGAGCTGCCACTGTGGCGGAAGGGAGCAGGAGGCGCGCAGGGGCCTCCACCCTGAGACGGGGGCCTTGTCTTCCCTCCACGTTGGATGCCTGGTGTTTTTCCCTTCCCAGCGTGCTGTCCCCAGACCTCTAATGACTCTGAGTTTCCTCAAGCGGTCTCTCCCCTTTTTCTTGTGGGTTGGGTAGTGCTGACACCCTCCATCCCCACCCTTGTTACGCAGTCCATCTTCCTTGTCACAGTACTGGCCCTGAGAGTTTATCTGAGCCCTTGGACAAGGGGGACCATCTTCTTCTGGGCTGGCAAGGCCATGAAGGCACCACCCAAACCAGGCCTGCCTGAGACTGAAGCCAACAGAGGAGAAAGTATAATCATGGGCTGCAGCAAAAGGGAGTCTTGACGACGTTGTTTCCATGCCTGGATACAGTCATGCCTGAAGCCACCTTTCACCTATGGGTGCTAACAAGTTCCCTCTTTCTGCAAGACCAAGTTGTGTCAGGATTTCAGTCCGCTTACCGCTGGAAGCCATGAAAATGCCTGTGCCTTGGACCCAAGTCCTGACCTCACAAATGCCTGGGTTAGAGAGCGGAGCACTGAAGCTCGGGGGCCTTTTTGATTCAAGGTTCCTTGACTGGCAGCTCCGTAGGTCTGGTCCCCAGGACAAGAGGTCCCTCTGAATATCCTGTAGTATGTGGTTTGCACAGAGAAAATCAGATCAGAAATTGGTGGCAGGCATTCCCTGGTGGTCTAGTGGTTAAGGATCGGCATTGCCACTGCTGTGGCTGGGGTTCGAGCCCTGGCCCTAGAACCGCCTGGGGGGCCCAGGTTAGGAGGGTACGCCGTTCCTGATTCCAGGCTTGGTGACTTGCCCAAGGCCCCCAGGTGGTGGGCAAGAGAGCCGGTCCCCTTGGCTGCTTTGCCTGAATCTGGGCCTCTGGTGAAGGCTGTGGGGGGTGCGCTCCTTGTTAGGCCAGGATGACAGACCTGTTTCCGTTTCTGAAACAACCACAGAGCTGAAAGAGCTTTGCCTGGATGCGAGAGTGGAGCACTGAAGCTCGGAGGCCTTGGTGGCCCTGCCTTTGCCGAGATAGATCTGTCCCCTCCCTGGTCGCCCAGGAGGGCCATGGCAGGGCACGGTGCCCTGTGCTTCAGGACAAAGCCCGAACAAAGCCCTGCGGCCCAGCGCCTCATCAGCTCGGCACCACTCCCGCCCTCCCCCGGGCACTTTACACTTTTAAAGCCTATTTTAGAAGTAGCAGCTCATCTGATTCTCTTTAATGCACTTCCAGGCAGCACAGATATGCATCAGGGAAACGATGTTCCTTGAACCAAGTGCTTCTGTGGGCCTCCCGATCCTCTCCCTTGGCGCCCACTCCCCGGCCATGAGCCCCCGATGAATCACGCCTTAGCTCTAGGCGGCTGCAGCAGAAGGGGCCGCTCCTGCAGGGGAGGGTAGGCACGTACACTGCAGGTGGCTGAGGGTCAGGGCCCAGCTGCGGGAGGGGCAGACCCTGAGTGGGGGACGGATGTCGGTGGTGGAGGTAAGGCTTACAGCGTCCAGATCCCTGCCACCAGGTCACATGAGGACAGGGCCCTGGCGGCCGCCCCTCTCACGCTGTCCTCTGTATGTGACAGACTTTATCCTGAATGGAGGATTTGGCACCTGCCCAGTCCCAGATGGACTGGCTTGCAGGGAGGTGGGGGGGGGGAACGGACAGAGAAGAACAAAGCGCGGGGTGGGGGAGGGCTCTCCACAGGTGAGGAAGGGACGAGCCACCAGACTAATGAGAGATGCAGAGCCACGCGGCAACTCCCAGATCAAAAAACGATGGCACGGAGCTTGTTAAAACACACGGAGACATAAATTAAGCCCTGCAAGTGGCTGTCCCGAAAAACGTGTCAGTCAGACAGACGGATGACCGAGGGAAGACGTCTGAGGTTTCTGTCGTTTGCAAAAATACATGTTTTTGATTGGGAGGGGGAGGCACCAAAATCCGTGATTTAACTTTTAAAGCAATTTTCAAAGCTTTTTTTTTTTTTTTCAAAGCTGAAAAATGTCCCCGGAAATGAACATGAAGTCGTGTGTAACGGAGAGACGTCAGACTCTCCCGTCAATGAAGTGAAGGGAGCGCGTAGCTCTGCCAGCCAAGTGGGTGTTCCCAGCCAGGGGCGGCTGTCGGAGGGCCGAGGGGGATGGGTGTTCCGCAGCGCTCAGATCCAATGTCCAAGCCACGCCCGGGTTCTTTCTGTGACTCACTGTGTCAGCCCACTTCTGGGGCAGGGTCCTGGTGAGTCTGGAAGGCAGGGAGCTGCTTATCTCAGGGCCCCCCGTCCCCCCTCCATCCCCACCCCCACCCCAGCACCCACAGATGTGGACTCAGGGAAAGCCAGCAGGGGCGGATCCAGGGTTTGGAGGCTGGAAGCTCAGACCGTTTGAGGGATTCTCTTTGAGAAAAAGAATGCATCAGTATGACGGATGCTCAAGTGCTCAAGTACAAGGCTAACATCTAGAGTAAGAAAGGAAGTCACCATAAAGCACCGGGGCCCTGAGGTCCAGACCGCTCCCTTCTGCAGCGTCCTGAGGCAGCTTATTGGTCGCGTTTGCTGATTCCGAGCTGGCTCCTCTCCTCACTTGGAAACTATGACTCCCCGCATCTTTTTAAAAATGCAACTTAATTGTGCTTATGGCAGCAGTGTGCTTCTGCTAATCCCACATCCCTGATTTATCTCTCCCCCTTCCCCTTTGGTAACCGTAACTTTATTTTATCTGACTGGGTCTATTTCTGTCTTATAAATAAGTTCATTTATATCATTTTTTTTAGATTCTACATATAAGTGATATCATCTGATATTTGTCTTTGACTTACTCAGTACGATGATCTCTAGTTCCATCCACGTTGCTGCAAATGGCATTATTTCATTATTCTTTACGGCTAAGGAGTATTCCATTGTACACATGTACCACATTTTCTTTATCCATTCATTGGTCGGTGGACCTGGAGACAGTTGTGGGCAGAGCTGTCCAGCTGGGGCCAGGCATCAGGCTGTCCACCAAGGCTGATCCCTGGAGTGGGAGAGGGAGCGGCGAGTGTGGCAGAGGTTCTGTCCCCCCGAAGGTCGTCTGGCTGTCCTTGGAGCCCGCCTGGGATAGAGAGGGCACTGGCCTGTCCACCTGCCTCAAGACGCTGCAGAAGAGAGAGGTCTGTCCCTCTGTGACTCCGCTTACACCACCCCCGGCGACGGCCACAGAGGCATGTTTGGAGAACACACAGGCTTCCGAATTCTCTACCCAGGTGAAATCTACCAGCTTTGAGGAAGAAGCCCCCGGGGCCACAGCTGACTAAACTCCATTTACACTTTGAGTTGAGATCATGCACAATGTCAGGGCTGTTTTTTTTTTCCTGTGACTGGAACAGGTCCAGGCCAGTCCCTCCACGGGAAGCCACGAGTCCATCTTCGGGCAAGCTTCAAATGGAGCAAATTCTCCCCTGGCTGCCGTCACTTCTGAGAAGATTCTAGCTTCTGCACAGCAGTCTCCATTGCAGCAGGCTGCATGTTTGTGGAAAACTGGGGAAACAGGATAAACCCAGCCCGGGAGGAAGAGCAGGGAGTGGGCTGGATGAGGAGGAGGTCATTTCTTACCTCATTTAATGTGGGCTCAGTAAATGTAAATTTGAATTGAAAAAAATATTAGATGAGGTCTTACGAGTGGGCCGTCATCCAACAGGCCTCGTGTCCTTGTAAGAGGAGATAACACAGACACACAGAGGGACGGACACGCCAGGGCCCAGGGAGAAGATGGCCGTCTA
>PVHT021183577.1:3548645-3676782 GCA_004024745.2 Catagonus wagneri
ATTTTTGGATGGGGTTGTTTGTTTCTTTGGTATTGAGCTGTAGGAGCTGTTTGTAAATTTTGGAGATTAATCCTTTGTCAGTTGAATCATTTGCAAATATTTTCTCCCATTCTGTGGGTTGTCTTTTCGTTTTGTTTAGGGTTTCCTTAGCTGTGCAGAAACTTTGAAGTTTAATGAGGTCCCATTGGTTTATTTCTGTCTTTATTGTCCTTACTCTGACACATGGATCTGAGAAGATGTTGCTATCATTTATGTCAGAGAGTGTTTGGCCTGTGTTTTCCTCTAAGAGTTTTATAGTATCAGGTCTTATATCCAGATCTTTAATCCATTTTGAGTTTCTATACTTGTTTTAAAGACCGAGAAACTGAGGGCTGCCTCTTTGGAACAAGGAGGTGTGAAAGGAAGCAAGTATGTGGCTGTGAGCTTGGACAGGGAGTTGGGGTCCTGGACTGAAACCACAGGAAGCGGGGGTGGGGGTGAGACACACACGGAGGGAAGGGTGTCCGAGACCAGCTCAGCTGCCTCTGGGCTTCTCATGGAGGCCAAGCTCAGCACCTTGGCTGCACCCAGAAGCAGCTGTGGGCCTGCCTGGGGTCCACCAGACCCCCACGTGGCCAGAGGATCCGCCCCAGACCCTGGGCTGAACTGCCCCCAAAAGGGCGTTCTGCATTCTCCAGCTTTCCTTTATTTGAAAAGCTGTGTTCAGTAACCCCGTCAGCGGCCTCTCAAGGAAACAGTAAACTAGATGAAAGATGACTTTCTCATATTTGGTTGACATGCTTTATGTGTGATCACTCTTATGACAACAGAAGGTATATAAAAAGGCTCAGTTACAGTTTCTCGGAAGTAATAAAGAGGCACTGGTCCGCCAAGGAGCCTGCAGATGAATGTCTGGCTATGAAAGGGGACTTGCCTCATATTTCACCAAGTTGCAGCTCGGCCGCTTGGCAGGCGAGGCAGCAACAGTGGGATTATTTGAAGATCATTTTACTTTGCATCGAGAAGTGTCCAGTTCATTGTGTGATCGACATTCAGACTTGAATGACAGGAACGAGCGCAACAATTTTCTCCCTTTAAGCGTCCTTTGGGGGAGGTAGCCGTTTTAGGACCGAGGGTAAAGTCTGATAATTACCAGCTACCCCTGAACAGGGAGGAAACCCATGTTCAGATTACAGAGGGTAGTGCTACCTGGAGGTGAGGGGTGTTTATCTCTGTGTGACAAATAGGGAAACCGAGGCTCTGATAGGCACAGGGATTGTCCGAGGCCTCAGAATAAACAAGAAACAGAGCTGGGAATCAACCTAAGATCTGACTAACTTCCCAGCCTGTGCTCTGTGGGAACATCATAATCTAATTGTTTAAAACTGACTTGTTCTCTTCAGTTATACTTTACAAATAGGTACTGGGAAAGCTCCTTTAAGAAGACATGGAAACAAAAGCTTCTGTTACAAAAATAACATCCAAAAAAAAAAAAAGCCACTCATTAGAACATAATAGGATATACTCATTAAAATTATTGGCTCAACATTAGTTTTCTCCGCACTTCCTAATTTTAAATATTTTAAAATATGTGACAAGACTGATCTGAAATTATTCATTTAATTTATTATGGGAGCATCTCAGTGTTTAATGGATTTTCAACACCTTTGTAAAGTGATGTCTCACTTTGGTGCCTATTTTTTTTCCTTTTTTTTTTCTTTTCTATCCAAAATTAGAAGTTGGGTTAAAAGACATGGAAATGCAGGGCCAGTGTGGAGGTGGGGCTCTCCTTCTAGGAATGTTTTATTTCAGTTCCTTGAGTGAAAAATAAAATTTTTTTATTTTATTCAGCTATAACTTAAGTATGCAAAACTGTACATGAAGTATACAGTTTACTCTGTTTTGACAAATATGTATAATCGCTATACTCAAGATAAAAATTTCCATCCCCAAAGTTTCCTCATGCTCCTTTGTAATTCATCCTTCCCATTCCTATCTCCAGGCAACGTCTGATCGGTCTTTTGATTACATTTTTTTTAGAATTCTATATAAGTGAAGTCATACGGTACAAATTTTTTTTCATTCAGTTTAGTGATTTGAGACTCGTTCACATTGTTATGTATCAACAGTTTGTTCCTTTTTACTGCTGAGAAGGATTCTATTGTATGGATATATCACACTTTCTTTATCCTTTTACCCACTGATGGAAATTTTGATTGTTTCCAGCTTTTGACTGTTTTGAGTTTTTTTTGGGGGGGGAGGTTGCTGAACCCTTGGCATGTGGAAGTTCCTGGGCCAGGGACTGAACCCAAGCCACAGCAGTGACTATAGCCACGGCAGTGACAATGCCAGATCTTTAACCACTATGGAACTCTGCTTTTGGCTATTTGTTTTTTTGGCTTTTTAGGGCTGCACCCATGGCATATAAAGGTTCCCAGGCTAGGGGTCGAATCGGTGGCCTACACCACGGCCACAGCAATGCCAGATCTGAGTTGCGTCTGCGACCTACATCACAGCTCATGGCAACACTGGATCCTTAACCTACTGAGCGAGGCCAGGGATCCAACCTGCGTCCTCATGGATACTAGTCAAATTCGTTTCTGCTGAGCCACTGTGGGAACTCCTGCTTTTGGCTATTTTGAGTCAAGTGGTTAAGGACACATGTATGAGTCAAGTCACGCGTGAACACAAGATTGCATACAAGAGTGAAAAGACTGGATTATATGGCAGGTATAGTCTTAACTTCCTTAAGAAATTGTCAGATTGTTCTCCAAGGTGGGTGTACTGGGAACATTCCCACCAGCCATGAACGAGCATTCCCAGTGCTCCACATTCCTGTCAATTCTGTCATCGATTTTAATGTATAGTTTTAGCCTGTGCGATAAATTATTGGCTTATTTAATGACTGTCTGTATTTAAGTCCCATCAATGTTGCCTTCTAAATACCTCTCCTTGCTCACTGCTGCTGCCTTATCAAATCTTTCCCCTTAACTGGCCTTCCCAAGTCCACCTTCTCCCCTTCCACTCAGGCTCCGTGTACCAACTGGGGGGGGTCTCATCCAGACACAGGACAGGCGGTGCCTTTGCCTTAAGACCACGTTGCAGGTTCCCAGTAGTGAGAATACATTTCTCTCAGAAAAGAGCTATAATCCTGCAAGATCTGTCTCGCTGGCCTCATCCTGCCCCAGTGCCCAGAATCCAGTCTTTCTTCTGTTCTTTTAGTGGTTCAGCCAGAAAATGTGCTTTGTTTGGTTTCTACCTGCTGTACCCACGTGGTTTCATTACTTTTCAAAATCTGAAATAATGTGTCAACATTAAAAACATAAAAATCTGTAAAAACATTAATGGGTGGGCATTCCCCATGGGACAGAAGCGAGCTGGAGCTGGCGGCTGCCTCTTTCAGACCAGGCGGGGCCTACCCAGTCTCACCATGTGCCCCGCCCTTTTCTTGCACCTGCTCATCTCCACGCGCCTTTGCTAAATGCACACCTGTTCCTCTTTCAGATCTGACCTGAAAAGGAGAAGCCTCTGAATCTCCCATCCTGTCAGCTCCAGCACAGGGACCCCACACAGGCAGGGCTGGTCTTGGCATGCCCGTCATGGGGCTACGCCCCCTTCTCCTTGAAGTCGTTGACTTTGTGAAATTGGTCCCCTGACTGCTCAAGCCTCCTGCGATGTGAACACAAAGGCCGTTTCAGAGGCAGGGTAGGGACTGAGGCAGTAACAGCAGCCCTGCAAACGGGAGAGTTAATATCAGCTTTTGAAGTACGAAATAGGATTTTCAAGTCTGCAGCAAGATATAGATTAGGTCAGGAGAGGTAAGAATTCTGGAAATTACTTCAGCTTTCCCTTTAGTAGATCTAGAAGCAGGTCTGGTGGCCTGAATCAGGGAAATCTGCCCCTTCAAGCTCAGCGGCTTGTGTGGGAAGAGGGCTGGGCACAGGGAAGCTGAGCTGTGTCATAAGCTTCCCTGGGCTGGACGTGCACAGCGGGGGTGGGGGGTGGGGCGTTACATAAGAGCTCTGCTTCACTTTCTTTTCAGGGCTCTGAGTGGGGGTGGTGCCCCCCCACCCAGGCTGCCCTGCCCCACCTGGTACCCCTCCTGCCCCTCCTCCGAGTGCTCCTATTCCCTGTGACATGGGCAGGACCAGAGGAACTCACATCCCTGCAAAGGGGATGAGGAGGCTGGGCTTGTGCCTTGACCCGGGGTTGGGGCATGGGCAGGGATGTGTGCACTGTGGGACCGCCCTCCTGTGCCCCGGCCTGGGACAGGGCACAGCACCCCCTCCAGAGGCAAGAAAGGTCAGGGTCAACTGCAGCTCTGACCAAGTCCCAGAAGTCCATCCATAGACCCTGACAAAAGGCAGGTCCACACACAGACCCTGGGGGCGGGGCCAGCTTTGTGGGCATGCGGTCTGTGCTCAGAAGGGCACGTGCTTGGTTTAAGGCTCTGCTCTTGCCGCCTTGGAATGCTTGGTAATTTCTGAACCAAATGGCCCACATGTTCCTCTCGCTCTGAGCCTTGAGAATTATGTAGCCACACATTCATTCAGGAATGAGAACGAGGCCAGGGGCCCTTCCCTCTAGTGGCACCAGGTCATAAAACTACCCACCAACCACACTGGCGGGACACCATTTTGAAGGGCAGGTGGACTTTGGGGTACCCAGGGGCAGAGAAGCCCGGAGGAGACTAAAGAGCCTGTTTAGATCATGGAAGGCCGCTGTGTGGACCACGTTGGACCAAATTTTGTTTTCTTCTCTCTCCTCCCTCCAGCTATGAGTGGGGAGAGGGCCTGGAGGAAGATCAGATTACTTTATAGACAATATTTGCAGAGGGATAAAGAGGCCACCCTTTGCACATCTGCGTGCAGTGGGGATCTGTGTGATCCTGCGACAGATGATGTGTCTGTTTTTCATCTGGTTGGCAAGACAGAGGAAAAGCAACGATAGCCTGATCTTAAAGGAATAAAAGTAGCAGTGGTTAAACAATAAAGAGGAAAAGGAGTCGAAAACAAAAAGTAAGGTGCTTCCTGACTTGTGTGCTGGTGACCTGGTGGCTCCCTGGGCTGGGGAGAGGGTGAGTAAAGCATCTGGTTGTCCAGAGACCCTACAGACCCCCGGTAAGTTGGAGGAGAGGATGAGGGTGATGGAAGGCTTATTCTGCTTTAGGGGTGAAGCATCTGATTGGGAAAGGAAGCCTTCAAGCAACTTCCTCTAGGAAGGGAACAGACCCAGGAACAGAGAGTGTTCCGGACAACGCAGGAAGCAGACCAGCAGTCCAAACAGCTCCATTTACTGGAAAGGCTTCTTACTGGAAACCTCAGAGAGGCTGGTACCAGCATGGGGAAGACAGAGATATTAATGGGCGGAAGGAACAGACGTTTCCAGATAAGAGGACCAGAAACCAAGGTTTAGCAGAGAAGAGATGAATCCTGGGAGAATCAGTCTCTGGGAGGAAGTACCCTGTTAGTCCTAGATATATTTCTTCAAATCTTGTTAAATGTTACCTTGCCTTTCCTCAAGTAATGCGGAGTGGTTTTAATGAAGGGTAACGATTTTCATAAGAAAAGTTACAGGCTCCAAGGGGCCCAGGGTTGGGGGGCGGCACCTGTCCTTGCCTCTGGATGGATCCGTATCCTGATGATCCTGGACAGAAGTCGGTGCTGCATCCAAGGTCCTCCAGAGACGGAGCTCCCATAATCTCGCCTGGAGCTCAGGCCAGTGCTCTGGAAAGGAGCCTCCGTGTCTAACCGCAGTCCCTCCTGCGGCAGCATCTCCTCCTGTTTGAAGCTGGAGGGAGAGAGTGAAACAGGACCTCCAGCTGAGGCTGTGTGCTGACCCGGGGGGTGTCGAGCTTCAGTTAACCAGAGGGAGGACAGTCACCCAATCACTCCTAGTCACCCAGAGCTGTGGCAGAGGACACTGGACAGCCCGGTGACGCCTTCCAGTGGAGACCCAGTGCGATGAGACAGCCCGGGGGCCCAGCCCTGTCACTCAGACCCTGTGCAGCGGAGTAGGCCTGCCCGTTTCCCCAGACCCTCTCCTTGACTGCAGCCTCTGAATCCCTTCCTGGCCACTTGGCTTACCTTCCCTGAGCCTCAATCTTATCTCCTGCAAAATGGGATGTAGTGGTGCTTGCCTCACCTGGTGCTCAAGACAGCGAAGGGAGACAGTGAAGAGAGACCACCCAGCAAAACTCCCAGCACGTGGCGGGAGCTCGGTGAGTGTAACAGGATTGTTTTGCAGGAAGACACAGGCTGGATGAACACATAAGCTCCCCTTAGACCTGCCTCTCCAACTGGCCGGCGGGCCATGGGTGGCTATTTAATGTTAACTTCAAATTAAATAGGACTAAAATGCAATCATCCATCACACGAGCCACGTGGTAAGTGCTTGGGAACCACGTGTGACCAGGGGTTCCCATGTTGGGTAGAGAATACCCTCCCCCATCGTCACAGAACGGACGGACAGGGCTGCCTTAGATCAGCGAGCAGAGGCGGGTCCCCAAAAGGAACAGGAATAGGGGAGGCTCATTTTTATGTGGATGAAAGTTGGGGTCCAGAGCAGGGGTCCTTGTGGGCATCAAATAAGAAGCTTCTTTCGGTGGGAGCCAGATGTGGGGGGTGACGGGAGGAATGACCGGAGAGGCTTTGAGATCACACAGCCCTTCCCAGCCGGCCTGAGCAAGTCCAGGATGCTGGCATCACCCTCTGCCCACCCTGGGAAGTCTGCGGATGCGGCGGTGAGTGGGCTCACTTACGAGCCAGGGGACACGTTTGATGCTTTCCTGGCCCCGGAGAGACTGCGGAGGTGTCTCCTTGAATGTTCTCAGTGGGGCGGCCCAAACAGGCAGTTCCATTGAGTCCTCCTTTGTCCTCCCTCGGTGCTAAGGGCTGGGTAGTCCATCGAGGCCCTGATGGTTTCTGAAGGGCTGCTTTATGAGATCTCCGATAAAGCTCTGAAAGGGTCGTTGACTGTTTGGGGAAAGATAATGCCAGAGTGGGGCCAGGAGTTTGTCGGAAGAAATTCCAGCCGAGTGAGCATTTAAGGAACGAGATGAAGTCAGCCCTGGGAGACAACGAATTAGATGGCTGGATGTGTCACTGTAATAATGATGAATAATAAATGACTGAGAAGCTGCTGTAACTCACAGAGCAGGAGAGGAGACTAGAGAAGAAAATTTATGGCCTTGTAGTGCCGAGGGAAAGAGAACACTTCGGACGTGACTTGGTCTTTTGAAGAGAAACCTTCTGCAAGACATACTTCTCCGGAAAAAGAAAAAAAAAAGACTCTTGTCTAAAGGGTCTGAATTTTCTTGCGACAAAGGATCTCTGGCTGTTACATTCTCTCCATCCAGCCCCATCCTTCTCTGAACCCTCTTCCTGCCTCCCACAAACTCCTGCCAGCCAGAATTAGGGCAGCTGTGGGGACAGGCCACCGCGTCACCCTTCTCTGCAAATGGGCCATAGCCAGGGTGACGAGAGCCATCCACTGGAAAAGGACACTGGGAAAGGGGTTTCAGGAGTTTGATGAGTACAGGGAGGCTGCTATTTTTATCAGGGTCTGGGAGTTGCCTTCTCAGGATCCATTTGGAGCAACCACAGGAAACGACAGGAGTCAGAAATAAAATGGGCCTCAAGCCTGTGGATCGATGTCGATCTTTAATCATTTATTCATGGTCTCTGGGGTTGGGGGGCAGAGGCACAGCCGGTGTAGAAGGCACAGAAGGGGCAGCAGCAGCCTCGTCCCCCTCCCGGGCCCTCCCTGCCAGCCTGCAGACTGTGCAAGGCTCTCCCCGTTTATATAAACTACACTGACCTCCCCTCTCCTCCCGGCTCGGCCCTGTGCCCGGGATCCGGGTCAGAGCACAGGCTCTCAAACAGCTCCCTGCACTGGCGGAATCCACTCTCTCTGCAGACGCCCACGGCAAAGTCACGGCTGAGCTCTGAGTGTCCGGAATGAATGGGCGCTTCTGGTCAGCTTGCTGTGCTCTTGGCAGCGCCCAGCACGCCTGGCTGTGAACTCCCTGCTGGACAGCCTTTTCTTTTCTTTTTGGCTTCCATGACCTTGCCTTCCCCTGGGCCTGTGGCCTGTGCCCGTGTCTTCAATGACAAAGGTGACTAAGTGACAACCGTAGTAGGATAATCACATTAAAAGCAAATGTACTGTTACTCACGGTTCCCCTGGAAACGGAGGCACGTATCCATACAGGGCCTCGTGGGGAAGCACCGGAGTTGGGAGGCAGAAGCCAGAGGGAGGGGAAAGGCAGGGAGAGGATCAGCCTAGGACTGGCTAGTCTGAATAACGGCGGCAGGTTCTGAGCTAGAGGGTGCTCTCTTGCTGTCGGGTGATTTAGGGCAGAGCAAATATTGGCTGGATGGGTGAGAATTAGATAAAGGAGATGGCTGGGAATGTGGACTTGGGATTGTAAGAAGGTTTATAATATGATTTTCACATGCTGGTGGAAGCCAGACCACAAGGGAGATAGAAACAATCTGACTGTTAGTTTGGCTCCATGATTAATGTGGTCCATTGACCACAGGGGTTACTGGCTTGACAACAAACACCACGGACTAAGTGGCTTTAGCAACAGAAATTATTTACTCACAGTTCTGGAGTCTGGGACTCTGAGATCGAGTTGTCCTCAGGGCTGGTTCCTGCCAAGGCCACTCCTTCTGGCTTGCAGACGCTACCTTCTCACCGTGTCTGCACATGGTCACTTCTCTGTGCTCACACACACACACGTACATACAAAGTTACTTATAAGTTATTACTTAAAAGTGTAATAGTGAAGAACAGATCTGACTCAATATTGGATCTGTTTCTTTTACTTTAACCTTTCTGTACTATTGCTTTTGCTTCCAGTTAAGGATGTTGCCTATAGCCTGAAATGTACAGGATAGCCCACGCTCAAGGCTCTGACCTTTAAAGGTATACTTTCCCAATCACAGAGAGACAAAAAAATTGCACAACGGAGAATAACATTCGTCTTGTTGGAGGTTTATAGGAACATTGTGATCAGATCTTTAAGGGTAGTTGCAAAGACAAAGGATTCTGGCACCAAGAAGTTTGCAACAACCAACCACACCTCCCTCCCCTTTTAGTGTAAAAGTAGCCAGAATTCTAACTCAGGTAAGATGGTTCTTTGGGATATGAGTCCATCATCTTCTTGGTCTGCTGGTTTTCCAAATGAAGTTGCTATTCCTTGCCCCAACAACTCATCTCTCAATTTACTGACCCGTCCTGCAGTAAGCGGTATGAGCTTGGATCCCTAACATAAGGACACCGGTCCTATCAGATTAGGGTCTCATCCTAGACCTCAACCTTAATGACCCCCTTAAAAGCCCTGTCTCTAAACACAGTCACCGTGGGAGTTGGGGTTTCCAAATATGAATTTTGAGAGGGACACAACTCAGTCTAAAACACCTGCCTGCCTCTCACCCACCGCCTGGGCGGGTGCTTCTTGGAGTCCAGGCCTCCTTATCTCAGGTCTGCACTAAGACACTACTGTATGTTCCAGTGCATCTCGGACCGTGTCCTCTAGACCACAGGCTCTTTAACCAAAGACGGCACGGTGTCCTCCCACCACCACTCTTAGGAAAGGTGGCAGGCCCGTGTGATGAGCCCCAGCTTCCACTGCACAGGGGATTAGGGTTTCGGCTGGCCTGCCCCTTCCAGGGGGTGGGAAGCCATCTGCAGGGCCAGTCCCGGGGCTCTGGAATCCCAGATCCCAGACGCTGCCAAGGGGAAGGCAGGGGAGGCCCTTCTGCTGCCCACCCCTGGAGGGAAGAGGCCTGTGCTGGGACTGGGAAAAAGCCTGCCTTGGTGAGCCCTCTCAGGCTCTGGCCTGGCCCAGCCCTGCCCTGGTATCCACTCCCTCAGGGTTCCAGGATCCTGGAACGGGGGAGAGGCCTCTCAGAGCGGGCAGTGGGGCTCAACCATTATTGATGCAGCCCTGAGCTGCCCTCTCTTGAGCGGCTCCTCTGGGATGTAAATTCCAGTCTGGTTTCAGCGTAGTAGCAGGGATGCAGCACTGCAGCTGCAGACCCCAGAAAGGGAGTAAAATGTTCTGACCCTATCCAAAAGGGCCTGGATATTTGGATCCTGGAGACTCAACCTATAATGCCTCTATGGCCTGTTTTACCTTGGATGGCCCCTCAGACAAGACTCCTTTTTGCCGTCCATACTGGTGGCTGCGGAGGGAAGGGAGATTTCAGTAAGTGCCCACAAGTCTCCCCCACCATCCCAGGGCCCCGTGGCCTGCCTGGTCCGTGCCAGCACTCTGTGTTTGGGTGCTGAAGGCTGAGGTTGAAATGCGAGGCTGCAGTTTGTACACAGCGTGAGATGGGATGGAGGAGCCAGGGGCTAGTGCTGCATGTCCATCGCCATAGTATACAGTATATAGCATACAGTATACAGTATGTAGTATACAGTATATAGAATACAGTATAAAGTATATAGCATACAGTATATAGTATACAGTATATAGTATGCAGTATACAGTATATAGTATGCAGTATACAGTATACAGAATATAGTATACAGTATACAGAATATAGTGTACAGTATATAGCATACAGTATACAGTATATAGTATACAGTATGTAGTACACAGTATGTAGTATACAGTGTAGAGTATACAGTATACCATACACAGTGTGTGGTATACAGTATATAGAATACAGTAGAGAGTATAGAGTATGTAGTATATACTATACAGTATGTAGTATACAGTATATAGCATACAGTATACAGCACACAGTATTCAGTATACAGTAGACAGTGTATAGTACACAGTATATAGTGTACAGTAGACGGTATGTAGGATACAGTATGTAGTATATAGTAGTAGACAGTATATAGTACACAGTATGTAGTGTACAGTGTACAGTATACAGTACACAGTAGATAGTGTGTAGTATATACAGTAGACAGTGTATAGTACACAGCATGTAGTATACAGTAGACAGTGTAGTACACAGCATGTAGTATACAGTATGTAGTATATACTATATAATATGTAGTATATACTATACAGTATATAGTTGCCTATAGGCCACCTCCAGAGTTCCTGAGTCTACAGTGGGCCCAGAAATACATATATTTTAAAACTCCCAAAATGATTTTTTTTCACGTTTTATTTTGAGCTAGTTTGAAACTTACAGAAAAGCTGCCAAAAAGAGTGCCGAGAGCTCCCATACGGCCCTTACTCAGCTGGCCCTACAGTTACCATGTTACCTAACTGCAATACAGTGATGAAGCTCGGGGATTAACAACCACAATACCAATGCTGAACTGCAGACTCTATTCGCATCCCCCAATTTAATATCCTTTTTCTTTCCAGGGTCCTACCCAGCACACATTGCTTTTCACTGTTATTTCTCTTAATTCTCTTCCAATCTGAACTCCTGAGGTGACTGATATGATGATTCAGGGACGTCGCCCTGGGAGCCACTGGTCCAGGGATCTGTCCTAGGAGACAGCAAGATGCTGAGGAACTGGGACAGGGGGTGGACAGGTGCCCACCTGATGGAGGGGAAGGGAGACAGGGCTGACCCAGGAGAGGTGAAGCTTTAGCGGTATGCATGTGTGCGTGTGAAGGTGTTCAGACACATGCGTGTGGGTCTGTGTGCATGCACAAGGGTCTGTGTGTGCAAGCCTATGAGTGCAGGTGTGTGTCTGTGTGCATGTGCATGTGTGTATATAGTCAGGGGCTGAGGGGCAGTGACACCAGTGGGTCTTGAGGCCTGCAGGGTGTCCGCCAAAGCAGGGGAAGCTCCCTTGAGAAGATCCAAGTCTCTTCACTAACAAATACATATTTAATGTAATAACAAAGGACTGATGTTAAAGATTTTTAAAAAATAAGTTGAAACTAAAATACTACCGTCATGAAAAGTAGGGGAGGCACATGAGGATGTGTAAGGGGCATTAAACATCCTATAGCTTGATGATTCAGGGCAACTTTCATGGTCCTGGATGCTAATTAACTTCAGGTTTATTAGGCTAAGTATCTGTGTTAAAAATCTCAGAGCAAGCGCTAAAATACCAGAAAAAGAATGACACCTTCCAAAGCAGCAGAGGGGAGATAGGGGTGTCAGAATACTGGCCAACACTCACCGCGAGCTTCCTGTGTGCTGACGCTGCTCTGGTAAGTTCTCCCCACAGTCTTCTGCATTTAGGCTTATTTTTAAATGTCCATTTCACAGATGGGAAAGTGGAGGTACTGAGAGGTCAGGGAGCTACCGTAGGTCTCCAAGAGGCAGAGCCAGGACGTGCATCCAGGCAGTTTGGCTCAGTGACCTTGAGTTTGTCATCACTCTAGGAAAGAAGAAAGAAAAAGGAAAAGCATGGGAAACAGAAGCCTGCACAGGGTAGATGTTCTAGATCTGAGCTACGCATGCTGAGGAGAGGAAGCTGGGGGTCCAAGCCTGCATGGCAAAGGTCATGTCAGGGTCATGGACTGGGTGGGGGACCCCGCGTAGCCTTTCAGCCTATTGCCCCACAACCCCTCTCCCAAAGTGAGCGAGGGTCCCTGACAGCAGCAAATAAGCAAAAACACAGGATGGCTGGTGTCCTTAATATGAGAAGACGTGAGTTGTTGAAATCAAACTGGAGACCACCCAGGACTCGCAGCAGCTGACAAATAGAAAGAACAGCAGTTTTTGGATGCCAGGTGCTGCTCCCAGGAGCTGAGCCCAGAGCTGTATCTGGGGTGTGTGTGTCGGGGGCGGGGGAAGCTCTCCTTGGACAGCAGGATTTTAAAGGTCCTGCTTTACTGCAGGTCACACGGACCTCCATTCTGGCACCTCGTTTTGAGATTCACTTCAGCAATATTTGCCACGTTAAACAAATCTAAACCTTTTTTTTTTTGAGAGAGGTCATAGAGGGACATAAGTGTATAAATGATATTTATTTGCCTGGCAAACAAGCGTGTTCCCTGTTTCACAGTGAGACCATTTAGGTATCTCTGGTCACCTATTTCATTGTTTTCTGATGGCAGAAGCAATACATGTTCATTCTGTAAGCTTGGAAAATACAGAAAAGGACAAGAAGAAAATTAAAAGTCCCCATAATTTGGAAACTACAACTGTTAGTGCTCCTGGCTATGCAAACATGTTTTTAAAACGTGGCGATATTCACTACAGACATTATGATATGTATAATATATGTGCTATATGTACTTAGGGTTACATGCATCTGTGGAAAACATTAAAGGAAAGGAATTATTAATGCAATAAGGATGGTGAGGGGACTGAGAGGGCAGTCATGGGAGAGCACACAGGGGACTCACATGAACAGCCCATATTCTTTTTTTGTTTTTTTTTTTTGCCTTTTTTATCTAGAGCTGCACCCGCGGCATATGGAGGCTCCCAGGCTAGGGTTCTAACAGGAGCTGTAGCTGCCGGCCTTCGCCACAGCCACAGCAACGCGGGATCTGAGCCGCGTCTGCAACCTAAACCACAGCTCACGGCAACACCGGATCCTTAACCCACTGAGATAGGCCAGGGATTGAACCCGCCACCTAACGGATACTAGTCGGGTTTGTAACCTGCTGAGCCACAACAGGAACTCCGAGGTAAAGATCCTAAGATGAGGTGACTTAGGGTAGACCCTGAGTCCAATGATGTGACCTTACATGAGACAGCAAATGAGCAGACAGGCAAGGAAGACCATGTGACACTGGAGGCAGAGACCGGAGTGGTTCACAAGCCAAGGATCACCAAGAAGATAGAAGATGGGCCTGAAGCAGATTCTCCCTCAGGGCCTCAGGAAGGAACCAACCCTGTTGCCACCTTGATTTTGGTCTTGAACTGTGGGAGACTAAATTTCTTTTGTTTTGAGTGACCCAGTTTGTGGTGCTTGGTACAGCCACACTGGGAAGTTAACACAGTGGAGGTGTAAGCCTGGCTGGTTTAAGAGAGGAGTGGGGGTGGGGGGGCAGAGGGAAGTGGAGTCGGGACGAGGTTTGGGTGTTGTGGTTGCAGGGGGCTGGTCCTTGTACGGCTGAGAGGTGGGGGTTCGGGAAGGCTCCCTCCTGCCTGCTTTGATTTTCCAGAAACACACAGTGACCATTTTCCATGTCTTCACATTTTACATCATTTTGGAATTTTTAATATAAACTGATGGATTATTGAAGACCATTCCATTATTCATCGGGTGAGACACGCTTACCTTTTGATAGCAAGCATAATTTCCTCCATTCCCTCGAAGTGCCTGGGGCTTCCTGACACCACGCACACAGCCTCCTTGCCAGAAGCTGGGAGAGGAACTCTTGGTCCGTGGCCTCCGAACTCCGGACTGTGTGGCCAGGTACCCAGTGCCCAGGGCCGGGAATCAATTGATTCCTGGGGAGAAAGAAGCTTACGCTGTCGAGGTTTCAAACAGCCAGCTCTGTCTTGCAATGGCCTCACGAACTCATTTAATATTCCAGAATTTAATCATCCACGCAGCATAAAAATAAGAGGGGTGGGTGGCAGGATAGGAAAATCTTGAGGTAGAGGCTCAGAACCACAGGCCCCAGTTTGAGGTGGCAAGTGTGCTTGTTCCTCTAACTGAGCAGAGTGGAGTCTGGCGCTGAAGCTGATTGCTTTGTGCAGCCGGGCACCCGAGCTCCAGCCAGCCCGCCCCCGCTTCATCTGTGTGGGTGCAGCGGGGACGTGGGACTGTCCTGCCAGGGTTGCAAAGTCGGCCCTTCTGAGAGAAGACACAGGCCTCCCAACAGGGCTTGTGATCATGGCCATGAATCCCTGCCAGGGCGACATCTGTCCCGGTTCTCTCTGGCCCACGCGAAGGTTTCTCCAAGGCTGTTTTGACTATTCCGCACACATTTTGCTTGGAGCGCCACCCCACCACCTCTGGGAAAGCAGGGGTGTCCTTGTGTTGGTTCAATGGCTCATCCTGTCATTCATTGAAGGCATCACTGAATGCCTGCCATGCATGGCGCACCCTGCTTAGTGTCAAACAAAACAATCAATTCCCAAATACTGTTTCCGCCTAAGACCAGGGCATCCGGGTAACAGACTGGAGGGTTTAAAGCCCCCATGGATTAGTGGTCCTTGTGCAGAGCAACACGTTTGGATAGGTTTAGCCCCGGCTAAAAGGAACTTGGCTTCCTGTGAATAATACAACAAACCATTCATCAATTCTGCACACCTCCAGAGCCACTCTGGGGGGTGCTGCTGGGGTTTCAGAATGTTTCCCCTACTGAGGGAAAAAGACTCGTGCTCCAGGATTCTGCTTTTGATCAGTGTTGCAAGCGTCTTAGTCCTGAAAGCCAGGCAGCGTCCAAGACTTTAACCTCGCCATCTCTCTGTGTTTCAGTATTGCTGCCCATCAGCAGATACATCTACCAGGTTCCCTGTCCTAATCTTCACTGCTCTAATCTCCCACTCCTTTCCTGGCTTGTACCAGGAGGCATTCCTAAGAAGAGGTTTGTCTGCCTAGCAGGCAAGGAAGCCAGCCTTCTCTGTAGTACCGGTGCAGGGTTTTCATTTTAATTTATAGGTCATATTGTCTGGGACGCAGCAAGGGTTGGATCTTCCAGGGTATCACAGAGGAAGCATCCCCATGCATTTCAAAAATCTTATATCTGCCTGAACAAGAGGTTATTAAGGGGAAGTTTATCCAAACGGCTCGTGATGGTGATAGTGATGATGGTGGTGATGATGATGGTGATGATGATGGTGATGGTGATGGTGATGGTGGTGATGATGGTGATGATGATAAGAGAAAAAGTGTCCTGGCTGATGATCCAATGAGAGTGCTGTCATGTGGCCACAAGAACAAAGTTTGCCAAGATGCTTCTGTGCCATCACAGGGATGGCTCCATGAAGAAGCTCTGTCTTTTCTCACCACCCCACAAATTTTTCTTTGGTGCTAATGTCCTATGTTCTGAGGCTACTTCTATATCCCATTCCAAATTATAGCTGGTTCTAGTGGAAAGGCTGATAATACAGAAATGGTGGAATACGTCCTTGTCTTTCAGATCTGGGCCCATTAGAACAGGATTTCTGCTCTCCCCAACTCACCCTCATTTCAGGCTATGAGAAAAGAGGAGAGGGGCCAGGACTGTGGCAACCGCCTCAACGTCTGTCGGAAGGCTGGGCCTCTGGGCCAGGGAGGTGTCAGCAACTCAGAGGACAGTGCTGGGAGGCGCGGTCGCTCATGGATGTGTAAAAGCCATGTGGTTTCCAGCCACTTCCAGCCACACATCTGTTTTATTAATATTAAACAAAAGTGCTATTGGCTGTTAGGCAAGAGCACCATAAAATGTATGAGTACAACGATCACATCCTCAATACAGAGGATAAAATCTCCTCAAGAAAAACTGGTGCTTTTCCACATGCTTTTCTTCTTCTTTTTTTTAATCCTAGGTGAGTGTGATAGGTAATGAGAGCATTAATCCACATGGATTAATATAAATAAAATTGCCTGCCTCTTCCTGACATCAATCTCATTTTGGATTGCACGATGCCACTTTTCTCTGTGACTAACGGGCTTTTGAAAAACTTTGCTGTATTTGTCTTATATCGGTTCAACAGGGTCTAATTGCTGGGGACTGGTGGAGTCAATGTGTATTAGTTTGTCAGCTGGCAAGGACAGAAGGGACTGGTAGGAGACTGCTGATGTTCAAGCATCACTCAGCTTCCTGGCATGTGGCTGAAGAACTGGCCTGAGCCAAGAGCACTGGCATTTTGGTAGTTCTGTAAATGCCATACGTTGAGAATGCAAGCTTTGAAGGGAATGAGGGCAAGTAAATAGATGCCCTACATCCTCATTAAGACAGGTGTTTGTGGGAACTAGAAAATGCTCTTCATCTGGGCATGTAACTTCCCAGGGCCGGCAAAGAGGACAGCTCATTAGAGAGGGTCGATACAGCACTTTCTCCAGCAGCTCTGCACATTTACGGTACAAATAGTAACTGATAGTCATGATTGTGACCCCCAGGCAGCAGAAATTCCTGGCAAGACATTGTGTTTATTGGAGCCAGATTAAATTACGGTCACTGAGGTTTTAGTGCCAAATGCATCTGATTGTTTTATAATTCTTTGAGAAATGGAGATTCGTGTGAAGTACAGCTGTGATGCTCCATTAACCAAAGTATCTGAGACAGAAGGTCTCATCCACAAGCCTTGCTGGAGAGCAGATTTGACTGAAATGTGCCCATAAAATGTAGAAAAGGTAGTTCACAGAGTGCAGGTTCCCTTTCTACAGGGATGGCGGGAGGTGGAGAGGAGGGCTGGAGTTGCCATGTGCTGGACATGGGGGAGAGGCAGAACCCCTATCTCATGGTGTCTCTGTAGAGTATGGGGAAGGGCTCACAGGTAGTGCTCCCTGCAGATTATGACATACAAAAATGTCTTCCCAGCATGGGACTGGGCACTGCCAGTGACAGGGCATTGGGGCAGAGTCCAAACTCCCTTTCTGGGCCACATGAGGCTTGGAGGGCAAGTGGCCTGTCCAATGGCAACGTGGCAGGGTATGGTTTTAGAACCCAGTCTCCTGCCTTTTGGAGTTGGGCTCGTCCCACCCATCTTTGTGTCCTAACAGCAACGGTCCTCCTCTGTCCTCTAAACTTGGCAAGTTCATTCCTGCCTCAGGACAGGTGGTTCTCACCACCTGGAGCCTTCATCTCCTTAACATCTGCATGGTTGGCTTCTAAGTCATTTCATTTGCATCATGGATGCTGTCTTAATGTTGACCTTCCCATATAAAATGAGGTCACTTTCCATGATGCCATCTTGTTTTTATACCCTGCACACATACCTAATATCTTCTCAGTTACTTGTTTGGAGCTGACCATCTGTTTCTCTATGAGGGCAATATCCTCGTCTGGTCAAGTTCATTGGAAATGAGGTAAAACTTGCACAGCCCACTCTCTTGACTGCTAAACGTGGTTTTTCATGGAATTGAGTCCAAAGGAAAAACAAATCAAAAATGAACCTAGAAACCTACCCAAGATCTTCCCAGGAAACACTGGATCATGAGAACCAAGAATGGAGAAGTCATGGCAAAGACGTCCCCAGAGAGGGTCCCAGATTCTCCCGGGCAGGTGTGGTGGAGCAGTAGACAGCAAAGCCCAAGAAAAGAACTTGGGTGGAGAAAGCCCAGACAGAGCTGGCAGGAGCCCAGGTTTGCACTGTGCACACATGTGGCCTCAGGGAGGTCCTCTCTGTGGCTGGCCTGCAGGATGACTGACAGTTACCTCCCCAGCCTCTTCCAGGGATACAGCAAAGGCCTCACGCTCCAGTGGCAGAGGAGGGCTTTGTATGTGGCATGAATGTCAAGCTGCTTTACTGGACATAGGCCCCGCTCACAAGCTGATAATCAAGACTCAGTTTCTCATAGCCACACTAATCTAAATAATGACAAACATCTCTCATCTGGGTGTGTCTTTGGAGTTAGAGGCTTCTGTACCTTACCAGTGAAGGAACACAGTCCTGCTTGCATAACAGAAATAATAGGGATAAGGGTAATAGCAGTGATGGCGATACTGACAGTTTGCATTTATGCAGAACATGCCATGGGCTGGATACTGTGCTAAGAATATTGTATGTACACTGTATCCAGCTGACACCAGCCCCTCGGAGTACACTGTCATTGCTCAGCTCACAAGTGATGCAATAGAGACTCAAAGAAGTTAAATTTCTTGCCTACTCAAGTTCACCCTACCGGCAGGTGGCAGAGCACGGATTTGAACCCTGGAATCTGACATCCAAGCCTCCCTTTGAGACACAGAGACTCTTGGTCCTCTCTAGGGGTAAAGGGGGCTGGTCACATTGGGGGAGTGTAGGGGGCATTTTGCTCACTGTCTGAGACTGAAGAGGGTGATGTGGTTCTAGGAAATACTCACCGGTTACTGATGGTTGGAAATATTCCACTGGGGCCTCCATCTAGTGCTAACGATCCTGCAAAACAAAACAAAAAAAAAGGACTCAAAAGAGCTTAAATGCAAATCTGCCCAAATTAAGGGGGGAGAACATTAAAACTCTGATTCTATTAAAGTAATGCTACGGTGAGAGGTTCCTTTTCTCTCATATGCTGATTGGATGAATTCGGTTAACTGCTCCTGGGTCCTCCTTGGCTGAAGGTGAAGATCATTGCCAGGAACTTCTTATGTCAAGGTTGAACCAGGTGGCCTCATGTGCAGTAATCTATATAGGGTGGACACAGCAAAACAGTCAGACTAGCTCTCAGAGACCCAAGGACATCAAGAGGGGGACAGAGGAGTCAGTCAGAGGTGGTTCTACCTGCATCTTCCTCACATGTGAACTTGGCTAGTTCCTTAACTCCTGCTGGGCCTTAGTTTTCTCTTCTGTACAATGTCTACGTCATATCCAACACAGAGATTTCCAGAGGAATAGGAATAGTCTGTGTGACGTGCCTGATGTTGAATTGGCTTTCAACACAGAGTAGTATTTCCAATGATTAGGATTCTATGAATTTTGAACAAGGTGGCGAGTGGAAAAACATCTCCATGGATGTCTGCCCCTACTGTGCAGTACTTTTGAGAGCCCCGGACCCTCTTTGCCCTGATAGAGGACTCCCTGACTGGACCCTCTGCTGTTTCCCATTTGCCCAGGATCCTGCCCTCCCAGAGAGTGTGACCAGTTATGGAGACCAAGGAGTTCCCACCATGAGTGACCCCCCCCAGTGGGCCATGCCTCCTGCAGTTCTAAGAAGGCCCTGTGTGGAGATGGTGGGGAGTGAGCAGAAGGGGAGATGGCTTGGTGGGCTTCTAGTAGAGTATCCACCACCTGGGGGCAGAGAGAGGACCCCGGGGCATTTGACAAATGTGGCCCTTTGGAGACTGTATCCAGATGAACGGGATCTATCAAAAAAAAAAAAAAAAAAAAAAAAAGAGAGAGAGAGAGAGAGAGAGAGATATCACAGACCTTGGGAGCAGACTGTGGCAAGGCGGGACGGGGAAGGGAGTGGGGTAGATGAGGACTTTGGGGTTGGTAGGTGCAAACTATTATATTTAGAATGAATAAGCAAAGGGGTCCTACTGTACTGCAAAGGGAACTATTCCTCTCTCTTGGGCTAGAACATGATGGATGATACTATGAAAAAAATGTATAGATATGTAAGAATGGGTCACTTTCCTGTCTAGCAGAAACTGAAGGAACATTGTAAATAAACTATACCTTGATTAAAAAATTTTTTTAATTTACATCCTTCCCCAAATCTCAGAATGGGGCCTTATTTGCCAGTATAGTCATTGAAGATGCAATTAGTCAAGATAAGGTCATATCTTAACTTGGAGGATTAGGGGCCCTTCATCTGATATGACTGGGTCCTTACTGTAAGAGGAGAAGAGACATGGAGATGCACAGAGGGAAGACAGCCAGTGACCCTGGAGGCAGAGACTGGAGCGAGGCAGCCGCAAACCAAGGACTGCTGGCAACCACAGAGGCAAGGGGCAGATGCTCCCTGATAGCCCCAGGAAGGAACGAGCCCTGCCAACACCTTGGTTTCAGACCCCTGGCCTCCAAACAGTGAGAAGATACATTTCTGTTGTTTTAAGTCACCCAGTTTGTGGTACTTTGTCACAGCAGCCACAGAAAACTAACGCAGTGGTTTTCAGAAGGTGTAAAGTGAGGATCTGCAGAGATGGGCTCTCAGGTCCCTTGGGCAGAAGAAGAATGAGGTAATGAGTTCCAGCAAACAGCACCTAGGTTTGATACTACAATAGATAAAGGAGGTCGTACTGAGGAAGCACACAGGTTAATGGAAGAGAATAAATTCATAAATAGCCCTGCATAAGCATGGAAGTGGGCATGGTGTTTCACATCAGTAGGAGAAAGCAAGACTATCCAATAGATGGTATTAAGACAGCTTAGGGTAGTCTGAGAAAAGTGAAACTGGAGTCCCCTACATGACTCCTTATGTGAAAACGAATTCTAGGTGGATCAGAGGTTTAAATATGTTATTAAAAAATAAAGCCATAACTACTGGAATGGAATAGATACAATTTTTCCTTTTTGTCCAGCTAAGTACAGCTAAAACACTTGAAGATTATATGGAAAACAAATATAAGAAGGCTCCAAAAGGTAGAGAGAGGAAAGCATATAGGCCAGGAAGTTCAGGATCCAAGGAATAGCATGGTGGTGAGTTCCCTGTTTTCTTCTTGCCTCAAAAATCCTAGACTTGGTGCCAGAGAGACTGGCAACCTAGAAATGCCAGCAGGTGCAGATAAGAAAAGCCCTAAGAAAAATTTTATCTCTTTAGACAAAAGGACCAGAAAAGGGGAAGCCTAGCAAGACAATAATTGCTATACTCCTGCCAAACACTACAGAAAACACTGCAACCCCACCCCTATCCTGGCAGCAAAGGCTGAGAGAAGAGCCTTGACTTTCACCCCTATCAGGCTGTAATGAGCTACCCCAAATTGCCCACCTTCTCTGGGGTGCTGGAATAGAAGGCCCTAGTAGGGACTTTCATCCCTGCTGGTGGTAATGAGACCCCCTCTCTCTGTGGGTATGTTAAGGACGCTGTATGGAGACTGGGGGGTGAGCTCCATCTGGGGACCTGTCCTCCTCCCCACTGGGGCAGTGTCAGAGGAGGCTTAGTAGAAAATCATGGCTTTCATCATCACCCAGCAGTCATGAAGCCACCCTCTCCCCTGCAGTGACAGTGGAGACCATATGGGAAGCAGTAATGAGCCACCTCTGTCCCTACCTGCTGGGATGCTATCAGGGGAGGCCTAGAGAGGAACCTGAACTTCTACCCTCACCTTAAAGCAACAAAGTGGAACCCCCCTCTTACCCTGCCAGAGCAATATCAGAGGACACCTGGTAAACAGAAGATTTATATAATGCCCAGAGTCTCAAAATATAATACCAAAAATATACAGGTTTCCAAAGAAAAATCACTCATCATTTCAAAATTCAGGAATATCTCAACTTGAATGATATAAGGCAGTCAACAAACGCCAATAATGAGATGGGCACAGGTGATAGAATTATCTGGTGAGTATTTTAAAACAGCCATCATAAAATGCTCCAAGAAGCCATAACAAACATCCTTGGAGCAACTGAAAATGTAAAACATCTTATCAAAGAAATTAAGTCCCAACAAGGAGATAGAATACATAAAGAAGAACCGAATGGAGACTTACAACTAAAAAATACAATAAATAAGATAAAAGTTTAATGGAGAAGTTCAATTGCAGAATGATGGGAGGAAAGAATCAGCGAACTTGATGAGAAAACAATAGAAATTACCATTTCTGAACACTGAGAGAAAATAGACTAAAACCGCAATAAAAGAAGAGAGCCTTGGGGACCTGTGAGAGAATAATGGAAGATGTAATATTCACCTCATAGGAGTCCTAGAAGGACAGGAGACAGAGGATGGGGCTAAAAATTAATCAAAGAAATAATAGCTGAAAACTCCCCCAATTTGGCAAAAGACATACACATATGGATGCAAGAAACTGAGTAAACCCCAAACAGGATTCACCAAAAGAAATTCATGCCAAGACACATCAAATTACTAAAAACTAAAAGTAAAGAAACATCTTGAATGCAGTAAGGGAAAAACACCTTACCCATAGGAGAAAAATAACTATAATTACAGCAGATTTCTTATAAAAAACTATGATATTTAGAAGAGAGTAGCCCATTAAAAAAAAAAAAAAAAAAAGGAAAGAGGAGTTCCTGTCGTGGCTCAACAGAAACGAATCTGACTAGCATCCATGAGGACACAGGTTTGATCCCTGGCCTTGCCTGGTGGGTTAAGGATCTAGCATTGCCGTGAGCTGTGATGTAGGTCACAGATGTGGACTGGATCTGGCATTGTTGTAGCTGTGGTGTAGGCCAACAGCTACAGCTCTGATTCGAACCCTAGCCTGCGAACCTCCATATGCCGTGAGTGGGCCCTAAAAAAAAAAAGGGAGAGAGAGAGAAACAAAACCCCCAAAACAAATTTTAAAAATAAAATAAAAATTAGAAGAGAGTAGCACAATATTTTTCAAAAGCTTACAGAAACTATCAATCCAGAATGCTGTATCAAATAAAAATATCCTTCAGGAATTAAGGGGAAATTAAGAACTTCTCAGTTGAAGGAAAACCAAGATAATCTGTCACGAGCTGATATATCCTAAAAGAATGGATAAAGGAAATTCCTGAAACAGAAATAAAATGATAAAAGAAATCTTGAAACATCAAGAAGGAAGAAAAAAACAATAGACTTTCTTTTTTTTTTTATTCTTAAATGGTCCAAAGCAAAAATTATAATAGTTTCTGATGAAGTATTCACTAGATGTAGAGGAAATGTTTAAGACAATTATAAATGGAGAGAATGTAAAGGGACATAAAGGGAAGTAAGTTTTCGATACTTTATTTGAACTGATTGAATGCTGACATCAATAAACTATGGTCTGTTATGTACATATAATAAGATCCATAAAGTACCTAAAGTATAGAAAAAGACACATTCAAAAACACTATTTATAAATCAAAATGGAATTCTAAAAAGTGTTCAAGCGACCCACAAGAAGGCATAAAAAAGAAAACAGAGAAATGAAAAAAGGAGAGAGGATGAATAGAAAACAAAAAAATAAAATGGTAGAATTTGGTCTTAATATATTAATAATCACATTAAATTTAAATGGTCTAAGTAGACTAACTAAGAGAGTTTGACAGAGTGAATTAGAAAACGACCACACTGGAAAATAATATGGCAGTTTTTTTGAAAATAAAATATACACTTAGCATATGACCAAGCAGTTGTACTCCTGGGCATGTATCCCAGAGAAATGAAAACTTATGTCCACACAGAAGTTTGATTGTTCACAGAAGCTCAAAATTGGGAAAAACCAAATGCCCTACAATGGGTGGGTGAATAGTTAAAACTGTGGAACATTCATACCATGGAATAGTACTCAGCAGTAAAAAGGAATGAACTCTTGATACAGGCATCACCAAGATCTCAAGGGCATTATAATGGCTGGAAAATGCCAATCTCAAAGGATGATTCCACTTATATATTCCACGTACATGAAATTATCTAAAGGACAGAACTACTGGTTCCACGTTGTATAACTTTTACCTGTGTAAGCTGTAACCACTGGGGGAAACCAGACGGGAGGATACAGGCTCCTCTCTGTACTCTCTTTTTTGTTTTTTCTTTGGCTGCCCTGCAGCGTTTCGTGCTTCTGGGCCAGAGACCAGATCCAAGCTACGGCTGTAACAGATGCCACAGGTGTGGCAATGCTGGTTTTGTACTATCGTTGCAGCTACCTGTGAATCTACGATTGTCTCAGGATAAAAAGTTAAAAACAGTAAAGGCATAAAAATTACAGAAGAGAGCTGGAGGGGGAAAAAAATCTCACAAAACCTAAAACTCAGAAAGGAATCAATAAATTGAGCAACATAAAAATAAAGCTTGATAGAGTAGACCACAACGGAGTCAAGAGACAGATAAAAATCTGGGAAAACATATTTGCAACATCTGTGGCAGACAAATGTGACAGGCCAATTTCCCAGCCTCACAGAGTTCACATAAATCAATAAGAAAAAAAAATAACCCAGTAGAAAAATGGGCAAAGGATGTGAACGGGCAATTTACTGAAAAATAAATACAAATGGCTAATAAATGTGGGAAGGCTGCCCAGCCTCATCTTAATGAAGGAAATCCAATACAAACAACAGTGAAATGTGTTGTACAGTTATCAGAGTAACAAAAATGGAAAACTGGGATGTCCCAGGGCTTTTGATGATGGAAAAGTAGACACCTTTTAATCCATTTGGTGGGCGTGTAAATCAGCACACTCTTTCCGGAAGACAATTAGGGAATAATGATGAAAATTAAAAATACTTCCAGCAACCCCAGTCCAGGCACTTATCCTAAGAACACAACCCTCAACCTTCTCTAGATACATTGCCCAGGATATTTTTGTACCAATATATGAATTATATTTGTAAAATGGTGCCTGGAACATAGCAAGTGCTACTTATTAAATAAATCAATAGGGGAATTCTAGCGCAAAGCTCTCTAAAAGGAATAAACAGTGTGTGTACAAAAGGATTCCTTTTTGTATTTAAAAACAAGTCTATGCATGTGCAGACAGATATTTGCACTACACATGCGTATATTTCTGTAAGGAGTGGGAGGGAAGATTTTACTTAATTTCTTAGTTTTGGTCCTATGAGACTGAAGGTTGTTCAGCAAATATTCACTCCCCTTCCTCTTCCCTGAGCTCTCTGCTTGGGTCCGGTCATGTGATTTGCTTTAGCCAAAACAATGTGAGTAAATGTGGTACAAACAGGCTTCAGATGTGCCTCTGGGTTTTGGTGTGATATCTTGTGCTTCTGCCACTGGCGTGACAAGAACATACTCCAAGTGATCACGTGTCCTGGTTTGAGCGAGATCTGGAGACCCACAGACTGAAGCAGGGCTGTTCCAGACAACCCACAGACGTATACATGAGAAGACTCTTGGTTGCTGTAAGTCACAAGATTGGGAGAATATTTGTTACGCAGCATTAATACTATAGGAAGTGACTAATGCAGTACTGCCCCCCCAACTTTTTTTATCTTTTCTTAATCTTACATATACGTGTATATATTCTTACTTTTCCCTCTCTATATATTTTACTTACTGTATATGACATATTTCATCATGTATATTTACTTTTATTATTTTTAAATATCAGTAAGATTTATATCGGTGGAGAGATTATGACTCAATTTGAATTTTCTTTAAAAACTAAAAAAACTTGGAGTTCCTGCTGTGGCACAGCAGGGTAAGGATCCAGTGTTGTCTCTGGTGTCTCAGCCGGATACAGTGTATTAAGGATCCTGTGTTGCCGCAGCTGTGGTGTAGGTTGCAACTCCAGCTCAGCTTCCATCCTGCCCCAGAAACTTCCATGTGCCGCAGGTATGGCTGAAAAAGAAAAAAAAAAATTCATAAGTATTGTATTTTTTAATGGATTCAGAAGGTGGTTGGAGAAGACTCTTATTCATGACAGTTGTAGGGAGACTTGCGGGCCATGTAAGAGAGAAGTCGACGGTTCTCTGCTTTTCACTGAAGTCCCCACATCACTCTCACTGGCACAGAGCCAGATGCACAAGATGAGCACAGTCCAGGAGGCTGCCAGATCCCCCTCGGGCCTGGAATGTGTCCGGGTGCCATCCCTAAGCAGAAGCTTTCCCTGGGACTGTGCCTGGATGGTAGTGGTGGTGAGGTGGCCCAGGAGGAACACAGCTTGGGAGGAGTGAGCCCGGGACGCCCCTGGGTATGGGGAGAGGGTGTGCAGGCGCTGGCTGTCTGCTGAAGGCCATCAGAGGAACTCGGGTCCAAGCTGGGGAAGCAGAATTCATCCTGTGGGCAGCTGTTTCCAATACCACTACACCTCCCTAGGGCCAAAGCCAAATGAGAGTGGGATCTGGAGGGCTGTGGGGTTTCCACCAGCCTGGAGTCTACAACCAGAGTCCCAGAACTGCACTGGGCTTGCTTCCATGCAATTCACTCCGATCCTGGAGGCAGACGGCGCTCTGGATGGGCCTCTGCTGCTCGTACTGCCCACTTCCACCTGCAGAATCAGGACATGCAGCAGGGCTGGGACAGCTGTCTCTGTGCTGGAGGGGACTCAGCTGAGCACACAGGGGTCCAGACCCGCCTGTCACAGCACAGGGGGGCAGTGTGCTGGACTGTGCATTGCCAGATCAGCTAAGGCTGGGTAACCCCATTCCCCAGACTCCTCCTCTGAGTGATTTCAGGTTAAAGCTTGATGTAAAAAGACTGGTGTAAGATCTGGAGGGTTGCATTAAAGCAGCTTATTCTCAGGAGCCCCGGGCAGCCTTATCCTATTGACACTGAGTGTGAGTACCAGCCGGCCCTCACTCCCCGCAGCGTGTCCAGCTCACCTTCCCAGCTGCTGGCTCTGCTGACCGCCATGGCTCCGGGCCCCTCTCCTGCACAGACCTCAGCTTTGGCCTCTGGGGACACAGGGTGTTAGAGGTGGGCCCAGCAGGATCTGCTTCCTCTGCAGGGAGCACTGACCCGACCAGGCAGGCCCGCAGGCCCCGCAGGATAAAAAAAAGAGATGGTTGCATCTCTCTGATCGCACCTGTCTCAAGTCAAGGTCGTCTTACTGGTGTGAATGTAGCTAAAAACCAAACAACAGGATGCAGGCCTGCGCAGGAAAGGCAATTAGCAGACTTTTTTTGCACCTCTATTCTCACTTATCTAATCCTTATCTAATTAAATAAGATGCTCTGCCTATAGGAAAGGCAGCCGCCCCTACAGGCCTAGAGACTTGCTTGGCTGGGGAACTTTGCAGCTCCCACTCACACAGGTATTTGTAGCAAAGGTTTTTACTTTTGCAAAAGGGGGGAGGTTTGTTTCTCTAGAATAGAAACAGAATACAGAATTTTTGTTGCAGGGGCCCGAGCGTGGACTCTTGTCTAACACTAGGAAACGAATTGTTTGAGGAGACACACATGCTGACAAAGCAAAAGACTTTGTTGGGAAGGGGCGCAGGGACAGAGAGGAGCTGGGTAAGGGAGCCCAGGAGAACTGCTCTGCCACGTGGCTCGTAGTCTCAGGTTTTATGGGAATGGGGTTAGTTTCCTGGTTGTCTCTGGCCAATTGTCTTGCTCGGCCCGTATGTGGTCTGGCTCAGGGGCCCTTTGGTGGTGCGCATGCAACTCTCAGCCAAGATGGATTCCAGCGCCAAGGCTTCTGTGAGGCTGGGGGTCTCCTCCCTCCTCTTGGCCCCTCCCCAGTCCTCCCAGTTAGTCTTCAGGGCAGCACCTCTTCCTTATCCGAGCCTCCTGCTATGAGACAACTCCCGAAAGTGCCTATTATCCTGCCGTGGCCAAGGTTGGCAGTTTCAGGCAGTGGTCCCCTAACCGTGAATTTGTAATCTGTAATTCTTCTTCCTTTTGGGTGCCCCTTGGTGGCATCCATCTTTTCTTTAGCCCACACGTATAAAGTTCCAGGAAGCATCTCCAAAGCACCTCTGGATTCTACCTGCGTTTGCTGGGATGTCATCTCTGACACTCATCATGCGAGTCTTCAGGGCTGCCGCATCAGCAGTGCCTTTTTATTTGTTTGTTTGTTTTTAAATAAATATAAGGGCTATATAAGTAAATGTAAGGAACACGTAAATATTCTCCAAGTTCTAAAACGTTTTTCTTCCCGCTCCTCTGCTCAGCCTTTCTCCCTCTTTTCTATCCAAATCGGCACGTGAGTGCATCTGCCTGGGGTGAGCTGGGGACAGGGGGAAACTAATGGGAACCACCGAGTGTCTCCCTTGTGATCGGCGTCCACGCCCCCTTAGTCTTGTGAAAATGCTCTGCTTTTACAAAAAAAAATCACAAAAACGATTTTACAGCATAGAAACTCAGTTATAAATCAAAGTGAATGGAAGAGTTTAGGATGAAGAAGCTTAGTTTCCTGAATGCCCCCCACTCCTACCTGCTCCTGGACAACCTCTCTGAAGAGTTCCTGCCTGTAGTCACTGTGGTGGCAGGAAGGCTGGACAACACACCTCTCCCATTTCTTTGTCCAGTTGTTTACGGAGTGACTATTGACCCTGCTGTGGTCCATTAGGATTTAACTGACTTACACAACCCTCTTCCCCTCTCCCAGTGAAAGACAGTCGTGTTCTTCTTGTTTGTGTTGGTTCCCTGAACAGGGTCTTTCAACACCAGGTGGGGGGCCACACCCCAGATTCCCCGAGTCCTTGTAGGAGGAAGGCAATTCTGAGGTGTGGATCTCCTCTCTCCTAATGGCCCAGTGGTCTGCAGGGCTTGAAAGACAGGCTGCCTGAGCTGGGAGTGCTAGTGGGGTGCTGGGGAGGGAGAGGGGGGAGCAGGTGGAGGGGTGATGGGGCAGGTATTCCCTCTCTTGCTCCTGCTCCCATGGGGCCTGGCGCTCCCCCCAACGGCCCTGAAGTCCGTGTCCTGGCTCCCCTTGCCTCAGTTCATGGTTCCACGTGGCCCCATCCACTTTCTGGTCTTTCAGAGACCCGCTGACGTTTCTTATTCACAGATAACCATCCCTCACGGGTACATTCCTTCATTTCTATCCTTTACTCAGTCTGTCGCTTCGACAGGAAAACCACATCAGCTTTTTATCAGGTCTCAAGACGCCAAACAGAGGCCTGAGGTTGGCAGCCAGAGCCGGCCCGGCAGACGGCCCACAAAGGGACCTGGGCAGGATCTTCCGAAGGTGGCCTGCCTGGGCCTCTCTGGGCTCCCTTTATAGATGTTGCAGATGATTCCATCCATTCCAAACCTCCTCGTGGCTTTACAACAATGGCTCTGCCTGGGCCAACGTGGGGAGGACCGAGTCATCTCTAAAACGGTAGAGACGAGCTGGCTGTTGGGTCAAACCAACCTACGCATTGCCTCCTCCCACGAAGATGGTCTCTGCGCCTGTGGGTGGACACCTTTCTTCTAGACTGTCAGTCAGTCAGGGGCAATCAGTTCTTGTGAAGCTGAGTGAGAGTTTTGAATGATTTCAAAAATCTCTGTGAACACGTTCCATCTGTGAGCCTCGTGGAAATCTGAAGAGGTTGTGCGATCCTTTTTTCCAAATCAGATTATGGGCTGTAGAGGGTGGGGCACCTGGACTGGGCCATGGTCTCTGGACTGAGCCCAGGGCGGGAGCTGGCTTTCCAGCCAGGTCTGGCTTCATCTTCATGAGCCCCCCCAAGCCCCCCCCCACCTGCTCCTCCCTTTCCCCCACCGACCTGTGCACCCACATCATTTCATGGCTGTTCTGGTTACACATTCAGTTTCCACCTGTCAATCTTTGTGGACCAAATCTATTACCCCAAAATGTTGCCAGGCTGAGCAGCCATTGTGCTTGATAACCTGCAGAAAGCCTGGGACAGTCTCACATGAACTGCAGGAGGGTGGAGGGGGACGGTTCTCAGAGGGGTGTGTCCCTTTCCTTTGTGAGCTGGATTCTTGGATAATGTACAAATAAAACTGCAGAACAAAGAGTCACAGGCTCCGGTTAACTGTTACCTTTTCCAAAGAGCTTTAAGATTTTAGTAGAACTAAAAAAGGGTCAAAGTGTAGTCAGGACCCAATTCAGAGGTAACAAAACCAAGCTGGATCCAGGCTGAAACTGCTGCCTGGAAAATCCATAACTGGGAGCAAACTGGATCTACCTGAGTGGGTGGAGCTATGGGGTGCAATGAATTAGGATGTGGGGGGAGGGGTCCTGGGTGGGGAAGGTGGAGCCTAGCTGGAAAAACGTGGCCTGGATGGGGAAGAGTGGAGACTGGATGGGATTGGTGGTGCCTGGTGAGGGTGGGTGGAGCCTAGGTGGGGATGGGTGGAGCTCTAGATCTTCCATCAGCACTTTGGGTAGGAATACCCAGGAGGGCAGAGCAGGCATGTGGGCATGTGAGAGGAGGTGTGATCCAGGGGGAGGGCATGGCATTTGGACTTGAAAAGTGGCTCTGGCACTTGCCAGCTGTATCAGATGAACAAGTCTTTGCCATGTTTCCCCATGAGTAATAGTCACTTTTTGTGTAGATCAAATGGAGGGTGGGTGCAAATCACCTTGCACAGTGCCTGGCAGCTCTTCTTTCCTTCCTCTGGCTTTTCCACACTCCTTCCTTCAGAGGGCTGGGCAGTGTGAGGATAATGTCTGAATGCACCTGGATGGGTCCTCTCCTTGGGGAATGTTTAATGGACCAGAAGCCAAGAGCCAGGATGCCCACGTTCTGGGATTAGCCATGCCACTAACCTGCTGCTCGTGTGATTCAGCTTTCCAGATGCACTCGGCGAGTTTTGTACTAGAGAAAGGTTTCCAGCTTCCTTGAACCCAAGAAACCCTGGATCCACAAGAATGCCCTTATGAAACCCACAGAGTCCTGGCTTCTTGCCTCTGTGAGTCCCCTGTGGGTGCTGTTGGTGGGAGTTTCCCTGCCCTTCAGCTCCCACTAGGTCACCATGTGACACGTGCATAGCTCATGGCCTCTGGGGGAGTCCTGCCCATAATCCCTGCCCACTGGGGGAAAGTGACACCAACAGATCAAATATTTGTCTAGATCTAACCAAGGGTAGCCAGGGCTATGCCAGGCTGAGAAAAGCCCACCTCCTCCCAGCTCTGGTTGGGGATGGAGCATGGTTGCCTCACCTCCCGTGGCCAGCAGGGGGCAGCATCACGTGCCAGGCAGGGTCAGGGCTCAAGGTGGGGATGGGAACTGGGGGCTCTGTAGAACTGGGAGAGCCTAAACCCTTCCTCTGCCCCTCATAGCTCTCTGGCCCCACAGTAACCAGAAATGAGCCCCAGGGATTCTTTCCTCAAATACCCCTGCTCCTTCACTTGGGCGTGCGCAAAGCACGCAGTGTCTGCCTTGGACCTGAACGGAGACACTGGAGTAAGAGCGTGCAGGGCCATGGTCCATTCATATCTGAGGACCACGCTGTGTCTCTCATGGGACAAATACTTCCACCTGGTTGAAGCCGCTTAATCAGTGCTCCCCGGCGTGGCCCTGGAAGGCCTTCCTTTTGCCGCACCCCAGGACCAATCGACCCTCTTGAGCGAGTTCATTCCGTAGTTACTGACTTCATTAAGATGTTCTTATTTCTTGCTCATCTTTTCCCTTCTCTGGATGGAATTATGGCCGCTGCTGCCAACTGTTCCCAGATCTCCCGCCAGGTGCTGCCGACCTGCGAGGTTAATTGGGTCAGAGCCTTACTGGGTTGCAAACTGCTTGAGCGTCATTCTGGACAAGGGCAGGCTGCTCAGAGATTAAGTTCTTCCATGGAGACGGTGGCCTGTCTTTCCTGGTAAAATATGAGCTTCTGTCAACATTGGTGCCCTCCAGTCTGATCTGAATGTCAGACAGAGCTCAGCGGCTCAGCTCTAGGGACAAGGACAAGGAAGTGACACCAGGCAAACCTGATGCACTTGACCCAGATACTGCTCTGAAGGCTGCCCGCCTTTCCGGGGAAGACTGCAGGTGTAGGGGGAGAGAGTCCCGGGTTCGAATTCTTGCTTCTCATCCTATGGGTTTGATGATCTTGGGTGTGTCACTTGGCCTGCCCCTGCCTCAGGGGCCCTGGGAGATGGGGCTATGGTGTAGGGCTGTGGTGCAGATGGAGTACGAGGAGACAAGGCAAACACCTAGGACATACTCAGAGCCAACTGCCTTAGTCCCTCTGCTCCTGGTGTGGCCACCCAGGGCCCGGGATTCCTACTCTGAGTGTTGAAGCGAGCACAGCCCACCCCTCAGGATGATTACCTGAGCTTAGTGGTTTCATGTGGACACCCCTTCCACCTTTCTTCAGTCCACTAGGGGATGTCAGGCCAGCCCGGGGAGTCGGCATGGGGCCCCGGTTTCCTCTCCTCCCTGAGAGCCCTTCCTCTACCTGCCCCGCAGCCTCTGTCCTGAGGCTCTCCTGGTGCCAAGGCATGGGTGTGGGCTCTGGTTTCAGTGGCTTTCAGGGTGAGCCCTGATAAGAAATAGAGTATGTTTCATTGTGTGAAACAGAGAGAGCCGGGGGCCTGGCCTGGTTCTAGGTGCTCGGGAGATGCCAATGAACTAAATATCAGATGTCCCTCACTCAAGGGCTTTCATGACAGTGGGAGAGACTGTAAACAAAAAGCAGGATTTATAAGGAGATTCTGTAGCAGACAAGAGGTGCCCAGGGTTACAGGAAAAGTTGTGAAGGGTAAGAGCTGAGAGCGCAGTGCAGGGGGCGCCGCAGGGGAGGGGCTACAGTACAGGATAAGGCGAGGCCTGTCAGGGAGGCCTCAGTGAGACGGTTGACATTTGAGCGAAGATCTGAAGGACTCAAGAGAAGTATCCAAGTGGAGATCTGGGGGAAGAGCATCCGGGCAGTCAGTGCAAGGGTCCTGAGGCCAGTGTGTGCCCAGTGTGCATCAAGCCCAGTGGTGGGAGCTGAGTGAAACCACTGAAGGATTTCGCTCTTCACTTTGAATGAGTTGGGGAAGCACTGCACAGTTCTGATACAAGGAACGACATTATCTGCTATGGGGAGGTGAGAACAGAGAGAGTGAACCAGTTGGCAAGCAGCCACCAAAATACATATTTGAGATGAGATGGCCTGGACCAGGGTGGTTGCCAGGAGTGGTGAGAGGTGACTGGATGTGGGGTGTAAGGAAAAGAGAGGGGAGGTTCCCGTTGTGGCCCAGCAGGAAAGAATCCAACTAGTATCCATGAGGATGCAGGTTCGATCCCTGGCCTCGCTCAGTGGGTTAAGCATCCAGCATTGCCGTGAGCTGTGGTGTAGGTTAAAGACATGGCTCAGATTCCGCATTCCTGTGGCTGTGGTGTAGGCAGGTAACTGCACCTCTGATTCAACCCCTAGCCTGGGAACTTCCATATGCCGCAGAAGAAAAAAAAGGAAAGAAAGAGAGGAGTCAAGGACAGTCCCTTGGCCAGAAGGCTAGAATCTGGAAAGATGGAGCTGCCATCAGAGGATGGGAAGGCCTGGTGAGGAGCAGGTTTGGGATGGAAGATCAGGGTTCGGTTTTGGACAGGCTGAGTTTGTGTATTTAGTGGACATGCAGATACCCTATGAAGATGCTCAGCAGGCAGCTGGATATAAGACTCCAGAGCTTGGGAGGAAGTCCAGGCTAAGGAAGTGCAGTTGGGAGTCATCAGTTTATAGATGAAATTTAGAGCCACGGAACTGGGTGAGGACGAGGAAGAGAGGGCATATGAAGAGGAGGACCGAGGTCCACGCCTCCGCAGTCAGGAAGTCAGGAGGAACCAGCCCCGAGGGCCAAGAAGCTGCCAGTTGGGGGTGGGACTGCGAGTCACATGTGGTCATTGTTGACCTTGAAAAGAGCACTGTGATGGGCTGAACTGTATCGTCCCAGCCTCAATTTACACATTGAAGCCCTAAGCCCCTGATACCTCAGAATGTGACTGTACTTGAAAATGGGGCCTTTAGGGAGTTCCCTTCGTGGCTCAGTGGTTAATGAATCCAACTAAGAACCATGAGGTTGCGGGTTCGATCCCTGGCCTTGCTCAGTGGGTTAAGGATCCGGCGTTGCCGTGAGCTGTGGTGTAGGTTGCAGACGCGGCTCGGATCCTGCGTTGCTGTGGCTGTGGCATAGGCCGGCGGCTACAGCTCCTGTTAGACCCCTAGCCTGGGGAACCTCCATATGCCACGCGTACAGCTCTAGATAAAGCAAAAAGACAAAGAAAAAAGGAAAAGAAAATGGGGCCTTTAAAGGGATGATTATGGTGAAATGAGGTCATTCTGGTGGCCCTATTCCAACAGGACTGCTGTCCTTATAAGAGGAAGCCAAAGAGCCAGGCCTCAGGAGAAACAGGCCCTGCCAACACCTTGATTTTGGACTTCCAGTCTCCAGAACTGTTGAGAAAGATCTTTCTGCTGTTTAAGCCAACTAGTCTGCCGTATGTTGTTACGGCAAACAGAGCAGACTAATTCAAGCACCTTCAGAATGGTGGGCAAACCCCAACAAGAGGGGCGTAAGAGAGCCTGGGAACAGAGGGGTGGGAGAATGTGGATAACTCCTCAGAGTTACCACAAAGAAGAGCAAAGACACAAGTGGTAACTTTCAGAAGAAATGGGATCAAGCGATTTTTCTTTTCTTTTTTGTAGACAGAAGACAGCACAGCTTGTTTTTATGCTGCTGGGAATGATCCAGCAGCCATCACGAAAGTGATGACGATGTAGGAGAGAGGGGACTCTTGCTGGAGTGACGACCATGGTTACTGGAAAGGAGGGTCTGGTACCCAGGGGAAGGCCTTGCTCAGAGCGGCTCGGATGGTCCACCCCGGAAAAGGCAGGGTTGACACGGTTGCAGCTTGTCAGGCAAGAAAGGATTGCGTGGCCTGCTCAGCACATCCTTTGGTTATCTCTGCCTTTCGCTGTCTTTGTGCTTTTTTACAACTTGACAAGTTGTAGAACATTGATAATGATGCAAATGATTCCTGTCCATCAAAATGTAAATGAAGTTTGGCTCCCAGAAAGCAATTTATTATGGCCCTGTGGACAGACTGGTTTTGCATCTATTTGCACATTCATTTCAGAGTTCTTTGCTGTGATTCTTTCAATGGTCCTTTACACCATCATTAACAACTTACTGGTTCCCTCTTTTTAAGTAATGAGTTAAATAAGATCTCTGGCAGGTGTGCATTTTATATTTGTCTGAGAGTCATTATTTTACCTTCTAAAAAATATCCTTTTGCAAGATGCCAATAGATGTGATGAAATAAAATTCATGTTTTACGGCAAGACAAGAAAAACATAAAATTTTCTTTGCTCATTCGGGCCTTCTCCCTCCCCTTTAGTGTGGACTGTGCACCTGTACGAACCAGACCTCCTTTGGAGAGAACGCTTCCTTCTTAATCTCATCAAAGGTTACGAGTCCTTAGGAGATAATCTTCCTCCTTAATCTGTAAGGGGCCACGAAGGACCATGACCCACTACATGCTTTGTGCTGTAGACCTGGATTGTATAAACTGTCAAAAATATGTCATTTGGCTATAACTCTTTGTCTCAAAAACTTATATAACTGTGCTCTGACCTCTATCAGGAAGAACAGTTTCTAAAAGACTCTCCATGTTACAATCCTCAGGTAGGTTGCAATACAATTTTCCATTTCTTTCTTAGACTGACAACTGATTAATTTTTTTTTTATCAACAGAGGCTGGGTGTCTTTGCATATTCTCTTCTGATGGGTTTAATTTTCCCACGATATTGGAGCTCGGAGCAAAAGAGGTCCCCCCTCTGAAACCCTTTCGTGGGGAGTGCTGAGTGACGGGAGGGAGATACAGGCCACCTGGAGGGACTCTGTAGGGGTGCCCCTGCGCTGAGTCCCTGCGGGGGGCTGGCCCAGGCTTCCTGAGAGTGCCAGCCACTGGGCCAATGCGGGCTGGAGGGAGCCTCCATTTGTACTCTGGTTGCAGACTGAAACATGACACCATCATATTTCATCCCCAAGCCCCCACTGCTCCAGAAATGTCCGATTTGGTTTATTTATTCGTGTGATGACAACTCTGATCAAGGTGGGGCAACCCCAGTGAGCTAGTGTGACCCCAAGGGAACAATGCCTCCCACAGACAGGTCTGGCCCTGGGCCAAAGCTACTCCAGGACAGGGAGGCACTGAGCTCAGCCCTCAGCCCACCTCCCCTCCAGGACTCCCTTCTGGAACCCATATCTGCTGTGATCCTTCTGTCATATATTAAAATGCCTCTGAAAACATTCTCTGACATAAATCCTACTGTTTTCTTAGGTCAGTCTCCCAAGGCAATAGAAATAAATGCAAAATTAAACAGATGGGACATAATCAAACTTGCAAGCTTTTGCAGAGCAAAGGAACCTATAAACAAAATGAATAGATAATCTACAGACTGGGAGAAAATATTTGCAAATGGTGTGACCGATAAGGACTTAATTTCCAAAATATAAAAACAGCTCACATAACTTAATAAAAAAAAAACACAACCCAATTGAAAAATGGACAGAAAACCTAAATAGACGTTTCTCCAAAGAAGACATAGAGATGGCCCACAAGCACATGAAAAGATGCTCAACATCGCTAATTATTAGACAAATGCAAATCAAATCTACAGTGAGGTATCACCTCGCAGTGGTCAGAATGGCCATAATAAAGAAGTCCACAAGTGATAAATGCTGGAGAATGTGTGGAGAAAAGGAATTACACTATTGGTAGGAATATAAATTGGTATAGCCACTGTGGAAACAGTATGGAGGTTCCTCAAAAAACTAAAAATACAGTTGCCATATGATCCAGAAATCCTACTCCCGGACATATACCCAGGCAAAACCATAATTTAAAAAGATACACTCACCCCTATATTCATAGCAGCACTATTTACAATACCCAAGACATGGACACAACCTAAATGTCCATCAACAGATGAATGAATTAAGAAGATGTACACAGGGAGTTCCCATCGTGGCTCAGTGGTTAACGAATCCGACTAGGAACCATGAGGTTGTGGGTTCGATCCCTGGCCTTGCTCAGTGGGTTAAGGATCCAGCATTGCCATGAGCTGTGGTATAGGTTGCAGACACGGCTCAGATCCCGCGTTGCTGTGGCTGCGGCAAAGGCCGGCAGCTACGGCTCCTGTTAGACCCCTAGTTTGGGAACCTCCATGTGCCATGGGAGCGGCCCTAGATAAGGCAAAAAGACAAAAAAAAGGAAGAAGAAGATGTACACATACACAGTGGAACACTACTCAGCCATAAGGAGATTGAAATAATGGTATTTGCAGCACATGATGGACCTAGAGATTACTCTAAGTGAAGTAAGTCAAAAAGAGAAAGACAAATACCGTATGATATCACTTATCCGTAGAATCTAAAATACAACACAAATGAACTATCTATGAAACAGATACAGGCTCACAGACTGAGAGAACAAACTTGTGGTTCGCCAAGGGGGAGAGTGGTGGGGAAGGAAAGATCGGGAGCTGGGGATTAGCAGACGCAAACTAGTACATATATGATTGAGGAACAGCAAGGTCCTACTGTATGTATATACAGAGAACTATATTCAATATCACGAGCTAAACCATAATGGAAAAGAGTGTTTGTGTGTGTGTGTGTGTGTGTGTGTGTGTGTAACTGAGTCACCTGGCTGTACAGCAGAAATTAACATGACATTGTAAATCGACTATACTTTAATAAAATTAAGAACTATTAATGCAGATTAATCTTAAAAAATGCCTTCACATTTAGAATCTGATTATATTTGGTCTTGTACAGCCTTCTCAGAAATATCACCCCTGCTTCTGGGTATACATATGTATATTGATTTCTAGTCTCCTTCAGTACTTCAAACTTTACTCAATTTTTCAGGCTTGGACCAAATGTCACCACCTCCAGGCAGCCTCACTGGATTGCCAACAGATTGAATGGACTGCTCTCTCCTCTGTAGTTCAGATCCAAATGCATTTAGATGTTTAGAATCTGTCTCCTCTATTAGACTCATTCATTCATTCATCCATTCATTCATAAATCCATTTGGCTGAAGTTGACTGAGCTCCTGCCTTGCACAGGCCTAGTGCCTCCAGGTGCCTGTATCCTCACGTTGGTTTCCATTCCTAGCATCGAGCACAGCACCTGCCTGCTGGGTACCAGGTGTTTGGTAAATAAATAGATGGTGTGAACCCATCAGTCCAGGCTTCCTGCACTCAGCACGTTTGTGTTTAGATTCTGCCTGTGTTTTTGCTAAATCATATTTTAATGAACATTCTTTGGCCTACTGTGCGTTCTTCCACCCGTGATGGGAAAGACGTGTCCATGTGGTGCTTTGGAAACTGTTATCAGGCTGTTGGAGTCTCCTTGCTCTCTGGCCTGGGCCCTAGGCCACCTGGTTCCCACTCTGGCTGCACCCTTGGCAAGTGCACCCAGCCCTGCCATCCTTCTCTGTGACCTCTGAAGAGGTGAGGGCAGTGGGCTTGCTTGACTCTGTCCAGGTGGTGTGGCTGCCGGGGGGTGGGCGTGTCCAGTCGTGGCTGAGCTGAGAGTCCTGCCTGGGCCTCTGGTTCTCGAACCGAGTCTCTTCATAGAAAGACAGGTTTCTTCTGCAGCGCGTGCCCTGGCCGTCCTTGGACTGCCCTGTGTCCGGTGAGCAATGCCACCCAAGAGGGGCGGTGTGGCATTTGGTAAGCAGAGTGTGACAGTTCTAGGTAGCACTGCAGTCTCTGGGGGCAGAAGCTCTGGTTTCTGACATAGAAATTACTGTATTGTTGCAAACATAAGTTGCAAACAAGTAAGCTCCATGTCACAAATCCACTTTTATTAAAAAAATACAATTTTCAGTATCATGGGTCCATTTTTCACTAAAGGCAAATGACTGAAACATCTGAGGGAGAAAAATAAAAGGCAACTCTTTGCCAATCAGTTGGGACCCTAACTGCATGACTGAAAATGAAAATAACCATTCCAATATTTTATGTTAATTAAACTCTGGATATGACTCAGCTCACAGAGAAGTGAGTGTAACTGGTTCTTCGACAGGCTGTTCAGAGTGTCGTCCTTCAGGGAAGAAGGCGGGCGAGTTGGGCCTTTTCTGTTTATTTTCGTTGCCCTGAGCATCTCTGCCCCAAAGCACCCAGGTGGGACCCAGCCCTGCTGAACACAGATCTTTTCTTATGAACACAGAGAGTTCCTGTGAGCCTTTTACAAAGGTTACAAGTCTGGGCTTTGGGTGGCTGGGGAAGCTGGGCGCCTAGGGGCTCTGCCCTGCACTTCCCAGCTCAGTGTCTCTGAGCTTCAGTCTCCACCTTGGTGTCATGGGAATGACGCCAACAGTCACCTGAAGGGCTGCTGTGAGGATGAAATGCCTCCTTCCAGGAGACGGGCTTAGCACAGGGTTGGCACACACAGCAGGTACTCCGTGAAGCCGGCCACGATCGTCCACACTCCTGATGAGCGCATGGCCAAATCTGAAGTGATCAGCCGTGGGGCGGGGGGTGGTCTCAGTCGTGGCCTGCAAGGGCAGCCTTCTCCCCCTGCAAGCTCTGGGTACTCAACCCTCAGTGCAGAACCACCACGATTACAATTCTTACTTGTATCTGCTCTTTAAAGTAAACAACCAGTTCACACCCTGAGAACTTACAGATTGGTAGGATATAAATACATCAATTTGTTTTAAGCTGTTGGAGAGAAACATGACATTTTTAGCGTTGAGAAGGGCTGAATCATGGTCTGGAGGGATGCAACCGGATCGACAGCTTTGAGGGGTCAAGTGTAATTTTAGAGTAGAATTAGTGTGATTCGTGATAGAGCTGTTACACCCCCCCCAAAAAAAATTCAGTTCCAGACAGGGATTATGTCTCTTTTCATTTAGGCGTTTTCCAAAAAGTTTATAACGTGCTCTTGGAAGGAGGTGTTTGTGAGTCGTGAAGAGTCTGAAATCGCCTCTTCCCGCTGAGCGCCTCTTTGTTCCAAACATCAAAGTCATGGTGAAGCATCCAGATGACACCTGAGTGATTGTCCAACAGACTCCATATTCTCGACGTTCCAATCAGCTCCTTCATCAGCCCACCATTTCTGAAGGGTGTGGATTGGAAAGAGCCCGGTCAGGACAAACGGACTTACAGGAAGTACTGAAGAGGGCACCCACGAAATATGGGAAGGACTCTAAAGCCGCATGCACCTTGTGTACTACTACGAAGGAGGAGCAGAATTCAAAAGCTCTTAATCTTGGTTCTCTCATCTTTTTGACGAGGCTCACCCTGACCCAGCTGCCTCCCTGATGGGGGTCTTGGGGGTCGGATGAGGAGAGGGCGCCTTGGTCACGCAAAGGCTGCCGGTCACACCGCGGGGGCATCTGGTGGCTGCCGCGTGGGGACTTCCCCATCCTCTCTTCCCGGACTTCTCTTCTGTCTTTCCATAAGAGGGATTGATTTCGGAGTCTGAGGTCATGTCTACCAACCAAGGCTACTTTGAAAGAAAAACCAGCTGAAGAGGCCAGGTGCCTCTTCCTTGGTTTGTTTTGGGGGAATAAAAGTTTAGAATCAATAACCAGAGGTCTGAATCAGTTCAGCGTTATTTTTCAAAACTAGCAGTTGCAGGATTGAAATCTTCCCACCCCTCCCCTGTTCCCAAAGACAAGCCCTGCCTCTTCCATTCCAGCTCTCCCAGAGCCTTTGTGGGGGTGAGCCCTCACACCGAGACGCTCTGCTGTGAGGCAAGAAGGTGCATATACACCCAGACACAGCTGTATTGACGTACTAGATTAGCCAGCAGCACAATATTTCTGGATCTGCTTCAAACTATTCCATTCAGATTTCTTTCACGTGTGGATTTAGTTTCTTTCCTGCAGTGTTACCAGTTCATAAGGGCATATTTTGCCAAGGTAATTTGTTCTACTCTGGCCCAAGTGAGATGCAGCAAGGAGAGACATGAAATCTCCAATCTGAGCGAGGAAAGGGCATAAACTCTGAAGTGGAGCACCTGCCAGCATGGGAGGGCCCCAGGGGAGGTCTGTGAAGGAATTCTATCAAGACCCAAGGTAGGAGTTCCCTTTGTGGCTCAGTGGTTAACGAATCCGACTAAGAACCATGAGGTTGCGGGTTCGATCCCTGGCCTTGCTCAGTGGGTTAAGGATCCGGCGTTGCCATGAGCTGTGGCGAAGGCCAGCACCTACAGCTCCTGTTAGACCCCTACCCTGGGAACCTCTATATGCCGCGGGTGTGGCTCTACATAAAGGCAAAAAGACAAAAAAAAAAAAAAAGACCCAAGGTAGCAGAATTAAATGCAGGCTGGGGGGACCAACTCTTTTCCTGATCATCTAAAATGTGAGGACATCTCTGTGTCAACTCAGGAAGCTCCATGGGTCTCTGCGCAGAACGTGGATGCTCTGGAACTTCCAGGCACACGTGAGTCCTTGGGATCTCATCAAGAGAGATGGAGCCCTTTGCGGGACGTGTGGAAGAGTACGCTTAGCCTGTGCCTGCAGGACCCAGGGAACAGTAAGTACGATGTCGGAGCAAAAGATTTCAGCTTCCTAGTGATGAGCAGATTCATCATGTTTGTGCCTCACCCGTCAGTGTTAAGAAAGATTGATTTCTCTCCCTTTCTGATGTGTTGTCAAGCAATGATGTTGAATGTTGGCTTGGTGCCTGTGGCAATCATGCTACCTACCTGCCTACCTACCTGCCTGCCTATTTGCCTGGCTTAAAAAAACAAACTAAAACCCCCAAACAGCCTTTCTATGCTTGAGGTTTTATTCAGGGAACCCAAGCAACAGAGCATTTGCAACTGGATGGCTTCTTTTCCTAAAGCGAAAAAGAGCCTAGCACCACAGGCCAGGTCGCATCAGAGGTGGTAGGCACGGCTTCCCCCTGGGCAGAGCCAGCTGCCCACCTTGGTTGGATGTGGCTGTGGGCTGAGCACTATGCTTTGGGTCCAGGTTTTCTCAATGAAATAACTCTGAGCCTATTGGCATCTGGATCAAACATCTGCCCGTTTGGAGAGGGGGTTGCTCCTCCAGGGCCCCAAGATAAAGTACAGATGCCTCAACACAATGGCCAATGTCCTTTGTGATCTGGAGGCACCTGCCCAAGGGCCTTGTCCCTGCAGTACCTCCTGCCCAGCCTTTACAACTGCTGCAACGGACAAGTCCCCATCCTGGTTCATACATGGCATCATTCGTCTCCGTGCCTTTGCATGTGCTATTCCATCTACTCTGATGCCTCTTTCTTCCACCTCTATCAAATTCATACCCGTTCTTCAAGGCCCATCTCATATGCCATCTCCAGGGCCCCCCGTTTCTCCCCACCCCCCTGCCAGCCTCGTCAGCTCTGTAATACGTTTTAATTGCGGTTTGCTTTAAACCATGCCTATCTCTGAATTTCTGCCTGCAGTGCTCAATTTCAGATTCTGGAGAGCAGGATCCTGTATGGCACATAGTAGATGCCAATTAATCTTAGTTAAGAGCATGGCCTTTGCTGTCATACCTACTATATTCAAACCCTAGTTCTGCCTCTTCTTAGCCGTATGACCTTGGGGAATTTATTTAACCTTTCTGGGCTTCGGCTTCCTAAAATTATTTTTTCTCTAGTGCTTACAATGTGTGAGGTCCAGTGCTTGGTGCTTTACACGTGTTATCTTGTTTATATAATGTAATTCCTCCTTGAATGATGGAGACAGTCCTAGCACCTCCTACCTGGGTTTTGGTGGAGTGCTCATGAGATAATTCTCAGAAGCTGCTCATGGCCTTGGATAATTAACAGTCCCACTGGGTGGATGAGGCCTCTCATGAGAGCAGGTGAATAACTCAGTAACTGTGAGTCGTTCTAGAGAATTATCAAACCCGAGGAAGTTACGAAAATCCCCAAATTTGTAGCCAGCTGGTCAGAGGTGCAGGCGGCTGGGGACCCTAGGAAGTGTGGCTGGTGTGTGAAACAAGGGTGGCTTTAGGGAAGCCCCTCACTTATGGGGTCTGTGCAGACTCCAGGTGGCCAGAATTCTGAGTTGGCCAGAACTGAACTTCAGGACCCCCAGCTGGTTTCTCCTTTCCATCCAACAGGGAGACTATTCCCACACACATTCCTAAAAGGGATCAGGAGTTCCTGAACCCTTCCTCTGCCACTGGAGGCTGATGTGGCCCGAATTTTAGTTTGTACAACTAAACCTCATGTTGGGGATGAGCAGGCTTTAGTGTGAACCTTTGGCCTGAAAAGACCAATTACTCCTTGTATCCTCAACGAGGGGTTCCCCAAACCACTAAATGGCCCAGAAATCAAAGGCACAAATGAACACGGTCACTTTCCCCAGGTGGCAGAAGAGCCCGGAGAGGTATGTCTGGTGGGATCTCCACCGTGACTGAGGCTGATGGTGTGGACATAGGCTGAGGTCACAGGTCTGAAGTCTTTATACAGTCCCACTGTTGGGTGGAGTTCCTGGCAATGATATCTTTGTGGCACCATTATTTAACTGAGTGATTGCCTTGGCAGCTGCTGAGATCTCGGATCTAACAGATTTGAGGCTTAATCACCCGCAGTACCAATGAAGCCCTGCTCTTTTTGTGTGGCTGAAAAAATGACATCCAGACATGGCTCAATCATGCTCTGTCCACATTGCATTTAAAATACCTCTGCCCACGTGGGACATCCACATGGGCCAGGTTTCCTATTAGGAGTGTGAGCTTTAATAGTAATTAAAAAAAAAAAAAAAGGCACAGGGAAAGGCTCAGACCTCATTCTGGAAGGCCTTACTTCATGAGAAGAAAGAATGAAATTCTCAATTCCTCTCATCACAGGACCCAGAGTGGAGGGCGCAGAGGGAGTGGGGAGGGAAGTGCAAATGTACTTGAAGGGCCACATGCGTATTTCTGGAGGGTTCAGTCCACGGCTTGCACGCCCTCTGAAAGGGACATGCATGGTTTCAGTCATGGATCTATGTCCCTTTGAAGGTCTTACTCTCGCTGTGTTCGCTGCTGGCCGGAGCAGAGCCAACACCGCACATGGCCAGCTCCTGCCTCCTGGCTCCTACCTCTTCTCTTTGTTTCCTTTATGATGCATAACCGCCTGTCTGAGAACGAAGCCCGAGATAGGCAGGAGTCTGGTCCAGCTTTTTTCTCTGCTGCATCCCCAGACTGGGCATGTGGTCAGCACACAGTAGGAGCCAAATGAATGTTTGACGAGGAAACCTCCTAACTGGCCTCCCTGCCTCTAGCTTTACCCCCTTTCACCTGCCTACTTGCCTCATCACCTGTGTCACTGCTCAGTTAACAGGGGACTTGAGGGGACATTTAATTCCAGCTCCCAGATCTAGCCTAGCCACCAGGAACACCCCACCCTGCTTGTATTTGATGATTCTCTCTTCCACCCTCCTTGTCGCGGATCTTTACGGTCTCCCGGACCCTCTCGTTGCCTCAGTCTTCCTTCCTCGTGTGTTTCCTCTTCGGCTCAGCCTTCAAGGTGCTGTACCCAGAAATGGGCTTGGTAACTACTGAACAAAAATAGCAGTGCCTCGTGTCCATCAAGCTGAGCCTCACACCAAGCAAGGCCTTCTCTTTTAAAGACCTCCCATGTATATAATGTGCCACCAGAAGTTTTTTGTAATACATTGAATGGAGCTGCAGTCAGTTGGAAAAAAATCTGTTTCCATCTAGTGGAAAAAACAATCCAATAACAGGGAACTCAGCCATTTGCACATCCGGATCCTTTTACCACAAATGGCTTAAGCGCCTGGCCCCCCACTGTTCCCCTTCTAGATGGTCTGGGTGCTGGAGCCAAATGAAATTCCAGGAGGGGGACAGAGCTCTCTGTGGCTTCCTGGAACTTTGGTCGCTGAGGAGATCTGATATTAGCAGTGACTGCAAATGGCCAGGAACCTACTAATTGCTCCTCATCAGAGTCGATGCCCAGAGGGTAGGCAGGCAGGTGCGGGGAGAGGCACGCCCACACCCAGCAAAGACGTGGTAGGTGTGCGGAAGCCGGGAGGGGCAGGCCAGCGATTAAAGAGAGGAAGGATCTGACAGCTGCTCACAGAAAGTGTTTGGAAACCTGCCCGTCATTCTCTCCTTGGGTTTGCCCTTTTCAGGGGGACATGGAGGTGGAAGGGTAAATCAGTTTCATGCTACTGAAAAGCTCTGCTGTAATTATCTCCATAAGATGGGAGTCAAATCCCAAAAGACCTTTACCCACGGGCCTGTTTCCTTCTTCATGAACTTGGGAGGGTGAGAGTAGTTTCACTCCTCCTAGGGTCTGTGTCCAGGAACCGGTCACCTGCAGGCTGCGCACATGTGACTAGGTTTGCCTGAGCCTCGCTAACTGAAGGCACTGATTAACCCTGTATCGCAGCCGTCTGCACCTATTTTGTACAAAATGCGACTTTTAATTAAATTAACGAGGATAGCACAGATAACCCTCGGTTGCTAATTCGACACAGTGGCCCAGAGGGGGCACTGTGACCAGGAAGGTGGAGGGAAGTGTGGAAGCAGAGGGGTGGGTCCTCCTGAAACTGGACTCTTCTGGTTGCCTGGAATCTAACCGGGCTTCTCCCTCCACATCTCAGCAGAAATTGACTGTGAGCATTTCCTTCATCCAAAGCCCAGGGGGGCCCTGACTCTCAGTGGCTGCAGGTTTCAGAGCAGTGGGGCCCTTCACCAACCTCTGCTATCAGGAGGGGTCCTGTTTACTCTGCCCCAGGCCCTGTCGTTGGACGTCTGGGGGTTGACAAGAGATTAGTTGAAGGTTACATAGGGTTGCTTTACTTCCTACAGTCTGTAAACTCGAAACATACAAACCCAGTCTCTGACCTGAACTCATGGGCACAGACCACTTCCTACTTAAAAAAAATCTTAAACAAATTCCAGTTTTCTTTAGGCCATCAGAAATATTTCAAATAGAAGGGTCCCCGGCTCTCTCCCCAGAAGCCTCCCACAGGGCCCAGGTTTTCAGGGTGTTTTTCTGGCTTCTTGGAATCCCCACTGGGGGACCGGGGCCTCTTCTCGCAGGACAGCCTTTTTCTTTACACTTAGCGGCATCTGGGCTCACGTTCCCGTCGGGAGGAAAGCTTGGGCTCTCCTGCCATCTAACCCGAAGGATCAGTTTGCACTAAGCTATTAAAAACTGACCATTGGTGCAGTGCCTAGAAAAGAGAGATTTCTAAGAAAGATATATTAGAAGAGGATTTTGACTAAGGATGAGGCAGGGCCACCACAGTGGGCACTGGGGGAGGTGTTTGGGAGAGAAACTTAATAACAGCTCACAGTGGCTCTGCTGTCAAAGATGCTGGCCACAGAAAGAGGAAGACAGTGTAATTTACTGAGCCCCTGCTGGGCCTTCAGACCTCTGTGTGTCTCAATTTGCCTTTTTTCTTCTTCAATTTGCTTTTCTCATCTCTCTGTGTGCAACCTGTGTCTCTGGAGGTAAGTGGCTCATTTCTTGCAGGCAGGGAGGGGTCTGCAGCCTTTCTAAGCCTCAGGGGACTGGGCGTTAGGATTTGGCTGTAAGAAGCAAGGAAGTGCTGGGCTGGGAGATGGTCCCATGAGAAGGGGGTGCCAGGAAGAACAGATCGTGCCACTTACTGATTCATCAACTGAGGGCTGCTGTGCGAGGGGAGGGGCAGGGAAACAAGAAGGGAGACGGGTGCCTGCTGGGCTGCATGAATGGCAAAATCACTCCCACAGGGCCATTCTGCTTATTCTGCTTTTTTTTTTTTTTTTTTAATAGGGCCGCACCCGCAGCAGGCTAGGGGTTGAATTGGAGCTGTAGCCGGTGGCCTACACCAGCCACAGCCACAGCAACGCCAGATCCAAGCCATATCTGTGACCTGCACCACAGCTCACGGCAACACTGGATCGTTAACCCACTGAGCAAGGCCAAGGATCGAACCCGCAACCTCACGGTTCCTAGTCGGATTCGTTAACCACTGAGCCACGATGGGAACTTCCCCACAGGGCCAGTCTAGTGGAGCTGCCAATCACAGCACCTTCACTCAGGGATTGGTCTAAGGGGGGGAGTCACATGACTCGGGCTAGGCCAATCAGACTGCTTCCCTGGGATTTTAAACCACGGAGCCAGAGGAGGGATATTCCTTTCTTTTGGGCTGCTAAGCGGTGAGACTGTGAGTTCATGGTTGAGTATCTTCCTTTCATAAGGAAAAAATCCATCAGCAGTGTGAGGAGAAGAAGCTGACGTGTGGAGGGGTACAGAAGCAAGAGACCGAGTGCAGAGGCCTAGTGATGTTCAAACCCCCAGACCCAGCTTCCCAACCCTCTGGCGTTTGCAGTGGGGGTGGGGGTGGAGAGGTAGGGGGACAACCAGGAGAGGCATGTGGAAGAAACGGAGTTGTGTAAGATAGAAAAGAAATGGGTGGTCACCCTTAGAGAATGATGGCAGGAAACCACCGGCTGGTGTGGAAATTGGATCTCACCATGACCTTGATGGGCCAGCAGGGAGAACTGTCTGCTGGCCTGACTGCTGCCCACTGACCAACAGCTGACAAAAGGAGTGCTTTTTCTAATTTGCCAAAAGTACCCTACATGGTGACCTTGGGAGTCTCAGAGAGTTGTTCACCGAGTGCCAGCCTCTGTCCTACATGCTGGGCAGAGACAAATGCAGTCATGTCCCCTAGTGTCTTGTCAGGATACAGGCACGTAATATGCAGTTACCGTACCTGTGATGGGGTCACGGGAGAACTGTAAGGACCGTAGGAGCTCAGAGGAGGGAACTATAGGGATCAGCTTCACAGAGGAGGTGGCAAGGATGGCAAAAACCTAGGTGGATCACAGCCACTGAGTGCCTTGGAGTCCACAATATTCACGCCTTCATCGGGTGGAGGCTTTTATATTTCTCAGTGTTATCACATCCCGTTTATTTGACCCTAGATGCAACCATTTCAGGAAAGCAAGGCAATTACCATTATTGTTATTTTATAATGAAATCCTAGAATATTTGACTCTTGAAGTGGCCTAAGGCAAGGGAAGGAAATACCATTTCTTGAGCATCTTCTGTGTGCTTTAATGACCACACCTACCCTCCCACTACACTGCAAGGTTGAGGCATTACCCCTTTTATTGATAGGTGGACTGAGGTTCAGGATGACACAGATTTTTGTCTATTAGTGTAGAGCTCTCACCTCTGCAGGAAGCCATTTTCCAGCATTTTCCACTGGACTGAATTTCTTAGGACTGAAAGAAAAAGAAAACTTGTCTTACACTAGCTCTGCTCATGTACCCGGAAGATTCAGAGTGAAGATGGATTTCAGGATTGGTTTGATTCAGAAGCTCAATAATGTTATCAAACACCCTGTTTGCACTCAGTCTCTGACTTCCAGGACAGTAGCTTGGTCCATAAGCAGCTTCCCTCATGGTGGCAAAAAGACTTCCAAGATTCCAGCCCTCACAATTGCTACCGTATACCCTCTTAAGGCTGTTTCAGAAAAGCAAGGAGAATTTTTTCCCTAGGAAGTTCCTGGCAAATTTTCCTTATGTGTCATTGCTTCAAATTGAAACACTTGGCCATTACCAAGGTAATGCCAGGAATGCTTTGGGCTGACCAGCTGAGACCTCAGGCACCTGAAATAGTCACTAAGGCTTGGGGGATGGGATCACCCTGACTGCCTAGATGGCCAGAGCCTGTCCCATGCACAGGAGGGCAGCTTGGTGCCTCATGGGAATCTGGCCCTGTTATGCACTTGGGAGGGGGATGCTGGTGGCCAGCCAGCAGAACCCCCAGGGAGGCTTGTGGCTTATTTTCCATGTTCACGGGACTGAACAAATAGCTTTGCATATTCATTGAAGCAGAAAAGCAGAAAAGCAGAAAAGACTGGATGCAGGGATGCATTTCTGGCCTTTCAGGGAGGGAAACAACAAGATGAAGAGGCTCTCAAAGGACTTAGTGCCTTCGATAGTTTCCGGAGAACGTTGTTCTCAGTCCCAGCAGAACTGTGCCGTCAGAAACAGAGCCTGCATCAGGGCCTCTAACTGCCTAATTAATTCGGGTACAGGGGCCCTTGGCAGGTGGGAAGAGGGAAGGTGGGTGCCTCGCCTGGGGGCTCTTGGAGCTTGTGGCACCAGGCCCTGGGCAGTCATGGCTGTAGGTCAGCTCACCCAAATGGGGAGACTGGGGTACCCAGAATGTTTGACAAGGCACTCAATTAGCACCCAGCCTCCTCCAACCCAGGGGGCACATCAACTCCACTTTCATGAGGTACAGACAAAGAGAAGGCCGATAGTTAATTCTGAGCCCCAGGCTGTTCTGTGCACTTTCTCCTTTATTGCCTGGAATTGGTTCAAGTTCACCCAGGTCCTGGCTCCAGGAGTGCCCACAGGCTCCTCTTGATTGCTGCATTTATTTACTTATCTAGCAGTCATTCCCTGAGCCAGATGCTGGTGGAGCAATGGGTGGTGGTCTCTACTCCCTAAAGTGCAGGGTCAAGTTGGGGAGAGGAGAGACTCAGGAAGGTAAATCCAGGTGCCCCCAGGTAGAGAGAAGCTGGAGTAGCAATGGCTGTCCTGGGAGGGGGGTGGGCATTGAGCTCAGAAAGGGCTTGGCATAGTTGAAGAACGGAGACACGGTGGGAGAGGAAGGGGACAGGTGGGGTGTGTTTACAGGGAGGGGTGGGGGTTGAAAATGAGACTATAGGGTAAACTGAGGCTGGACAATAAAGTCTCAGTAGAGATTTTTAATGGAGTAGGAAACAGAGAGCCTCATCAAGCCTGGAGGCAGACAGGCTTATAGGACCTGTCTGTCTGGCAGGCTGTGGGGTGGAAACAAGTCAAAGAGGAGGGGAGTAGAGGGGGAAGGCGAGCAATGCTGGGTCAAGGCAGAAATGATTTCCTAGTGGATGGAGTGGGTGGCCAAGAGTCAAGGTTGCCTTCAAGGTATTTGTGTCTGGCTTAAAAATTCAGTTAGAGGACAGAGATGCAGGAGATGGTCTTGGGGCAGGTGGAGGTGACAGTTCAGAGCTGAAGTGCACTTGTAACAGCACAGATGCAGGGCCTGGATGGGGATGTGGGAGTTGGCGCATCACCATGTTTATTTTGCACATTCCCTTCCAGTCTCTGTTCCCATGAGAGGTAGTTACAGCTCCCAGAGCACTGACAACCTTGGCTGAAGTCCCACAAGTTACTGAGCTGAGCCTCATGTCCCGATGCAGCCTGGGGATAACGGTCTCTACCCTACAAGGTCATCCTGAGAATGAACTAAAATGCTGAGCTCAGCTCATGACTGGCACGTGCCACACGAGCAGGACTTGGCAGCGGCTGTTGTAATGACACGGCTCTGTGCTTTGGATGGCTGTGGCATTATCAACATCACTTTCTAAGCCACGCCCCAACCCTCAGGACCGGAACACAGCCCTGGTAGGAGGCCTCTGTAGAAACCAAGGGAAGCGAGGCTTCTCAGGGCCTCCGAGGGAGGCTCCGCTGCAGGGAAATTCATTTTTCGAGACTGTTCTCTCCGTGGTAGAAGCAGCTGTGCTGCTTCACAACAAGCACGTGGACAACGAGATTTGGTCTCCTTCCACCCTCCTTTTAGCTCAGGAGTAGGACCACTGGACACAGGGTCGGGGGTTTTACCTAATGTCATTAACTCCCGCAATAGAGGACTGTTCTCCAGCGCAGACCCATACCAAGGAGCCCAGCATCCACAGCGAATGACAGGCACTGCCCAGACATTCAGACAGTTTCCATTTCTCACACGCCGTGTGCTGGCTTTAGATGATGAGAAGCGACCTCGGAGCCCAAGAGAACGGCTGATCCAAATTTCCTACTCTGATGACTTGTAAGGTCAGTGGAAATGGTGAGCAGACAAACAGCGAAGGCTGGGCCCTCACCTCGGGGCTGAAGGGACTCAGGCTGCAACCGGGGGTCCTACGTCAGGGCCTCTGCATGTCCAGAACATCAGGATCTATTTAGCTCTAGCCTCGCCAGACCTCAAAGGCTGTTCCTGAACGTTCCAAAGTTCCAGGGAGGGACTGGGGGTCAGTGGTGAGAAGTTTCCCAGTAAAAATTCAGTCACATCTGGTTTGCTCCCATCAGTTGTATTCCACACAGTTTCTCTATCTCATCAGAAGAATACTAAATAGAGGGTTTGGATTCTACCTTTAATACTGCCAACAAAACGGGAGGCATGGAACCGAGCAGCTATGAGGCTCTGGCAAGCATTATGTCCACAGCATATTTGGCAGGTTCTTCATTTACTAGCATAATTAACCCCCGACGGTGGACTCAATGTTATGCTAATTGCTGTGGGGGCCAAACAGGCACCCTGGGTGGATGTTTGGATGAATAGAGGGATGGATGAAGAATGAATGAAGGGCAGGACACATGTCCTGCCCTCAAGGACTGCCCACATTTCCCTGCGTGTTGTGACTAACTGGCAGCATTTTCACCTGCCCTGTCCTGTCCTGTCTGGGCCCGTCAATGCTTAGGTCAAGTCAGTTACAGCGTGTGAACATCCGTCTGTCCTTCTTCCCACACCAGGTGAGGCGTGAGAACTTCCTGGCTCCCTATGAGCAACTGCATTTTTCTGTTTGAGTTCAGTTTTGCTGGTGGAAACCACGGCAGTGTCGGAGGAGAATATAACCCCCAGCACACTTTCTGTCTCAGACAATATCAGATGCTTCCCTTTCACTTGGTTTATTAGATCCTGCCTTAGGTAGAAAGGGGGCCACACCCCACTCCTGGAGGGTTTGCACTACACTAGAGAAAAGCCTAAGATGACGCACGGGGAAGGAAGTGCCGGGTGGAGTCGGGGAGCCGATCAGCGTTCTTCATTTGAGAAAGCTGGGTCACCTGGGGGAGCCATGCCGAGACCCTTGCTAAGATGCTGCCAACATCATAACTGAAATCCAGGGCGCCCAATTAATCTTGGTTCCCATGACAACCAACAGGGCTTGCCCCACCTGCCCCCAGGCAGGAAAGTATCTCTACAAGAAGCTTGGGGGAGAGAGAGGCACAGGGCATTAGGGAGGACAAGCAAGGATGCCACTTTGGTGGCCGTGGCCAGGACCTTGGAGGTCCTTGAAGTGGGGGTGGGGTCCAAACTTCATTCCTTCCATCACAGTCCTGAAGACCAGCAAATTCCCAGGAGAAACCACTGGCGCGTGGCTCTTCTACGCAGGGGAGGGAGAGGAAAGAGTTCGGGTTAGGGGTGACGAATTAAGGCTGGGCCAATAGCATTTAAATACCATTAACTAACTTTGTGATGTTGGAGGTCACACTGGCTTCGAGAATGTCCAAGTTCTTAGGTCCTGAGTTCCCGAGGAACCACTCATTGATGGGAGGGGAGGTGTGAGAGGTGTCTTAGCTCCTATTCATATACATTTAGGTTGGCTAACTTGAGAAGGCAAAACAGAAGAAAGATGTGTGTGGAAGGAACTCTTGATCCATGGCTACTGGCTTTGGCTTTGAGACATTTCTGGCTCGTGTTCAAGAGTATGTGCTAATTGACATTTGTCTTTTTGTCTCCGTGAAGCCTGCCATCCCTGTGTCTCTGGGACATTGGCACCACAACTATTTCTGACGCTGAGCGGTAGTTTCTTTCTGTCAGGACCAGACACTGCAGCAATTATCATAAAAAAAAAAAAAAAACAGTTGGATAAGGAACTTGCTTTGTAGGCTTAACTAAATTAATAGACTAGTCTCGTGATCAGATAGACTTTCCTTTCATCGGCACTGGAGAGTTCTCAGGCATCTGTCTGCACAGTACAAAAGGAGCGCAGATCTCTTTATTTCTGTCCAACTCCCTCCCCCACCCCCACACCCTGGCTCAGTGTTAGACAGGACACACTCAACAGCAACAAGACGACTCCCCCGACAAAGCAGCTGAGAGCCTGGCGATGTGTCTGAAACACAAGTGAGAGGAGCTCGTTTTTCTGATTCCATTATGGGCACCACTGGTTGGAGGAGAGTTTTTGAAAAATGTTTTATCTTCACGCAGTGTAAGGTTTTGAAGTGTCTGCCCCCAATTACTGCAGCAGTGGCGGGATGTGGGTAATTTAGAAACAAGAAAAAACTTCGGGTGAGGTAGAGGGGCTCCTCTGGCAGGAGGTTGGGGGCACACTTCCCAGGTAGGCAAGTTAATGGGGATTAATGAGCTGCCAGAGCAGAATAATCAGCTGTACCCTTGACAACCACGGCTTCACAGAAGGCCCATGGACCCCTCCCTGCCCTGAAAAGCTGAGGCCACTGTTCCCCCAGCAACCCTTGTCACGTCCCAGGTGACGGCGGCATCGGAAGTGTGTGCCCCTCAGCTCACGCGGCTGTGGATGAGCACGGCCTCACAGTCACAGCATCACCCTCCCTCCTGCACGGGGGGCAACAGAAATGATCCACATGGGACGGGCGGACCCAAGACGAGACCAGGCCTTGATTTCACTGTTCAACAGCCTTGGACAGATCCTTCACCTTCAATGAACCTCAATTTTATCACCTATAAAATGGGCACAGTGATGGCGAGGATTAATAAGACATCAGGTGTGAAATCAGAAGCTGTGAAGTGCTCTTATACTTGTTCTCCCGTTGTTCTTGGCTGCTGCCCACCGTGCTCCGTCAAGGGCACCTCTGGAAAGAAGAAAGGGGTGAGGAGAGCCCAAGAGGAGCTGAGACTTCTGCTGCTGCCCCAGCACCGTGTTCTCCATCCGTCCCAGTCACTGGAGGCCCAAGGGGGCTCTGACAGCCATTCTTGATCTGAACTGGATTCTTTACCCTCCAGAAAAATCGAGACTGAAATGCCCAGGAATCCCCTGCTTCCTCTGGGGCTGCACCAAGTGCTCCCATGTGGGGGCAGTTAATTGTTTGTGTCACTGTCCCTCTCGCAGCCGAGACCATGAGTAGCCTGATGGCAGGAACCAGGCCTTTCAGCTGATGCGTGGTCACACTGTGGTCCCCTTGGCCTCTTTGCTGAAGGAGCAGCTGAGTCCCCAAGGGCCCCCCAGGAGATGAAAGTGGTTTCTCCCTTCTAGCTGATTTCTTATTATCAAAAAATGCCCCCTGACCAGTAAAATGCTGTTAAAAAACGTTCCAGCAGACCCGGTGGACACCAATTAACCTCAGAAACAAGAACAGCAAAGGAAATGCACTGCAGCAGGATGGATCTCTCCGCCCCTCCCCACCAGTGATTTGGAGATGAAGAGGGCACATTTTGCTCACGTATTGAATGTGCAGCAAAAAAAAAAAAAAAAAAAAAAAGAGTAAAAGCTGAACAGAACAGTCAGTGGAGATTCAAGTGTTTGCTTCTGAATGGTGCTGGGGCAACAGGCACAGTGCCTGCCCACAGAAACAGCGCTGTCTACACAGAGACGAAGAGGACACAGTGGCCTCGGGTGGGGCCTGGTCGGGGTGGCGCACCGAGGCTGGGAGAGGGATTGCTGATGTGCTGTGGGGAAGGAGCTAGCGGCTGGCTGGGCAATTAGCTGGGGAAGGTGGGGGCTGGGGCTGGAATTCTGGCCGCTCAACAGCCTGAAGACTATTTCTTTGTTGGTCTCCAAGCAAACAGTGAGAGCGCCACCTTGTCAGTGAGTGTGATTCTTGTGATGTGCGCACAGCAGCCCCATTAATTGACGCTCAGAGCCAGCATGACTCATGGCCTTGAATCAGCCATTGTTGAGTGTGAGGCAGGCTCATGGGAAAACCAATGGAAAAAGGCGTTGGGCAGAGAACGTCCTGTTCTGTCCTCCCGAGAGAAGTGCCTGTTTGGCAGCGTCAGGGCCGGGACAATGGCATAGGAGATGCCCTTGTCAGACTGTTGGGCTGAGAAGCAGAGATGAGTAGGGGAGTCACTGTCGGCTGACAGTGGGGGAGTCACTGTCGGGGGAGGAGGAGAGCAAGAATTTGCCCATTCACGATTTTTTATGAAACTTCTCTCTGTGACAAGCACCGTTTTAGGCACCATTCTAGGCACAAGACGTCATCCTTCTCATGGAGCTTCGTGGTGACACCAGCAATGAACACACGGGTGCTGTCACATTAGTTGTGCTGTAGCTCCAGGAAGCCAATACTCAGTTCCACACAGGTGTGACAATACAGTGGAAAAATTCTGTCTTAGTCTGTTCGGGCTGTCATAACAAGACACCACAGACTGCATGGCTTATAAATACAAACATCTATTTTTTACGGTTCTGGAAGCTGAGAAGTCCAGGATCCTGGTACTGACAGATCTAGTGTTTAATGAGTGCTTCCTGGTTCACAGACGGCACTTTCTGCCTATGTCCTCACATGGTTAGAAGGGGCTAGGGTGCTCTGTGGGGTCTCTTTTATTAGGGCACTTTTCTTACTATTTATTTATTATTTACTTATTTTCGTATTTTATTTTTGCTTTTTTAGGGCCACACCCGCGGCTTATGGAATTTTCCAGGCTAGGAATCCAATTGGAGCTACAGCTGCTGGCCTATACCACAGCCACAGCAATGCCAATCTGAGCCGCGTCTGTGACCTACACCACAGCTCATGGCAATGCCAGATCCTTTACCCACTGATCAAGGCCAGGGATCGAACCCTTGTCCTCATGGATCCTAGTCGAGTTCATTAACCACTGAGCCGCTAAGGGAACTCCTATTTTCTATTGAAGTATAGTCGAATTACAATGTCGTGTTAGTTGTTTCTGATGTACAGCAAAGTGATTCAGTTATACATACACATGTATAGTACATATATGAAAAGGATATATTCTTTTTCATATTCCTTTCCATTTTGGTTTATTACAGAATATTGAATATAGCTCCCTGTGCTGGAGAGTGGGACATTTAAATATTTTATATATAGTAGTTTGTATCTACTAGTCCCGAGTCCTTTCTTCCTCCCCCTCCTATCCTCTCTGGTAACCATAAGTTTGTCTGCAATGCCTGTGAGTCTGTTTCTGTTTTGTAAACAAGTTTGTTTGTATTATTTTTAGATTTCACATGTAAATAATATCATATGGCATTTGTCTTTGACTTACATCACTTGATAACCTCTAGGTTCATCCATCCTGCTGCAAGTGACATTAACACATTCTTTTCTATGGCTGAGTAGTATTCTACTGTGAATATATACTATATCTTCTTCATCCATTCATATGTTGATGGACATTTAGGTTGCTTACAAGTCTGGGCTATTATAAATAGTACTGCTATGAACACTGAGGTGCACGTATCTTTTCTTTTTTGTTTCCTCTTTTTTCTTTTTTTAGGGCTGCACACATGTCACATAGTAGTTCCCAGGCCAGGCTAGGGGTTCAATCGGAGCTGCAGCTGCCAGCCTGTGCCACAGCTATAGCAAGTCGGATCCAAGCTGTGTCTGCGATCTACACCATAGCTGATGGCAATGCCGATTCCTTAACCCACTGAGCATGGCCAGGGATCAAACCCGAGTCTTCATGGATACTAGCTGCACTCATGACCTCTGAGCCACATGCCAAAGTTCTCAGGCCAAGCTCAAACCACACCACAGCAGTGACTGAGGCTGCTGCAGTGACAATGCTGGATATGTAACCTGCTGCGCCACAAGGGAACTCCCTGCAGACTTTACAGCGACGGCCATGTTGTGAGGTGGTACCTCATGGTAGTTTGGATTTGCATTTCTCTAATAGTTAGCGATAGTGAACATCTTTTCATGTGCCTATTGGCCATCTCCATGTCTTTTTTGGAGAAATGTCTGTTTAGGTCTTCTGCCTATTTTTTGATTGGGCTGTTTTTCGTTACTGACTAGTATGAGCTATTTGTATATTTTGGCAATTAAGTCCTTGTTAGTCACATCATTTGCAAATATTTTCTCCCATTCTGTAAGTTGTCTTTTAGTTTTATGGTTTCCTTTGCTGTGCAAAAGCTTATAAGTTTGATTAGGTCCCATTTGTTTATTTTTGTCTTCATTTCTATTGCTTTGGGAGACTGACCTAAGAAAACATTGGTATAATTTATGTCATAGAATGTTTTGCCTGTGTTCTTTTCTATGAGTTTTATGGTGTCCTGTCTTATGGTTAAGTCTTTAAGGTATGTTGAGTTTATTTTTATATCTGTGTAAGGCAGTGTTCTAATTTCATTGATTTACATGAGGGTCCAGCTTTCCCAACACCACTTGCTGAAGACTGTCTTTTCTCCATTACATATTCTTGCCTCCTTTGTCGAAGATTAATTGACTGTATGTGAGTGGGTTTTTATTCCTGGCCTTCTATTCTATTCCATTGATATATATTTCTGTTTTTGTGCCAATATCATGTTGTTTTGATTACTGTAGCTTTGTAGTATTGTCTGAACTCTGGGAATGTATGCCTCTAGCTTTGTTCTTTTTCTTCAGGATTGCTCTGGCAATTCTGGATCTTCTATGGTTTCACATAAATTTTAGAATTATTTGTTCTAGTTCTGTGAAAAATCTGAAGATTGCTTTGGGTAGTATGGTCATTTTTAATAACATCAGTTCTTCTAATCCAAGAGCATGAGCTGACTTTCCATTTATTTAAATCATCTTCAGTTTTCTTTATCAGTGTTTCATAGTTCTCAGCATAGAAGTCTTTCATCTCCTTGGTCAGGTTTATTCCTTTTAGGGCACTTTTTTAATCCCATGTATGAGGACTCTGTCCTCATGACATAATCATCTACCTAATGCCATCACCTTTGGGGGTTAGGTTTCGACATATTAACTGGGGGGACATAACCATTCAGAGCACAGCAAATTCTAAGATAAATAACACACGGTCCCTGCCCTCGAGGCGTGGCCTTCTCATGGAGGAGCTGCCGGGCTATAGCGAAGCACTCCTAAAGAAGAGGGCAGGAAGGGGGAGAGACTCACCTTGAATGGTGGACTCAAGGCCTCCTCATCAGAGCTGAGGAGGCAGAGTCACCTTAAGAGAGTCCTCAGTCAGCAGGACTGTAATTGAATTTAATGCATAACCTCTTTCTGCAAGTGTTGAGCGGAGAGAAAGTCACTGGAGAGGATCCCCTCCCCCACCTGTCTCATCACTGTCTGGAGATTTGGTGGCACCTGGTCCAGTCCTCAAGACAGGGACAATCTTGTGGCACACAGACACATCCTGGGCTACCCGTAGGTGACAGTTTGCATATCTGCACACAATTCTTCCTTCCTTCTCTGCTTTTGGTGTGGCTTCCCTGAGAGGGACTCTACCCCCACCCAGTTGTCTTTGGCCTTGGCTTGCTTCAGCCGATGGAATGCTAGTAGACACGATGTGAGCAGACTCTCAACAGACTTGCATGGTTTGCCTGCCTCATGCTCTTGCCATCTTCCAGGAAAAGAGTTTGCCCCTATAACCCTTTCGGTGTGGGTCCCAGAATGAGACACACATGGTGCCAACCTGAACCCAACCTACAGCCCGAAATAGAGCCTCTAGAGCCCACCTGCAAACATGTGAATGGAAGGTGAATGCTGTTGTTTTCGGTCACTGAGCAGTTAAGTTTGTTAAGCAGCATCACCCTTATGGAAACCTAACTGATATACAGAACCTGATGTTGGTAAATGTTCTAATTTCAGAAGCGGTTTAATTGCTGCACTGGTTCCTGGCTCTCTAAGTCACCTTCTACCTGTAGTTTAGCTTCCGACCTTTATCGAGTGTTAATGAGTGATAAGGAGCTGGTTAGGCCTGTGTTAATACTATTATTTTGATTTCTCCTCATAAATGATTGTGTTGGCTTTCCACACTAGTCTTGCGAGTGGTCAAGAGAGACAAGCCCAAGGCTGATCTCCTCTGAGACCCCAGCAAAGTCCTTGTGGAGCCACAGTGTGTGGCTGAGAACCACTCCCTGGTAAAGGCCCTGAGGCCAGATCCATGGAGACTCTTTGTGCCCCGACAGATAGCCAGCCTTCTTTAAGCCACACAGCCCAGCAACCAAAAGAGACTTCTCAAAACCAAGTTCACAAATCACTGTAACACGAGGTGGCATCACCAAGATGGGATAATCATGTCTGTATACAGCAGTCACCCTGAATTCAAGGAGGGTGATGTAGCATGTGAGATCAAGTCTCATCATTCCCAGAGGAAGGGCCCTAGCGGCAGGACTGGAGAGTTGGGGAAATCATGGTAAGGCTGCCTGGTCTCACCCCACTGCCAGCAGAGGTCCCCTGGGTTGACGGGATCCGAAAAGCTCTGTGGGAGATGCAGTATCCAAGACGAGCTTTGGAGCATAGGCAGAATTTTGTGAAGCAAAGACGGGGGTGGTGAGCATTCCAGGTGGAGAGAATGATACAGGCAGTAGCACGGGCTGGTGGTAGGGACAGGGGTGTATGGAATGAGTTTAGGGACCAGCAAGGCAAGCTGACCTTTGTGGCTGGAGGACAGGACACAAGCTGAGACTGCGGGAGACAAGAGGCTGGGCAGTCAGGCCTGTGTCATGGAGGGTCCAAGTGCTCTGAAGGGCAGGCAGTAACACGGCACGGACCTGGGCTCCGTGCGTAGTCCAGGCTCCTTCCAGGCAGGCCAGGTGAGCAGACTGAGATTCCCGGAGCCCAGTACGCTCTTGTTGCCTTGAGAAGCTGAGGCCACTCCAGTAGCTGCAGCACCCAGATGGAGGAACATCTTGTCTGGAGCTCAGGAATGGGAGGCAGGCCAAGCACTGGCCTCACTCCATCTCACCAGCTTTGCTTGGCCTGGCTGATCTCTGCCATCTCTGTGTCTCGCTGGCTGTGGCATCACTAATCTGTTTTTCGTTCCTGTAATTTTGCCTTTCCAGGACATCATATAAACGGAACCATGCAGTATGCACCCTTCCGAGTCTGGATCCTTTCAGTGAACAATGCATTTGAGATATAACTCTGTTGTTGCCTGTATCAGTAATTCATTTATTTTTATTGCCAAGTAGTATTTCATGGTATGGATGTACCACAGTTTGTTTATCCCTCCCCTAGTTGAAGGACATTTGGATGGTTCCAGTGATTTTTCTTTTTGTGATTATGAATAAAGCTGCTGTAAGTATTTATATTCAAGTTTTACATGATCATGAGTTTTCATTTCTCTCAGGCAAACACATAGGAGTGGGGTTGACTGTCTTGTGATAAGCGTATGTTAACTTTATGAGAAACTGCCAGTAGGTCTTCACCTCTGTTCTGGTGATGATGGGGTTTTCCACCCATTCCCCAGAACTTTACTCCAGAGGAGGCGAGAGTCCTGAGCACTGAACTGTGTGTCTCTGCCATAGTGGCAGCCTTCCATCCTCTGAGGCTTGCTCTAGTTTCCCAATCTGTGTCCCATTTGTTGTGTGAGCTCTCAGTGGAGACCCAAGGAGCAGAGCTTTCAGGCAGGAGTTTGCACCCATGTGCGGTTCTAAATTCTCATATGAGCACTCTCTTGATCCTGAGAGGTTTGTGAAAAATTTTACCTGAATTCTTCTTACTCATTTGTGTGGCACCTGGCCTTTTCCTCCTGTGCTCCACTCCAGTTGATTCAGTGCTTGTAGCCCAATGTTCCTTGGAAGGGCCCATCTTCCCTTAGATTTCATTCTGCTTGGTTGCCCTGAAGCCTCAGATTTCTGGTGGGTTCAACAAAAGTTATGATTCTCTTGCTGTAAGGGTAGGAGTGACATTCTTTCTGGCTGTCGCATCCAAAGCAGAAACCGATTTTGGCTTGAATTTTGACTGGGAAGTAAGAAGAGAAGCAGAGGGGGAACCAGGGCGGAAGCAGACAGAGGGACGTTTCACTACTGGAAAAGCAGGATGCCTAAGGGTTCCACTCTTCGGCAGACCCAGGACACGGTATTCGAGGACAAGGAACGGGCAATGTTGCTAAATCCAAGAAGCAGAAAGACTTGACTCAATCAGCAGCTAATATGTGCAGCGATGCTTTTAGACAGAAGCAGAACCATTCACTTGGGGAAGCCTGTATCTCAGCCATGCAAGGTGAGCCCATTGGAGGTGATATGGCTGGAGCCTGGTTCCCTGACATGCCCGAGGAATGAGAAGGGAGGGTGAGCAAGCACTGGCCTTAGCATGATGAAGGGCAGCCAGCACATAGTGCATCAAGTGCCCACCTAATGAACCCTAAATGTCTTCTCCCCAGCAACTCTGAGAATGCTTTGTGCGTGGGGAAATTGCCATCTCTGATTTTAGCCACTTTTGGATTCCTGCCTGTTCTTTCCCCCAAATATTTTTCTTTCCATCCTCGATCTGGACGCCTACCTATTTTCCTGCTTACAGTCCTCTCTCCCCTCCAGCCCATCCTATGACCCGGCGTCATAAAACATAACGCATCAATATATCCCTCCGTCCCTCACAAAACGCCAACAGCTCCCCCTTGCCTAGGCTACCGCCACACCCCGAATGCCTATAGGAGCCAGGCAGGACGCATGGTTAAGTGAGGCAGCTGGGACTGACCAGGAGCGCAGACTGGCCACAGTGAGCAACCGTTTCTCAACTCCAGGTTCCCCTTGTCAAGCGAGAATAAAGGCCACGTGGACAGGTTTTCCGATTTTCCTGAATAAGCTGGAAATGTGGATTTTTGAATGGCAACTAATTTAACAAATGGTCACAATACTGTGTGGGTCAATGCAGTACACAATCTGTGGTCTGGATGTGCCAGTTTGCAACCTCTGGCTCGGAGGGTCATCTCTACGTTTTTCGGCCCAATACGCCAGGGCTGCTTGCCCCGCCACCTTGTCCTCAGGGTTCACAGCCTGAGCCCCCGATCAGACAGCCCTCTTCCTAGTTCACGTACACAGCGGTCAGTCTTCGCACTCAGCCGGTGCGGGGATTACCCTGTTTGCAACGATGGGCTCCTCGCTTCTTCTCATTCGCCTCCTCCCTGATTTCCAGAGGCCGTGTGCCTTCTCTGCCAGTGCAAGGCCTTCCTGGACAGCTTTACCATCCACTCATCTTTGTACATTCAAATTTCATTAATTATTTTTAAAAAGCTTTGTTGAGTTGAAACCATACAATTCAACTGATTTAAGATATACAATTCAACGGTGTTTAGCATAGTCACAGTAACTTGTCCTTCATGTCCCACTGACTTCCAAATAGGATTTGAAGTTGTTTACAAAAATAAACACAATATAAACAGGACAACTAATAAAAATAATATAGCTCCCCTAAAATAGAAATAGACATTGTCAGCCAGCCACCCAAATGAGTTACTCCATTGCAGCATTTACTGTAGCTTAAGTTCCCTGGCAGAGAAGAAAAAAGTGAAATGAGTTGTATAATTTCTCGTTGGCTGATAAAACAATGTGGATAAATTTCTCAAAAAGAGGCTCTTTCCTGGCTAACAGTCCAAGGAGTATGTCTGCATAAAGAACCATTATATGTGACTTTTATGGATACCAAAGAGACTTTCATTGAGAATAATACTGACATTCCTCCACTTAAATAAATTATTGACTCAATAGATTGGTTGGCAGAATAAAATATTCAGTATAACACTGCAATTAAAAAAATAGGCTTTGTAATCAGAAAAACTTCACCAATTATTAGCTGTGTAACCTTGTACAAGTTACTTTGTCTTGATAGGCCTTAGCTGCCTCGTGTAAAACAGGCTTAATGATGGTCTTTCTGTCGAAGTATTTTGGCACGAGGATTAAATAAGAAGGTGAGATTAAAGAGGTACCTGCAGCATTTTAACTCTGTAAAGGCACTATTTTACCCTCTGTAATTAATAAGTACCTTTTGAGGAGACACTTTGAAATTACATAAATATACTCCTCAAATTTTCATCCACTAGATTTAGCATCCATTGATCATTCCTACCCAAATCAATTATTTCTAAGTTAACTATCAAATGACAATCTCTCTCTCTTTTTTTTTTTTTTTTGGTCTTTTCATGGCTGCACCAGCAGCATATGGAGGTTCCCAGGCTAGGGGTCCTATAGGAGCTGTAGCCACCATCCTACTGCTACACCACAGCTCACGGCAACACCAGATCCTTAACCCACTGAGCTAGGCTAGGAATCGAACCTGTGTCTTCATGGATACTAGCCAGGTTCGTTAACCACTGAGCCACAACGGGAACTTCTCAAACGATGATCTTTTAATAGCACCATTCCTTCTGCAATTATTAGCTGACTTTCAATAGTTAAGAAAGAGCTTTCTGAAATTAAAGATCTAAATAAATGAAAAGACATTCCATGTTTATGAATCAGAAAACTTAGTACCGTTTTTTTTTTTTTGTTTTTTTGTCGTTTTAGGGCTGCACCCACGGCATGTGGATGTTCCCAGGCTAGGGATCTAATTGGAGCTGTAGCTGCCAGCCTATGCCAGAGCCACAGCAACGCCAGATCCGAGCTGCGTCTGTGACCTACACCACAGCTCACGGCAACACTGGATCCTTAACCCACTGAGCAATGCCAGGGATCTAACCTGCAACCTCATGGTTCCTAGTCAGATTTGTTAACTGCTGTTCCACGCACGACGGGAACTCCCAGAAAACTTAGTATTGTTAATACGTACTACTCAAATTTATCTACAGATTCAACACAGTCTCTATCAGAATCCCAGCTGGCTTTTTTTGGGAGACGGGAGAAGTTAATAAGCAGACTCTGTAACTGATAGGGAAATGCAAGGGACCTAGAGAAGCCAAAACAATCTTGGATAAGAAAGAAAAAAAAAGAGAACAAATTTGGCAGACTTATAATTTCCAACTTTAAAATTTACTTCAAAGCTACACTAATCAAGATAGTGTGGTACTGGCATAAGGATAAATGTATAGATCAATGGACCGGAATTGAAAGTCTAGAAATAAACTTTTAAATGTATGGTCACTTGATTTTTGGCAAGGATGTCAAAACAATTCAATGGGAAAGAATAATCTTTTCAAAAAATGGTGCTGGATCAACTGGATATCCATATGCAAAAGAATGAAGTTAGATCCCTACATTATACTATACAAAAAAAAACATGGATCAAAGACCTAAATATATGATCTAAAACTATTAGGAGTAGATTTTCAAGACCGTGGGTTAGGCAATGGTTTCTTAGATATGACAGCCAGAACACAAGTGACTAAAGAAAATATAGATAATTGGACCTCATCAAAATTAAAAACATTTAGCTGCAAATGACGCTTTCAAGATAGTGAAAAGATTTTCTCTCATATGTGGAATCTAAAATGCAGCACAGGTGAACTTATCTACAGAACAGAAACAGACTCACACGCATGGAAGACAGACTTGTAGTTGCCAAGGGGGAGGGGGAGGGAGTGGGATGGACTGGGAGTTTGGGGTTAGTAGATGCAAACTATTACATTTAGAATGGATAAGCAATGAGGTCCTACTATATAGCACAGGGAACTATATCTAGTCTCTTGTGATAGACCATGAGAAGATAATATGAGAAAAAGAATACACACACACACACACACACACACACACACACACACACACACGAATATATATGACTCGGTCAGTTTGATGTACAGCAGAAAGTGACAGAACATTGTAAATTAACTATAATAAAATTTTTAAAAAGGATAGTAAAAAGACAGAACACAGATTGGGAGAAAATATTTGCAAATCATATACCCGATAAGTGACTTGCATCCAGAATACATAAAGAACACCTACAACTCAATAATAAAAAGACCAATAACCCAGTTAAAAATTTCCAAATTATGTGGATTGGCATTTCTCCAAATAAGACATATAAATGATCAATAAGTATATAAATAAATGCTCAACATCACCAGTCACTGTGAAATTCAAATAAAAAAAAATGACAAAGTCCTACTGTACAACACAGGGAACTATATCCAGTCTCCTGGGATAGAACATGACGGCAGATGGTGTGAGAAAAAGAATGTATATATATGTATGACTGGGTCACTATGCTGTACAACAGAAACTGATACATCACCATAAATCAACTATAATTAAAAAACTGAAAAAAAAAACCTACAATGAGATGTAATTTCACACCCAGTAGGACAGTTACCATCAAAAAGACAGACAATAACAGGATGAGGAGAAACTGCAACACACATATTGCCGGTGGGAACGTAAAATGCAAAATGTAAAAGTAGCAAAGCTGCCATGGAAAAGAATTTACTGGTTCCTCAAAATGTTAAACATGGAGTTACCTTACGACCCAGCAAGTTCACTCCTAGAGAAATTCACCCAAGAGAAAAAAAATGTATATCCATATAAAAATCGGCACATGGGTACTCACAGCAGAATTATTCATAATAGCTAAAAAAGTATAAACAATCCATAAAGCCATCAACTGATGAAAGGATAAACAAAAAATGGTACATCTATAAAATGAAATATTATTTGGCAATAAAAAAGAACAGAATAACGATACATGCTACATCATGGATGAACTCTGAAAACACAGTGTGAGAGAAGCCAGTATCAAGTATCTACATATCATATGAATCTATTCACATGAGATGTTCAGAACAGGCAGATCTACGGAGACAGAAAGTAGATTTGTGGTTGCCTGGGGCTGCAGGGTGGGGTGAGGAGAATTGGTCATTGACTGCTAGTGGGTACCATGTTTCTGGGGTAATAAAAATGTTCTAAATATTAGATGCACAACTCTGAGTATATTAAAAACCATTTAATTGTACACTCTAAATGAGTGAATTGTATGGTATGTGAATTGTGTCTCAAGAAAAAGCAATGTATAAACATATATATATATACACACACACATATATATATACACACATATATGTATAAAAGGGAGAACTTTCCCTTCTGTTTCCTTATTTATTTATATCAATATGGACTCACATTATCATCACTGGTTTTGGCTACACCCGTGGCATGTAGAAGTTCCAAGGCCAGGGATCAAACCTGTGCTGCAGCTGCAGCCTGTGCCACAGCTGCAGTGGAAACGCTAGATCCTTAACCCACTGTGCCACAAGGTAACTTCCCATCATCATTTATTTTGATGCTCTAATCATCCCCTATTTTGCCAGTGGGAACACCTTCAAGCTGGCTACCAAGTCCTTTCTACATACTCTCACAATTCTTTGAGCATTTATTTACTGTTTTTTCTTTCCTTTTGGGCAATAGATGGTCCAGGTTTATCCTGTATTTTTCCTTTCCCAGCCTCAAGTCATCCATTTCTCCAAAGAGCCCTGGTTCCTTTTGGTGAAGAATAGTATTTAGGAGCCAAGATCTAGGTATTACGTGTGCTCATTGCTAGTGAGGTGTCAGTACTCTCTCAGCAGACAGAACTAGGAGATAGATATATGAACATTCTTATGCATATACACCCACAAATGTCTATATACACTTAGGCTCACAATCTATATCATTTTTATATCTAGCTAGACCAAAACCCACATGCTCACCCTGATACCTCCCACTTCAACATTACTGACAGGGCTCATTCCTTTTTCTGATGGTAAGAAACTTGACTCTCATTATCCACAAGAAATGTACATATCAGCTCCATTCTGGAATCTTCAGGAAGTACTTTCAGAATTGCTAGCTCAAGCCTCTGAGACAAAGTCTACTAATTAGCGTTCAGTATTTACTTAAGAGTTTTTTTCTCTTTTTTTTTTAGCCCAAGGGTATATAGCCTCAATACTGTGTTCAGAAGTTAATTGGGTTCTTTTTCCTCCATTTCAGTGTGGTTCTGTTATTCATTTGAATCACGGTTTAGTTTGTTTTTGTTTGCATTCAATTCCTCCCCCAGCTTTGTTAATTTTATTTCTTCCTTCCTGCTTTTCTTTATTCTTTCTTTGTGAAATATTAACAAGGTTCCAAAGTCAAGACTGTCCAAAAAGGTATATACAGGAAAGTGTCATTCTCCCTATTCATTGCATTCCTAATCGTACCCTACAGGTAACCAATCTCATCAGTATCTAGTTTATCTTCCTTGCATTTTTCTTTGGTCAAATGAGGAGATAGATGCATATTTTCTAATTTATCTTTTTCTTTACACGAAAGATAGCACACTGTAGATGCAGTCTGGCACTTTGTGTGTGTGTGTGTGTGTGTGTGTGCGCACGCGTGTGTGTGTGTGTTTGTCTTTTTAGGGCTGCACCGGCGGCATATGGAGGTTCTCAGGCTAGGGGTCGAATTGGAGCTGTTGCCGCCGACAATGCCAGATTCTTAACCCACTGAACTAGGCCAGGGATCGAACCGGCAACCTCATGGTTCCTAGTCAGATTTGTTTCCGCTGTACCACGACTGGACCTACTGTTTTTCACTTAAGAATGTATCCTAGAAATCACTCCCTATCAATCCACAAAGTTCTCTTCCTTCTTCCTCTCCCCCTGCCCTTCCTCTGCCTCTTTTCCTCTTCTTCTAATATAACTTCAAAGTACTCCATCATGTGGGTGTTCCAGTTTATTCCATCACTCTGCTGTGTGTGTATGCAGTTAGGCTGCTTCCAATATTTTCTATTTTTGGAGGTGTGTCTTCAGGGAACATTCTTGGAAGTGAAATTCATGGGTCTAAAGTAAAAGCATATGTAGTAATGTGTAAGAGTGCCTATTTCTTCGCAGTCACTCCGATACAATGTGGTGCTATGCTCCTTAATTTTTGCCAATTCAGCAGATGGCAAATGGCATCTCAAGTAGTTTTAACTTGCGTGTCTCTTAACGTGAGTGAAGCTGAACATATTTATCTACGTCTGAGGACCAGTTTTACATTTTTTTTTCTGTGAATTGCTTGTTCATGTCTTTTGCCCATTCTTCTTTTGCAGTTTTTTTGATTTTTTTTTTTCTCACAGTTTTTTTTTGCACTCACAGCATATGGAGGTTCCCAGGCGAGGGGTTAAAACGGAGCTATAGCTACCGGCCCACACCACAGCTATAGCAACACAGAATCTGAGCCACACCTGCGAACTACACCACAGCTGACAGCAAAGTCTGATCCTTATTAACCCTGTGAGCGAAGCCAGGGATTGAACCTGCAACCTCATGGTTCCTAGTTGGATTCGTTTCCACTGTGCCACAGTGGGAACTCCTTCCCTTGCAATTTTAAAGAGTTGTTTATATATTAGATAAATTAACTAACTATCTGTGGGACATGTTGAAATAATTTTCCAAGGTTGCTAGTTGCCTTTTGACTTTGTATGCATGGAAAAGTCTTTTTTCATGTAGTTTATTAATTTTTTTCTTTTATTGCATCTTAGGTTTGAGTCATAGTTAAAAGCCTTTCCCTGCATCCAGTATAGGAGGAATCGTTCGTGTTTTTATTTTAATACTTGTAGAGTTTTATTTTATACATTTAGTAGCTGATTATCCTTGTATATAACACAATAATTTTACCTTTCTATATTAAAGAAATCTATTTATTTACAGGTTTATGACCTGTATCCTCGAGGATACCTATAACCTGCCTACTCAAGCAGGTCCCACACCTGAGTCCAATGTCACAGTGTCTGGCAGGGGTGCTCCCACAGTCTGTGGCATGGTAGCTGTTTCCTTGGTTCATTACAGATTACATCCCCTCTCTTTCTTGTTATTCTTGCTTTTGGTGGGTCTTTTTTTTTTTTTTTTTGTCTTTTGTGGTTTTTAGGGCCACACCTGCAGCATGTGGAGGTTCCCAGCTAGGGGTCTAATTGGAGCTGTAGCCACCAGCTGACGCCACCGCCACAGCAACGTGGGATCCGAGCCACATCTGCGACCTACACCACAGCTCATGGAAACGCAGGATCCTTAACCCACTGAGCAAGGCCAGGGATCGAACCCGCAACCTTATGGTTCCTAGTCGGATTCGTTAACCACTGAGCCACACTGGGAACTCCTTGGTGGGTCTTAAGTAAAGGGGGTAGAGTAGAAATTGTCTGTGTTCTGTCACCTTTAACTGGATATCTGTTAAATATATTTTAAATGTGACATTTTAGCTCTATAAAAATAATTAACGGTACGATCTGAATTTTTATGAAAACTGGAGGCCAGCTGGCTGGGAGAAAAAGGAAATGATGTCTCCTGGGATTAACAGAGAGAGAGAGAGTTACACACAAAGAAGAGAGTAAAAGTGGGGTAAAGCAGCCAAATTTGTACTAAAAGATAGGCTTCAGGGATCCTGAGGGCTATAAAGTGTGAGAATTCTGGGTTTCCCCTACAATATTCCAACTGGCTGAGTCAGGTTATGCTGTTCTTTTCAAATTTGCAGTAAAATCAGATGATAGAGATATGTAGTCGCTGAATGAGGTTTTGTATTTTCCTAAATTATGCTCTGAATTATATAATATCCTTCCATAGGTAAACTGTGCTAATATTAGTAATATTACTATTAGCTAATAGACTGATCATTTTAATAAACCTTGTTTTATATTTTATTTTATTTTGCCTTTTTAGGGCCACACCCATGGCATATGGAGGTTCCCAGGTTAACGGACAAATTAGAGCTGTAGCCATCGGCCTACACCAAAGCTACAGCCCCAGCAACGCCAGATCCGAGCTGCATCTGTGACCTACACCACAGCTCATGGCAACACCAGGTCCTTAACCCACTGAGTGAGGCCAGGGATCGAACATGGGTCCTCATGGATGCTAGTTAGATTCGTTTCCTCTGAGCCATGATGAGAACTCCTAAATCTTGTTTTCTATTAAATAACAGAAAAAAATCTTGTTTTTTTTTTAAAAAAATAGAAAAATGTTGTCTTCTATTAAATAATTGAATAGAAATAATTTAATTGGGTGGAAAAGCATGCTAACTTTTTGTTTTTGTGTGTGCTACCTTTTTATTCAGAAATTCTGGCCATTTGGACCGTGTCTCTAGCTTAAGTGCCACTATTTATCTGTTTGAAGTGACCAAAATTTCAGGTACAAAATCTAGAGAGAAAGAAATAGCTTCTGCACTTAAACTTTGTCAAACCCAACCTATAGTGTAGCCAGTATTAGTCACTAAATGCTAGTCTCTAAGAATTCACTGAGGGTTGTTTTGTCGGATCAGTGTCCTGGGGGGCATCCAGGTAACCCAGAAGCAGTCGGCACATTTTGAGGGCAGGAAGGAGAAGATACACTGAAAACAAGCAAATCCTTCCTGACAATTTTGCCTGATGCGGGCCTTCTCTTGCTATCCACAGAAATTGTTATTTATAACTCACGTGGCATCCGAGAACCGACCAAGCATCTTCCTGTAAGAGGGGGTTGCCAAGAAGTGCAGGTGACCCTGACTTGTCATTCTGCCCTTTACTCTTCAGCAGAAGAAAGCAGTTACGGAGAGGGTGTGGAGTTAAAGATCAAGGGTGTTATTTTTTTATTTTCAAGTTTAAGCTATTTTAGGGTCATCATCCAACTTTTTCAGAGTCTTCCCCTCTAAAGCAGAGAAGGTCTAAATTAGGTGAGCAACTGCAGTTTCCAGACAGGGCAGAAGAAACAGAAAGATTCATCACTTGGTAACTTGGTCCCCATCTCCTAGTCCAGTGCGTGACCTGCATGATCAGGTATCCCCTGAGTTCTTTCTTCACCACTTCACCACACACTTGGCAAATGCTTGCTGTCTACTCTGTGCTTGGCATTGCACTAAGTGCTAGAATCCTGTGGAAACAGTTTAGTGGATGTTTGCAATGTTTCTGCATTAGTCTGCCACGGCTGCTATAAAATACCACAGACTGGGTGGCTTAAACAACAGAAATTTGTTTTCTCATAGTTCTGGAAGCTAGAATTCCAAGATCAGGGTGCCATTGACATTCTGGCTTGGAGATGCAGAGAGATCTCTGGTGTCTCTTTCTTTTCTTAGAAGGACCCTGATCCTATCAGATCAGGGCTCTACCCTCCCGATCTCTGAAAAGGCCTTACCTCCAAATACAGTCACATCGGGGGTTAGGGCTTCAACATATGAATTTTGGAGGACACAGTTCAATCCTTACCAGTTTCCATCTGGAATTTTAAGCATTTAAAAAAGAGTTTGAATCACACATATTTTTAGTCCAAGTGAGTTTTACTGAGGCTTAGACATCCACCTTCACTTAAAGTCTGTGGGATAACTGGGCAAATTGAGTTAAGAGCCCTTATATTTCCAAATACACAAGGTGTAAATTGGTGAGGTGGGCCCACACAGTAGTCAGACCTCTGGGGCCTCCCATAGACTTGCAGGCTGGGGAGTGGTTTCAACAGCTCGGTCAGAGACCACTGACGCTCCCAGCATGCACATAGCAGGTGCTCCACCAAAGGGGCGGAATGAATGGACAAATAAGTGAGGGAATGATGAATACGGCAGATGCCAAATACCTGGGATTTTACTAAAAAGGACTCAGTGTCTCCCTTTTGCCCATGATTCACACAATTCTGAGTTTGAACCTGAACATCTCATTTTTTAGCCCTGGGTTTCTTGTACTTTGTGTGCTTTAGGAAGGGCAGAGCTCCCTCCAAGTCCTTGTGAAGCTGGCCTTAGATACACTGCAGAGGTGTGAAGAGCACGTGTCCAAGAGTATCTATGAGACATCTCCTGCAGGTCTTTAACCAGCTCCTCCAGGGTGTGTGGCACTGGCGGTTCATGAAGGTTCAGTCAGACGCAGACAAGTGGGAATGGATTTCCTCTTTACGCAGCTGGCTAGATGGGGAGTTTCTTTTCTTTCTTTTTTCCTGTCTGTTTTGCAGTGCTCACAAACTTATTTTGAGCTCAAAGATGACTGGGACTCCAAAGGATTGGACTAATGCTGTTTGATAAGCAAGGAGAAGGCTATTTTAAAAATCTGTTTAAGGATTCTGCCAGCTTAACTTTAAACTAAGTATGAAACTACACAAGAAAAATGTTCGGCCTAGATCTGGTTCACAGTGACTTATGTTAATGACAAAATACTTCATAATTTTTCTAGCTATTTGCAACAAAATTAAGCAAATTAAGTCTACCCTGCATAACTCGAATTGGAATAAAGCTATTAGAGTAGGATTCCTATTCTAGCAAAACTATATAATTAAATGTAGAAGACTTCATAAATATTTGATAAACTCAATTCAACTTCTGTCCACTGAGCGTCTACTCAGTATGTATAAGGAATAATGCTCTGTGCTACATGGTTTATTAGAAAAGAATAAAAGTGTTTATCAAGGATCCTTGGCTTCTTAGGTATTTTATATCACAATAATGTAAAAAATATACCGTTCTCAAAAAATCAGCTTATGCATTGTATCTTTAAGGACTCGGTTTCCACTATAGACATTTGTACCTCAGGGTTCTGTGGAAATGAACAATTTTTTAAAAAGTCCTGACCTTAAGAATAGCTTGTAAAATGAGGGTAGAGCTTAAATAATGCTGGTGAAAACATTAATTTAAACATGGTGCTCTAGCCAAGAGGCAAAACAAAGGAATGAAAATCATTTTTGGGCTTCTCCGCCAGAGGTATACACACACATTCATTTGCTGATCTAATTCTCTCTTCAGCTTGAGATGTTTTCCCAAAGCTCACATAGAGAAATCCAAGAGAGAAGAGCGTTCTCTCACCTATGGAGCACAATCTGGATTCAAGAGCGGATGAATAACACGAGTTCCTCTCAAAAAGGCCCTTATTACTGAAAGGATTCTTTTTTCCCTCCCTCTCCCTTCCTGCACTCACCAAAAGGCTCTATAGAAAGTCTCCATAATTCGCTCCTTTGTATTTCTCATTAGGGCCTGAGAGGAACCCTACTGAGCTTCCCTGACATTATCTCAGTCCACCTGATGCCTGGGTGTTTTGAAATGTCATATTGCTTGAGAGATAATACCAGCCCTGATTGTGTCAGTCACAGAGCTGGGCATGGAATAAGTAAGTGAAAAGAAACTGCAAGAAAGTCAAGGTCGTTCACACACAGTAAAGAAACTGCGCCGTTCCTATGCTCCAGGAAGTGTGGGAGTCAAACTGGTGGTATTGCCAACGCAACCTCAGGGTAACCTCAATGTATGCAACTGGCGACAGGCTTCTGGACCCCAGTAAGAAGTGGGTTTGAGCCCCTCTGCCATGATGAGGGGGAATTCGGGGCAATGAAACCTCGTAACTATGACAACCACAGAAAGCAAAAGATAGTGGGGAGCTGCAACTGCCAAGGGTGACACTGCACAGGCTGGTCTGCACCCAGCAGCACGGGTGCCACACCTGCCCAGGTGGCTCCCATGTGCCCCAATGCCGGTAACCCTGCAACTGTGGGTGCTTGTTTCTGCTCTTTGCTGGCGTCTCCCTCCTGCTGCAAATGTGCCAACCATCGCTCCACACCACGAATGAGAGCAGAACATCACAGCTGTCTCTAGTTTCCCAGCCAGAACACATTGCCGCGTTGCCCACCTCAGCGCCGTGGAGCGGGCAGCACTGGTCAAGGCCAGCCGAGCATCTAAGACCCCAGGACTCTAAGGATGAGGAGGGTAGGCAGTCCAATCCTGCTTCCTCACCTGCTCTGCCTCTCCGCCTCCTGGGGCTCTCACATCTGCTTGGCTGACGGATTCCAGGGGACACATACACAATTGACAGGGGTCTCAGAGAAGATTTTATCCCAAAGTTGTGATCTCAAAAGGCTATAGGGACCAGGCAAGTACAGGAATGTGTGATTCCGACTTAAGGCAATAAGGAGTCACATGGGGTAGTGTCTGAACTGGCCATCTCTTAAGGGAATTCACACTTAATACAACCCCCCACCCTAGAAAAACCAAATGAAAACTTACCCTAAACAAAACACATTTTTAGGCATCAAGTGTCCCTCAGGCCACCAATATTCAATTCCCAATCTGGTCTACACCCTCCTTTTATAGATGGAGAGACTGAGTCCTGGATAGAAAGTTCCCTGTTTCTAGGCAGGACTAGAAGGCAGGTTACCTAAATCTCCATCCATGGTTGGCAAGCCCACAAAGCCAGCCTCAGTACCTGCTTGGGACAGGCAGGGGATATTGTGAGATGTCTAAGTTTCAGCCCTTTAGATGTGTTGACACCAAGGCCCACCTTACCGGGGCTGCCCAGGAAAGACTGAGTCATCCATCCTGGGAAGGGCTCCCGGTTGGATGGACTTGTGGCTTAGTTTCTCCACCCGTAACCCAGAAATGAAGCTTCCCAATTTGTCTACCTTATATCATTAGAGGTTTCTTAAGGGGCTCTTAAGGGAGATAGGGGCCTATGGATGAAGCCATGAGACTGCTGTGCATACGGAAAGAGCTGATTATGGAAAGCCCTGGGAACAGGGCCTGATGCCGAGTAAGCACTCGTTAAGTATTAGTTATCACCATGATGGTGTTGTATCAGTATTATTATGTGATGTGGTCTTAAACACTATGGGTAAAATGAAAACGTTACCCAGAAGCTTAACTAATAGCAAATGACTCAAAACAAGCTTAGTATGTGATCCACACAGCACACCAAGGAAAATTACAAGAACAATTGCCCAGCCCAGCCAGGAAAACAGAATAATGAAAAACAAGCAGTAATGCTATCCAGGGTAAACCTATTCACCAGCCAAGAAGATAGGAATTGAGCAAATTTGTTCTCAAGAAACATGTGGCAGAGAGTTTTCTCTGAAAAAGGAAAACTGAACAATCCGCATTCTAAGACATCTTAGGAAAGAAAATTTCCTTTAATAAATATTTCGTATTCAAAATGGTCATGAGCCATAAAAAGGCATTTTTCCTCAAGTGAACTGAGAAAGTTTCTCGTAAATTAAAAACTTAAAAAAAAAAAAAAAGAGGGGGGGCAAATTCATTGTAGGCTATTAAAATGAACAGGCTTTCTTAGCTATCTGAGGTTTTTTGTCTTAGGTTTCTGCATGCAGGAAACCTGCTGGGGAGTGGGAACTTCTACACCTTTTGGTTCTTTCTTCCACATCTGACACAGCAGCTCAGATACTTCTACTTCACTGAATGTGCTCCACCGCTCTCCTCTAAGCTTCCAAGATCTGCCCTACTGGCATGTTGGCACCCTCCCCAGGGGTCCTTGTCAGGGTGTTGAGTGCAGTGTATGTCTACAGAAGAGTTTCCACATCAACAAACTCTCCCTTGTCTGGTCTTATGCCCCCTCCCCTCGTCCAGGTCCCCCAGGATCCAGTCCCATAGTACTTTCCTCCTGGGGACAGTCACCTTCATCCCTTAGCAGGCCCAACAGCATTGTGTTAGGATTTGACCCCTGATATCGGTCTGGTGCCAGGAGTGGAGGTGAAGGCACATCCTGGAGGGAGGTAGGTACATACTGCCTTGTAAGGCTGAGCCTTCTGCATGGCCTCCCAGCCAGCCTCTAAGTAAAAGGCTGGACACAGCTGCAGGGCCAGGGGTTTTGAGAGATCTGAAGCTTCGGGCTTTCAAGAACATCCACCCAGATGACCCCGTCTCAATTCTCAGGGCCCCACTCCTTCCCAACTCAGGTCTTGAGCTGACACAGGAGACTTGCTGGGCCCAAGAATGCAATCTCCTCTAGAGGCTTGGGGCTGCTCCCACAGTGAAGTCTTGGGCCTGACTTTTCCTGCCTTCTGGATGCATCAGACAAGAATTGTTTATATGCTGTCTTGAAGGTGCTCTGAATTTCATCCTTTGCTTTTTATAGTCTTTCTCCAAGGCATCAGTGGCAGTCATTGAAAAGCATCTCATTTCACTGGGATCATTCATTTCATTACAATATTATCTCATAGCCTCGACCTCTTAAAAGCTGGAGGTATTGACTGGACACCCCAGCCCAGCCCAGCCCAGCCCATTCACACCAAAAATGAGTTTTCACCACTGATAGAGACTCAGGCTGGCCAACTGGTGGGTAACTGAGGGCCAAAGTCCTACTTTAGAGTCTTCTTCCTTCCACCACTCCTGATTGCAGCTGGTACCCAGGAAACAGGCTCTGAGACTCTGAGATGTGCAGGCAGGAAGTTTACTGGGAAGCCCTAGAGCCCAACGCCTGTGGGGGAAGGAAGGATGATGGCTCCAAACTGGGATGTGGCAACAAAGGCCTCAGCTGATTCCATGGGCACTCTGGAGCTGGGATGGCCCTTCAGAGTTGTGCTGCCTCAAGCAGGGCCTAAGCCTCGATACTGCCGATCTGTCATTTGATGTGGCTGCCCTGGGGAGCAGTGCGACTTTGGGTGAGGCAGCTCTCTTCAGCTGAGGACAGTTTCCAGACAGACTCAGCAGAGGGCTAAGGACCGCGACCTCCCCAAGCAGTGGAGTGATGAGTTGGCCCTTGGGGGCCCCCTAGAGGTGCACATATGTGGCACCACCTTCATTTGTCAATGCAGAGGGCTCCTCATCACCTCCCTCCACCCTGGGCCCCTCCTGGCTGCAGCCAGTGGCCTTTCCCAAATGTAAACCTTGAACCCGTGATCACCATTCTGCCTAAACCTTTCATGGCCTCCCAATGCCCTCAGAACAAAGTCCAGTTGTCTTAACATGGCTCATAAGGCTTTGCATGATCTGATTTCTGCTTCTTTTGCAGCCTCATTTTTGGACCCTTCCCTTGAATGTTCTGCTTCTGACCTTAGGAAGCTCTCTTAATTTCATAGCTGCACCAGGCCTCTGAGTGTGTGTGTGTGTGTGTGTGTGCACATATGTGTGTAAAATACACTTTCTGCCTCCTCCCTCCTCATAACCACTTACTTAAGCACCTTTGACCTGCTAATTCTTGCTCTCCTTCACTCTCTCTTTCTCATGTTCTCTGAGAAATCTTCCCTGATGCTCCATGTAGGCTGGGTGTTCCCTTTCTGTGCTTTTCTCCTCTTGCATTTCTCTATGAGCACACTGTTCACACTGTGTTTTAATTGTCTGCTGCTCAGTCTCCCTGGGAGGAGAGGTGACCGTGGCTGTCCTATCCATCGCTGTATTTCTAGCTCCTCGCAGGGTGCCCTGCTCATAGTCTCCTAAATGAATGAGTGAATACACAGGGGACAGTGGAGCACTGAACAGAACGAAAAGACGGGTGTAAACTCGTGAAGGCAAATACACCTTTGGTCAAACAGGCTTAGAGAGAGAGTGGGACCAGTTCTCAGCGCAGATTCTCTCTGAGCACAAAGGACAGTGGTGTTTGTCGCGCAGGAGAGGAAGGCAAGCTCACCCAGCAGAAATGGGATTCAACACTGACCTTTACAGAAGCACTCACTGCTGCTCTGGATGCAGGAACTCAGGGTGGAAAGGCCATGGATCTGGAGGGAATCTCAAAGAAGGCCAACCAAACAGGGAGTTGAAGTGGTTCCTGCAGAAAGAGAAAACGAACAAGTCAGGAACCCAGCTTAGAAGGTTTAGGCCAAAGAGCACAGGATGGAAGTCTCCAAAACACAGGACTTGTGCCCAGACTGATGCTGAAGGCTGAAACGCTGGAATCAGAGGTGTCCCCAAGACCGAGATGACATAGACATAAGGGCATACGAAACACTTCACAGGGCAGGAAGCAGATCTGTGGACACAAGCAAAAGTGGGCATATCTATCACTTCGAGAAGACCTGGACAGTCACATGACTGCCTCACCTCTTCCACAAAGGTGGGGAGATCACCCTTTTCTTGCTGGAACAGCTCTTGGAATAGCCCCACACAGCCTGGGAGGCATCCAGGGTAAGCATCTAATTGCAGTTTGTTAAGAGGTCCTTCTGTTACTAAAAGGACACCATAATTTGATAAAATACCTTGGCCTGTAGTAGAAAAAGAAAGGCAAAGACTCAAAGTGGGGTTTTGAGAGCATTGAACCCCTTCTAAATGTGACATAACCTCTCTGATCAGCCATTTATTGTTTTGAAGAAAAAAATCTTATTCCTCTGTGCCCAGTTTCCTTCTCTGTAAAGCTGGATTGTTATAAGGACTAAATAACTTAATATATGTGAAGTACTTAGAACCACACAGTAAGTGCTTTATAAACATGTGCCATTATTCTTACTATTTTAGAAGCAGTAGCTTGGCATCATGGAAAAGGTATGTTATTTCTTGTCAAGAAATGTGGTTTCAAATGCTGGCTCCACAACTTACTAATTATGCGATCTTGTTCAGCCATTTACCTCTTTGGCTTTTTTATTTGTAAGAGAGAAAATATCTCACTCAAGGTTATCATGAGTATCAAATGGCAAGCATCGAAGAAAATCCTGCATATGTTTTAAAGAGCTGTCTGTGAGTTAGAAGAGTGCTGTGTGTGTGTGTGTGTGTGTTCCTTTCAGCAGTTTTTGTTGTGCATCTGTGTCTTTTAAAAACGCTCTCTTGAGATGGGTAGTGATGCCTGGAGGGTGTTTTCTGAGAGGGGGGAAGGCAGACAGAGTGGCAATGCCACACTGACATGGACAAGCCCATGCACGGTTCCTAGGAGCTGGCCTTTCCACCTCCCTCTGTGGAGTAAGAGTGTAGAAATCCATTAAAAGGGAAGGATATCACCTCTCTCATCTGTCACCATTCCTGGCCTCTCGGGCACTGACCCCCTGGAGGACAACAGCTATGCCCTGTCATGGCCAGCTCAGAATGTGCCTCTGGTCTGCGAGCCGTGGGATCCTTCTTTTCTAAAGCCAGGGTGCCAGACATTAAGACAATAGGAAGCCACATGCTTTGATGTGCTCACTTTTAGGAGGAGTGTTTTTGTTATCTCTTGACAACAGATGTGTATATCTGAATTGCTTCCATAACATTAACCAGGTGTTTGGTTCACAACACTTTACCGTTGCGGTGCTAAAGGACAAGCTCCAAAGCCATGAACTGTCATGAACCTGTGTCCCCTCTCTGACCCTCTCTTACTGTAGATGCCTGGTATAGACAAATCACACCTATAAACCGTGAACTCGGATCTTTTCCAGACACCATTAAGTACAATGTTAACAATGAGAAGCAGATAAGAAAAGGCTTTCAAACCTTGAAGCTGCGTTTCAGAAATAGTTACAGATAGAGATATAAGCTATTACGCCTTTTCCCAAAAGGACATGTGTAGAATGAAAAATTCATCTCACTATGGATGAAAGAAAAAAAAAAAATAGGGTTCTTTTTTGACAGTGTATTGGTATAATAAAGGGCAAACTAAATTCCGAACACGTACAAATCCTTGACATTTATAAGCCACCAGACTGGTCAATGATATCACTTTATTACACCTCTTCATTTTTGTTGCTACCACCACTACCACTAGTAGTACTATTATTACTAGTCTAGGGTTACTACTACGACTACTACTACTACCACCACCACTAATAATAATAATAATTAGTGGGTGCTGATCTTTACCAGGTACCATGCCCTCTACTTAACAGAAACGGTATTTCACCTAATCTTTGCAACAACCCAGTGGGAAGATATTATTCATTCCATCTTGCAGGAGAGGAAATTAAATCTCAGTGGTTAGGTAACTGGCCTCACTTTACAAGACTGGTAGAGTTGCTGCCAGGATTTGAACACAGGCTGTTTAATGAAGCCTGGATTCTTTAACTCTATACAATGCCACAGCTAGCTGCGGGCTCTTTTCTAGCATCATGCTCATGATTTAACACAGTTTGTTTATTTATTTATTTATTTATTTATTTATTGTCTTTTTGGCTTTATGTAGAGCCGCACCCGCGGCATATGGACGTTCCCAGGCTAGGGGTCTAACAGGAGCTGTAGCTGCCGGCCTTCGCCACAGCCACAGCAACGCGGGATCCGAGCCGCGTCTGCAACCTACACCACAGCTCATGCCAACGCCGGATCCTTAACCCACTGAGCAAGGCCAGGGATCGAACCCGCAACCTCATGGTTCTTAGTCGGATTCGTTAACCACTGAGCCACGAAGGGAACTCCGATTTAACACAGTTTAAAAACTCTCCAGAAAGTGGGCATAGAGGGAACCTACTTCATCATCATAAAGGCCATATAGGACAAGCCAACAGCTAACATCATTCTCAATGGTGAAAAGCTAAGAGCTTTCCTGCTAAGATCAGGAAAAAGACAAGGATGTCTGCTCTCACCATGTTTATTCAACAGTTTTAGAAGTCCTAGCCATGGTACTTAGAGAGAGAGAAAAAAAAGAGGATATCTAAATTGGAAAAGGAGAAGTAAAACTGTCATTGTTTTCAGGTGAAAATCCTAAAGATACTACCAGAAAACTATTAGAGCTCATCAATGAATCTGGAAAAGTTGTAGGATACAAAATTAATACACAGAAATCTCTTGTATTCCCCTATACCAACAATGAAAGATCAGAAAGATAAATTAAGGGGACGATCCCATTTGCCATCACATCAAAGAGAATTAAATACTTTGCCTACCTAAAGAGGCAAAAGACCTGTACTCTGAAGACTATAAAGCACTAAAAACACTGATGAAGGAAATCAGAGATGACACAAACAGATGGAAAGATATACCATGCTCCTGAACTGGAAGAATCAACGCTGTCAAAATGACTGTACCACCCAAGGCATTCTAAAGATTCAGCGCAATCCCTATCAAACCACCGATGGCACTTTTTCATAAACTAAGACAAAATTTTTTAAAATTTGGATGGAAACACAAAAGCCCCAGAATAGCCAAAGCAATCTTGAGAAAGAAAAGTGAAACTAGAGGAATCAGGCTCCCCAACTTCAGACTTTACTACAAGGCTACAGTCATCAAAACAGTATGGTACTGGCACAAAAACAGAAATAAAGATCAGTAGAACAGCACAGAAAGCTCAGAAATAAATTCATCCACACAGTCAACTAATCTATGACAAAGGAGGCAAGAGTATACAATGGAGGAGGTCCCTTTGTGGGTCAGTGGTTAACGAACCCAACTGGGATCCATGAGGTTGTGGGTTTGATCCCTGGCCTCACCTAGTGGAATAAGGATCAGGCATTGCCAAGAGCTGTGGTGTAGGTTGCAGACACAGCTTGGATCTGGCATTGCTGTGGCTGTGGCACAGGCCGATTGCTGCAGCTCAGATTCCACCCCTAGCCCGGAACCTCCATATGCCACTGTGTGGCCATTAAAAATAATAATAATAAATACACACACACACACACACACACACACACACACACACACAAAGGAGAAAAGACAGCCTCTTCAATAAACGGTGCTGGGAAAACAGTAGAGCTACATGTAAAAGAATGAAATTAGAATACTCTAACACCATGCACAAAAATTAAGCACAGTTATTCTTCACTTTATGAGTAACACTGGATACATGAAGATGGAAAACCACAGAACCCCTGCAAAGTGGAGGTGAGGCCACTGGCTGGGCTCTCCAGGGAGCAGACTGCCAGCTACTGCACACGGGCTTCAAAGTGAGCCTCATTCACGCTCTTACCTTAAAATGCATAGCGTTATGGACTTCCAGAATAAAGTGTACATATTCCTCATTTACTTGGGTATCAGCTGGTGGATTTTAACCATTCATTAGTTTATCCTTAGGTTAGGTAGAATTCTGACCTAGTAACCATTTTTTTCCCTCAGAATTTTTAAGGCGTTGCTCCACTGCTTTATAGAGAATAGTCACCCAGTTGCTCAGGTTGCTCGGGGGTCTGAGGATCCAGAGCTTCTTGTGTAGACTCTGAGCCAGCCCTCCCATTTCCAACGTCATTTGCACACCCACGCATAGAAGTACCTGGGCCCCCAATTCTGTAGCCTCAGCTTTTGTACTGGAGGACATCTGGGTTTGGGGCCTTCCTGCAATGCCCAGTTTTCATTTCCCTGGTTTCCTCAGTCAGTTCAGCTCTTCCATTTGCCTCCCAGTTCTGAGATTTTATCGTTCTCTTCTCCTTTGTTGTTCTCTTTATCCTTGCAGCTCATGTTCTTGTTAGTCCCTCTGCTGCCATTTCAAGGGAGGTTGCAAGAGGGTATTTAATCCACTAGGTTTTACTGAACTCTCATGATATAGATTAAGCAAATAAAGCACACAGCAGAAAAAAAAAATAAAGATGTCTTTTTTCTGTATATAAAGAAGGAAGAAAGAAAAAAGAACAAAACCCACAACTTATGAATTCATATGTTTGCATGTGCTTGTATGTGGGTTTTTTCTGTTTTTTGCTTTTTAGGCCTGCACTCACTGCACATGGAGGTTCCCAGGCTAGGGGTCAAATTGGAGCTACAGCTGCCAGCCTACACCACAGCCACAGCGACGCCGGATCCGAGATATGTCTGTGACCTACTCCACAGCTCACGGCAATGCCAGATCCTTAACCCGCTGAGCGAGGCCAGGGATCGAACCCACAGCCTCATGGTTCCTAGTCAGATTCGTTTCTGCTGCGCCATGATGAAAACTTCGGATACGTATTTTAATACACAGTAAGGAAGGATGCACTTCCCACCACTGATGTTAGCTATTAGTTACAGCAGGAGAGTTGGGTTGGGGGCGGGGAGGGCAACACTATTATCTTAAGATGTATTTACCCCTGAGGTTTTTGTATTATTACAAAGAGCAAGTATTACTTGTGAAATTTTAAAACCATTGACAATAGATTTGCTTTGCCCAAGCTGACCTTTTTTTTATTCATACAGTAGCCTGTGTGACCCACCCAAGGGATGGGCCTGGGTTTCAGGGAATTAAGAACCCCAACTCCTAGATTGTCTCAGATTTAGGCTGGCCTTACACAAAGCGAACAAGATCCAAATACTTGAGTACCTGAGGTTTGAACCATGGTCTGTTTTTATCCTGATATTTGTTAGAGTATAAATGCAAGGTTCTCAATCCCAACTGCACATTAGATTTGCCCGGAGTGTATAGGAATACGAGCAGCAGAAACAATGAAAACACACCTCGCTGCCCTGCTCCTCGACTAATTAAATCCCCAGGTGATTCCAATGTACAGGCAGGGTTGAGACTCATTTATGCAGATATGATTTTAACCCATTTTAAAAATCAGTTAATCCAGCTCTCGTGTCACTCAGATCTTCAAAACAGGTTGTGTTACTCGATTTTAAAAATTCTTCAACTTTCTGACATCACATAGCACAATACCATGAAAGTTTTTAGTCTGTGCCTTAAAATACAGCACTTGCTAGAACCCTACTGATCGAGTGAACAGTATATCTCAGAGCACTTCCAAGCCGGATGCTCTTTCCTGGGCCTTAGAGATAATGCAACTCTTCATTCTACAGATGAGGGAATGTCGCCCAGAGGTATTCTTTCACAGATTTACTGTACTGGGGTGGGTAGGGAGGGAAGAGAGAGGCAGAAAGAATGTGTATGTGATGAGAGAGAAGGGGGGAAGGAAGGAAAGTGAAAGGTATAAAAGACTTGTATTACTTTCACAGTTTTATGTAACTGCTTTTTTCTATATTATGTCAGGAAGGTTCTCTAAGGATCAGTTTTACCAACCTTGAAAAAAATCAGTCAAGGTCCAAATGAATTGTTGAGAATTGCTCATCTCTACTTCCTTGTGGATTTGTACTAACTCAACTCCTGGCCTTGGCCTTTTGCAGAAAGCAAAGAATAATTTTTTTAAAAAATTTCTGTATCTTTACTCAGAATGCTTCTCTAAGAGGTGGTGTTTTTTTCTTTGTGGCTTTATTGAAAGTACTTTGTTTCAGAGAGAAATCCTCTTGGCTTAACCTGCAATGTCCCAGAACAAACGGTGTGCTGTGTGAACAGACTGCCAGCTTATATCTGAGAGCCATGGAAGGCTTGATGATTGTGTTTTCTGTATTGAGGTCGGAGTGAGTAATAAGACAAGGCCGTTCACAGCAGGAAACAGGTTATTCCTGTCACGAGCCAGGACAACTGGTTCAGGAGGGAGGAAGGAAATGAATGCTCATTGGATGAAAATTTATTCTTTGATTTTCCTCCGTTAAAAATCACATTACATTTCATGCTAGGCCATTACAATGTCATATCATGTGATATGTTATCTCAGACTCACATTAATGGCTTCTCAGGTGTATCTGTTAACCTATGTGTACAGTTATAGCATATGCTTGCATTATGTAGATTTACATACTCCTGTATGCACAAAAGTGTGATCTCATGCACGTGATCTCATGTTTATTCATGTTACACAGATGGACACATGATCATTGGCTTATGCTTTTTTCCCTGTTTTTTATTATGTTTTACTGAGGTGTAATTGGCATGAAATAAGCCTCACAAATTTCAAGTGTGCAATTTGGTTAAGTTTTTACATATGTATACACCCATGAAACCATCGCCACAATTGAGATAATGAATGTATCCGTCATTCTCAAAAGTTTCCTTTTGGCCATCTGTAATCCCTCTCAGCCCCTCTCCAGTACCCCATTCCTTCTGCTAATCTGCTTTAATTCTGTACTTTGTAGGATTTTATGTAAACGGAGTCATGACTACTACTCGTCTTTCTCTGGCCCCCTTTAGTCAGCATGATTATCTTGAGATTCACCCATATTGTTAGACATACTGATGCTCATTCCATCCTACTGCTGAGTATTTACCACAACTTATTTATCTATCACTTATTAGTGAACATCTGGATTGTTTCCACTTTCTGGCTATTATAAATTCAGCTGCTATAAACATTCACGTACAAGTTACTGTTTAAACGCAGCTTTCTCTTTGGTAAATACCTTGCAGTACAATGGCTGGATCATATGTTTGCCATATGTTTAACTCTTTAGGAAACTGTTAAACTTTTCCATAGCGGTTGTACCATTTTACACCCCTACGGTGATGTAGAAGAGTTCACAACCTTGCCGATACTTGGTGGGGTGAGTCTTTTTTCAATCCTAGACGTAACAGTTGGTGTGTGGTGGTACCTCACGGCTTAAATGAGCATTTCCTCAATGACTAATAGATGTTGTACATCTTTTCACATGCATTTTAGCTATCTACATATCTTTGGTGAACCACCTGTTTAAATCTTGTGCCACTCGTTAATTGAGTTGTTTGTTTCTTACGATTCGGTCTTAACAGTTCTTTATGTATTCTGGATACAAGTGCTTCGTCAGAGCTATAATGTGAAAATACTTTCCCAAGTCTATGGCTTTAAAAAAAATCATTTAACAGCATCTTTCAAAGAGCAAAAGTTCTTAATTTGTGTGAAATCTAATATATTACTCTTAAAACATGGATTGTGCTGTATCTAAGCAATCAATGTTTGTTTAACCCAGGGTCACAAAGATTTTTCTATGTTTCTTCTAGAAGCTTTTGTAGCTTTAGGCTTTATATTTAGATCTATAATTCATTTTTAATATTATGTGGGGTATGGATCAAAGTTGTTTTTTTTTTTTGCATAGGAAATTTTTTTCAAATAATATTAAGAAAAAAATATTTAAGGAGTTCCCATTGTGGCTCAGCAGTAACAAACCCAAATAGTATCCATGAGGACGCAGGTTCGATTCCTGGCCCTGATCAGTGGGTTGAGGATCTGGCATTACTGTGAGCTGTGGTGTAGGTCACAGATGTGTCTAAGATCCCGTGTTACTGTGGCTGTGGCTGTGGCTATGGCTGGCAGCCAAAGCTCCAGTTCAGCCCCTAGCCTGGGAACTTCTACATGCCACAGGTGTGACCTTAAAAAGAAAAAAAAAATGAAAGACAAGAAAAAATATTTAAAACCTTTCCTTTTTCCATTAGACTTTGCATCTTTGTCAAAGATGGATTCACAATACGTGGGAGGGTCTATTTCTAGACTCTTTTCTGTTTCATTGCTCTATTTATTTACCTAGCATTACTCCAAACCCACATTATCCTGATTGCTTGAAGCTTTAAAATAGGAGCTGAAATCAGATAGTGTTAAGTTCTCTAACTTTGTTCTTTTTTCCTCAAACGTGTTTTGGCTATTATAGGTCCTCTGGATTTCATTATGAATTTTCAAAATAGACTATTGATTTCTATAAAATAGCTTGCTAGAATTTTAATTATGATTGCATTAAATCTATATGTCATGCTGGGGAGAATCGACATCTTAACAATCACAAACATGGCATATTTCTCCATTTACTTAGGTATTCCTTAATTTTTTTCTTTTTTTTCTTTTGTCTTTTTGCCTTATCTAGGGCCGCACCCACGGCATATGGAGGTTCCCAGGCTAGGGGTCTAACAGGAGCTGTAGCCGCCGGCCTTCGCCACAGCCACAGCAACGCGGGACTCGAGCCGCGTCTGCAACCTACACCACAGCTCACGGCAACGCTGGATCCTTAACCCGCTGAGCAAGGCCAGGGATCGAACCCGCAACCTCATGGTTCCTAGTCGGATTCGTTAACCACTGAGACACAACGAGAACTTCAAGTATTCCTTAATTTTTCTTAACAATGTTTTGTAGCTTTTAGTATATTAGTCTTGCACATCCTTTGACAGATATTTCTAAATATTTCATATTTTGATGCTTTTATAAATTTAAAATTTTAATTTTCTTATTGCTGCTAGTATACCACAGATTTGTGTATATTGATCTTGAATCTGAAATATTCTTAAATTTGCTTATTAGTTTTAATAGCTTTTTGGTAGATTCCATAGGATTTTTCTCCACAGACAATCATGTAATCTATGTTCAATCCGGTGTTCGTTATTCCTTCATATATATCCATGTATCCACCCGGTATAATTTTTCTTATGCCTAAAGATTTCCTTTAGTATTTCTTATACTGTTGATCTGCTGGTGATAAATTCTGTGGTTCCAAATGTCTGAAAAAGTCCATATTTTCTTTAATTTTTGAAAGATATTTTCATTGGGTTATAGCATTCTAAATTGACAGAATTTCTTTCAGTAATTTAATGATGTTCTGCTGCTTTTAAGATTTTTCTCTTTTTCACTGGTTTTAAGAAATGTGATCATGATGTGTCCGTTATAATTTTATTCATGTATATTGTGCCTGGGATTCACTGAGCTTCTTAGATCTGTGAGTTAATGGTTTTCATCAATTTTGGAAACGTTTAGGCTATCATTTCTTCAAACACTTTTTTTTTGGGGGGGGTTCCCTTTCTCTCTCCTCTTCTTCAAGGACTCCAATGACCTCACTGGCTTATTTTAGATTACTCAAAATATAAACTGTTGCCCACAGATGAGACATAGAGGAGGCAATACAATTGGTCTTTTATATATCCTTGCAAAAGGGATGGAGAAAGAAATAATCAAGGTGAGATGGGAAACACGCTGGATTAAAAGTCAGAAATTACTTGCTCAAACTGCACCAAAATTAACTACGTGGCTTTAGGTTAACCCCTTTATCTTTCTGGATCTCAACCCTGAAATCTGGGAGCTGTTCTAAATGACACCCAAGGTACCCTCCAACTTTCCCACTTACACCAGCTTATGGAAGTGTCTGGGCTATGAGTCAAACTGGAGATGCAGCTGCAGGCCTACATCACAGCCACAGCAATACCGGATCCAAGCAACACCTGTGCCCTACGCTGCAGTTTGCAGCAACACTGGATCTTAAAGAGCGAGGCTAAGGACGGAACCTGCATCTTCACAGGACTACATCACATTATTAACCCACCGATCCACAATGGGAACTCCAACTTACGCCTTTTTGGATTCTGGGTAAATTTTGGTGAATGGAAAGGCAAAGAAAGGACCGCAATCTCATATCCTCACATGTGCATAGCAACCGCTCATCTTCTCCTCTCCTAGTATAACTAATTTCAACAATTCGAGCTCAAAAAGAAAACTAGGTTATTTGGACAAATCCACTCACTGAAAACAACTAAAAGTTGTTTCTAAAACTTCATTTAGTCATTTCCATTGTGACAGTGGATTAGGAGTCCAACTAGTATCCACGAGGACAAAGGTTTGATCCCTGGCCTCACTCAGTGGGTTAAAGGATCTGGCATTACTGTGAGCTGTGGTGTAGGTAGCAGACATGGCTCAGACCTGGTATTGCTGTGGCTGTGGTTTAGACCAGCAGCTGCAGCTCTGATTCAACCTCTAACATGGGAATTTCCATTATACCACGGGTGTGACCCTAAATTTAAAAAAACAGAACAAAACAAAGCTTCATTTGAGGGAGTTCCCTGGTGGCATAGTGGTTTAAGGATCCTGCACTGTCACTGCTGTGGTTCGAAGGTCACTGCCGTGGTACAGGTTCAACCCCTAGCCTCGGTCGCCCAGGAACTTTCACATGCTGTGGGTACAGCCAAAAATTCGTTTAAGGTTGGGGGAGGGATAAATTAGGAGTTTGAGATTAACAGCTACATACTACTGTTCACAAAATAAACAATGAGGTCTACTGTGCAGCACAGAGACCTATATTCAATACCTTGTAATAACCTAAAAGGGGAAAGGATCTGAAGAATATATATATATTTGAGCTCAAGTGTTAGAGAACTACATATATGTATATATATATATATAAAACTGAATCACTTTGCTGTACAATGGAATCTAACAAAACACTGTAAACAGACTATACTTCAACTTTAAAAAATTTCTTTAAAACGTCAAAGAGCCTGATAAGATAATATGAAATTACTAGAGAAATCAGAAACTTAGAGAAATATGCAAAATACTGAGGCCATACTTGCCTATCCAAGGAATTGATTTATTACTGCCCTAAATCCCTAAAGATACAAATGTTCCAATTACTGGGAATTTGATGACATAATTTACCTTCATCCAGTTGATGGGATAATGACCCAAATAACAGGATCCATTTCCACAATGAATCCCTTATTTAGCGTTAGTTGTGTTCAAAGATTTGGATTTCAGTCTGGGATAAAAACTGACTGTTATGTAAGAGGGCTCAAACTGAGCTCTTAGATCATTAAACTACTTGACATGACATCCAAGGTCTTATTTCACAGCCAGAACTTCTTAAACCATATTCCCTAGTCCTTCTATAGGTACTAGAAAAGATGAAATTTCGCTGGGCAGGCCCTCCCCCTCATTCTGCCGCTTACTTTCCTGGTTGTTTTTCATTTCTTCCAACAGTAAGGCATGTTGTGAAATTGAGTTTCAATATCATTCTTTTCCAGTCTGTCAGCTCAGATACTGATCACAGAACAAGTCAACGTGCTAGCTCTAAGCAAAGCCATTTCTGTTTCAGATTTATCAAAATAGGCTTCTAAAGTCATGTACTTAAAATGATGATTGGTGATTCAACAAAACTTTAGGGGGGGGTTACATTTAATTTGGGCTAAGAGGACAGACAAGCCCTTTGTATCTTCTAGCTATCAATACTGGCTCCCAGGGGTAGGAGGGTCATAGAAATAGGTTGTGTTCAACCAAAGTCAACCCAAAGATTCCCCAAGCATTGTGCTTACAGTAAACAGCATAGCTCTAGAATAATGGCAACCAGGGTACAAGCACTTACTGGAGGTGAGTAAATACTCTCATTTTTTTGCTCTGTATTTCCAAAATTCCATTTGCAATGTCTGTATGTCTATGTAGCTTGGATGGTGGCTGAGGTTCCATAAGGAGTGTTAACTGCAATGATGTAGAGAGAATAGCTGAGGTTTACTCCAGTAGAAAAGTCTTTTCAGGCCCATTCTGTTTTTGGATCCTTCTCTCCAACGGATGTCCTTTCAACGTTTTCATTGTCTAGGGTGAGGCCATTCCTCTATTCTCTAATTCCCTAAGAGGCAGTCAAAATTAGGAGGGAAGCTGTTTTCCTGGACGTACAAATTTCCACTGCACGTACAAATTTCCACTGCACGTAATTAAAACTGCACAGTATGGTAGTCTTACCTGTAGTTTTCAGAAGCAAATTGGGCCATTAAGTAATCTTCTGTCTCAAGAAGTTAGGAGTCTCTTACTTTAAACATACACATATTCATGGAAATGGTATTGTGTGAAGCCAACAGCTCTTCTACACAACAACACATCTTGTACAATAAATATTCATTGAGTACTTATGATATGCCAGGTACTATTCCAGTGCTAGTGACATAGAAGTAAACAAAAACAGTCTTTATCCTTTATCATTATCAATTGATATAATATTTCCTGGCCAGTTTACTCTGTAAGCAAAAACTTTAAGGAATTCCCATTCTTGGCTCAGTGGTTAACGAATCCAACTAAGAACCACGAGGTTGCGGGTTCAATCCCTGGCCTTGCTCAGTGGGTTAAGAATCCAGCGTTGCCGTGAGCTGTGGTGTAGGTTGCAGACGCAGCTCAGATCCCGCGTTGCTGTGGCTGTGGCGAAGGCTGGCAGCTACAGCTCCTGTTAGACCCCTAGCCTGGGAACCTCCATATGCCGTGGGTGCGGCCCTAGATAAGGCAAAAAGACAAAAAAAAAAACAAAAAACTTTAAGAGTTGAAACATCATGAATTGTGTTCAAGTAATAATTTGAGGATTAATGTTGATTTCAATTGCAAAGGAAATTTCGATCTCCCCACCTCACCAGCCACCCCGAAACAGCCCTCAGCACACATTCTTTATACTTCCTGGCCTGGGCTGTTTTCAAACCAGAACTCATGATACTGCTTATTTGTTTAAAAACAAAGATTAAACATTAAAATATCAGCTGCAGTTTCAAGTAACATACTAAACGCATATTTATTTTGTTATGTGCTTTGTTTGGAAATTGAGAGAATTCTTCTTAGTGCCAAAATGGCAAAGAAAAATATGAAATACAGTCAAAGAATGAAGTCTAAGCTTTGACCTAAAATACCATACATTGAATCTGATTCTTTTGCTTTCATATGCCATGAGAAGGGTATTTTTTTTTATTTCTGGCATTAAATTGACCTTATCTGTCAAACCCAAAGACTCAAGGCTGCAATACAGCATTGTACCTTTGTTCTCAGAATCCTTTTACTACCTGATACAGTTTTCAGGACTTAAAAACCAATCACAACACAGTACCTCTTTCCACAAAAGATCTTTCCTCCATCCTAAGGCCTTTTAAATATTTCTTAATAAGTCCCAACTGGGATTCTTTTGAGTTGGAGAGTGAAATAAAGATTGCTTAACTGGTTCTTGTGGACAAGGAAAAAAAAATCAGTTGCAGAATTTATTTATCTAGGTTGCTTAAATTTCAGGGAAATGTCCTTTATACCCTTCCACCTAGAAGGGCGGTTCATTAGCTGGACTGAATCACAGAGCAAAAGAAGAAAGAGTCTGGATGGAATAATCTGCCATCTCTGCAACAAAAGCAGTGATGTACATGAAGGCTTCAGTTCACTTCATGTGGTCCAGGCTGAGTGGAGATGGCAACGGGACACCTGGAACATGCGTGAACATATTTTCCTGATGGAAGCTGCTAATAGTGCAATTCCTCTCTGATTAGGATTCTAAAATATGCGGTCTCTGTGCACCTTTTATTCAGCTAAGGAGAGGCTGTCCCAGGGATGAACATCAGGATTCTAGGGGGAATAACTGACTCAGTGGAGATGAAAGAGCCAATGAGAATTTTAGCTTAAAGCTCGAGGATACACTGAACCTAATGTGTTGAGAATAAACGTCACTGGAGGACTTTTTTGTCTCTGAACCTTCTAACTTCAATTGCTCTTAGGACTCAGAACCTCTGACAGTGCTGGGAGAGAGTTTCATTCTTTTGTAATTTCACATGGACCCCCCAGGAGGAAAAAAAATCGCTAACCCTCCCCCCCACCATTTCTGTGACGCTTCCATCTATCTATCTGGGCATCCAGATGGTAGAATTTTAGAAAGTCTGGAGTGTGTAGACATTTCAGACACAAGTTTCCACTTCCCTTTGCTCAATGAAGGACTGAACGTTGTTACTACTTACACCTTGTTCATTCCTGAGAATAGCTATTCTGGTCACCTGGCCAAAACAATGACCCTGTCTTTCCTTATGGATGTTAGGGCAGTGATGTCTACTGGAAATGAGATAAATTTATCTTAAGGTATCCTTGGAAACAGAAAACAGATTTGGAACAGAGGACCAAAAGTCAGCAATTACTAATTACCTATCTTGTTTTCTTCCCAACTGCTTCAGCTTCCCCTCCTCTTGCCTGATCCTTCAGATGTCCAACACCTCCTATCTGTTATGCCTTCCATTACCCCTTTCAAGGGCTAATTCCCAGATTACTCATTTTTAAGAAAGCTGCTGTTGAAGAAGCCAAGCATTATAAAGGGTTAGTGAGTAATTCAGGAAGTGGTGCAGAGAAGAGAGTTCATGACTAGGAACTAGAGAACCTGAGTTCCAGCTTGGCTCTGCTGTTAAGTGGCCACACGAGTTTTTTCACCTCTCTTAAACTATGTCCTAGTCAAAATTCTAGAAAATCTTTTTCAACTCTCACTTTCAGAGACTGAGCTACAAATATTTATTAGATATATGTCAATATCACTACTTGTAATTTGTGTAAAATTGAGGAGCTTTCTAAGTGTTTCCTAATATAGAGGAATTGAGACTACGTTCCTAGAGTACTTCCTCCAAGAAAACCAAACTGATGAGGTCTCTTCCTCCAGCTCTTCCCATTCCCAGTTTCCCATCCTTTACTTTTAATAACGGAGCTAAGATATTATCCTCTGTTTATCCCATGTCTTGTTCTACTGCTTGAGATCAAAGAATGCCATGAAAAGCCCCCCTTTTCTGTTTGATGAAATCAGTTGGGTAAAATTAACAGTCAATCCCCTAAACCATGTCTTTCCAGCCACATTTCATCATACACTAGTACAGGAACACTTCCTGAAACTCAATGTCTCATATCACATACTCCCAAAATTAAACCAGAAATATGTTATTTGAGAAGAACCCAGATGCACTGAAGAAAGAACATTTTCTTTCCTTAGTGGTTTTATATCTACTGGGATCCCTTAGTAATACAAACTCAGAATCACTGCAACGTTAATAAGACTACACATCTTTTAACTGGGTCCAGGCACATAATTTTGACTGAATTCTCTGAAGAAAGCTCACAAACACACGCTTTATCTTAAAAACCCACACTAAGTGAGCCAGCATTCTCTTGCTGAGATACCACTAAGTCTTCCTGAAGTGCTCACCCCTTGCCTTTCCTCCAAAGAGATTAGCCTGCTCTTTCTCAAGTCCTTTCTTGCCTTAATTCCAACTTGATGTCATAGAAAATTAAGAAAAAAAACCATAAGTTTGTATTTAAAAAAAAATGCATACAATCCACCTCTGAATTCAAGGGGGAAAGAGGGAAGAAAAGGACAATTAGGATCTATAGTGCCCCTGCTATATGCCAAACATGTTCACTTACATTATCTCGCTCAAGTTTGACAATACTTTGTAGTAATTTAGCTCTGATGTTAGAGATGAGAAAACTGAGGTTCACAAAGGCTAAGTTATCCTCTCAAGGTCAAATGGCAAGTTGCAAAACTAGAATTGAAACAAGAGCTGTCTGACTCTAAAGCTCAAGCACTGTCTACGCTATCATGCAATTCATTCTAGTGAAGAAATCCACTCTTGAGAGGGTCTTAGCGTTTTAAGCATAAAGAGGATTAGTTTGGATTCTCTGGAGCCTCCAAATTCTGTTGTATCTGCACTGAATCCAATGTTTAAAAGGATAGAAAGAAAGAAAAAGAAAACAAACAAACGCACCACCAACCATACACTCGTTTCCCCTCACCATGGAAATTCAGGACCGAGGACAGTTCCTGAGTCATGTTTGCAGGAAGTCGTCCTTGGATTCTGTTACTGAGCTCACGCCCCCATTCTTGACTTCCCAAGAGGCACTGAGAAAGAGAGAAGGAAATGTAAAAAAGTATAAGATGGGATCCTCTGACACCATGGTAGAAACTAGCACATTTCCCAGCAGACCAAGATAAAAATGCATGTGAGAAGAACAAGGGAACCAAACAGATGGGGCAATAAAATGGAGGCGGAATGAGCTCATCAGGATTCCCAGCACACAGCTCAAGTCCACAGTGGGCTCTCGGCTAACCTGGGAGCCAGGAGACATAGTGAATGAGTGGGTGGTTACTATGCTGCAGCATCAGTTACGCTAAGAGATTAGGTGGAGCTGATTCACTGCTGCAGATCTGCACGACTTTTCAAGTGAAAAGTGGGCCCTGGTCCCTGCCACTCAAGTAACCATCCTCATGGGTAGCATGAGTCAGATATGCAGGATCCTCCAGGTAGACAAGGCTGTTGTGCCGTGAGTAAATCAAGGGTGAACCTCCATGTTGTCAAGGGCAGATGTCAACCCCAACGATGGCATCTCCCTGTGTGAAGGTTTACCTGGTGGGTCACAAACATCCTGCCTTCCCATACTCACCCTTGGCGACAGGTGGTTCACAACACAAAAAAGAAAGAACAAAGCTCTGGAACATCCATCACCACAAACAGTGATTCTTTCTCAAACTACCAGCTCTTAAGTGCAGTCAAAAGAGCCTTTGGAGAGTCTAGTCTAATCCTTTTATCTTATACACAAGCAAACTGATGTTCGGAGAGGAGAAAAGACTTGTTTCAAACCACTTAACTAGTGTCAGAGTTGGTATGAGGATTTGTTCGTAAGCCAGCACTTTCTACTGCATCAGAAAGACAAAATAAAGCCTTAAAATAGCATATACCCTGTTAAGGAAGCCCTCTAATTACACTGCCTCCAAAGAAAAAAATATCTTAAATGCCTGGGTCATTCCATCTGGGCTTTGGCAGTTTCATCAATTCCTCCTTCTCATATTGGAAATTTTTTGAGAAATTTAAGAGTAAATATTTGGGGATATATGCTTTGCTACTGTTACGTCTTCTTGTACTCTTTTTTTTTTTAATTCAGGAGGAAATCAGAATTCTGGAAATACACCTGATTTTATTTAATTATTAAAGGAACCAGGCTCTGTTTCCAATAGTTGCAAATATGAGTGTAACAGTCTACGCCAAGAAAGAATGCATGGAAAAATCTAGGCATACCACCTTGATTGTTGCATCCAATTAAGATCCACCCAGGTCTATAAGTTTTAAAACACCAGGCCCAAGAGGGAAAACTGAAAAGCCAAATCCTTATCTGGATGATTTGGAACAGGTCTGAATTTGGTGCATCATGGAATAATCTAAAATGTAACGTTTTATAAAGTGCTTTGCAGCCCGGTTATTGCAATTTGTTGATCTGCATCACTCGGAGAAGTCAGTTTTACCATTTTAAGTATGACCTTGAATAGACTCATTCCTCCTCATCCTTGTTCAGCTCCTTGAGAGTTCCTACGAGCCCTTACATATACAAACTGCCCATCACCCACCCACCCCAACTCCATATCTTTTCTATCAACACTTTTTTTTTACTACTTTTTTTTCTACTAATACTTTTTCTACCATACTTTTCTACTTTTCTACTAATGAATATTCTTACCTGAGCCATCATCACTTCGATTTTCCTCTGCCTTGGGTGTTGTGTAGACCAGATTTCCTGTCAGTAATGTTTATCCACGAAGAGATTTTTCATGTATAGAACTTTTCTTGTAATTTAGCAACGTTATCCTTGAAAACGCCACAACTATTTACATAACAGAAGCCATTGTTTGAAGTGCAAAGCAGGTCAAAATTTGGTTTCTGGAGATTAATCACTGCTGTCTATTTTATATTATCATAATAATTTCATTTATTTTGATACACTTTGTTTTCAGAATCAACCTCAGCTTCTGTGCAGAAGTGACAAATCCATTTGTTTCTGGTACAATGGATAATATGATTAATGACCTTGCCACAGGATTTCTTAAAAATAGAGAGAAAAAAATAAAGATTTCCATTTATAACCTGCAGTAAGCCGGCTCCGTCTGCTGCTCTCTGAACTTGCCGGGTAAACCACGGGCCAGATTCTGAAACAAATTCGCTGCCTTCTTTGGGGGGGTTTCTGTCCGTATCTGCTCCCTCCACGAATCTGAGGACAGCGGTCTCTAATCCGGAAACCGGGTCCCGGGGCGCACCATCCACGAGGGTGGGGCGCTGTTTCACCACGTGGCACCATCGCGGTGGCTGTGGTCTGATCAAGTCCTGGCCAGCCCAGGCCTTGCTGAATAAGGTCACCATCCGCGCGGGGGACCTCTGCGAGTGGCCTCATGACCCCGGCCCACTCCACGCCCCTAGCTGGAGGCCCCTGGGCGCGAGGCGCGTGGGCGTCCCCTCCTCGCCGTCGGCACCGGCGCCCGTTTCCGGTCCCTGCAGACCCGAGAATTCTTTCCGAGGCGGGGACAGGGACGCGGCCGCGGAGGCCGTCCCGGAGGCGGCCGTCGTGCGGCTCCTTCCCGCCTTCCGGATGAAGCAGCCGCGGCCGGGACGAGGCGGCTCGCACCGGCCGCGGGTGGGTGGCGACGCCAGCCCTTGATTCGAGTCCCGCCTGGGGCGCCTCCTCACTTTTCCTCACTTGTGAAATGGGGGGCGGCCCCCGCCCCGGGGCTGCGGCGACCAAGAACCAAGGCCTGGCGCCGCGCCTGCAGCCCAACAGGGCAGGCAGGGCACCAGGGGGCTCGTGGCTTCTCCACAGCCTGCGACGCCCGCGTCCTCGGGGCGCCTGGACAGGGCCTCCTGAAGGCACCCAGGGCCTTCTTTTTTTTGTTTTTTGTTGTTGTTTTTTTTTTTACCTCAGCCCTCGCTTCGCCGGGGCCCAGTGCTCTCACCCGCGGCTCCGGCCCACGCGCCCGCCTGCCAGTCAGTCAGCAGCGATGCCAGAAGGCGCCCCCGCCCCGCCTCCTGCGTGACGCGCGCCCGGCCGGGCCAATCAGATCTCGCGACACCGCGCCCCACGCGCCAGCCCCCGCCCCCACAAGCTTAAGAAAGGGCGCGCGGGCCGGGCTGGGCCAGAGTGCAGAGGAGGGCGGAACGTGAAGGCTGTGGGGCAGCGGTCCGCGCCGTGGGCTCCTGCGCTCACGCTGCCCTCGAGCGGCGCCCCGGCCCTTAGCCCTCCGCGCAGGCGCCCCAGCCGCGCGCCCCGACGGCGCCGGCTCGCCAGCCGGCAGATGCTGGAGTGAGCGCGGCAGTGGCGGGATGCTGGCGCTGCTGACTGCCGGCGTGGCGCTCGCTGTGGCCGCCGGGGCCCAGGACGGCCCGGCGCCGGGCAACCGTTTCGTGTGCACGGCGTTGCCCCCAGAGGCGGCGCGAGCCGGCTGCCCGCTGCCAGCGATGCCCATGCAGGGCGGCGCGCTGAGCCCGGAGGAGGAGCTGCGGGCGGCGGTGCTACAGCTGCGTGAGACCGTCGTGCAGCAGAAGGAGACGCTGGGCGCCCAGCGCGAGGCCATCAGCGAGCTCACTGCTAAGCTGGCGCGCTGCGAGGGTCTGGCGGCAGGCAAGGTGCCAGGCCGGGCGGCCTCAGGCAAGGACACCATGGGCGACCTGCCGCGGGACCCCGGCCACGTCGTGGAGCAGCTCAGCCGCTCTCTGCAGACCCTCAAGGACCGTCTGGAAAGCCTCGAGGTAGCCGGACGCGGGGGCCCCGGGGGGGACGCCAGCCCGCCAGGCTGTTCGGGACACTGCCGCCTGGAAGCTCTTAGGTGCAGGGCGAGCTGGACTTGGGCTCGGGGGCGTTCTCGATTCTGCACGGGAACTTACTCGCGTGGCTGTCATCCCTCGTTCCCATCCCCTTGCTGGGAAAGAAAGGGTTAAATACCCCGGCGCGCCGGGACTGCTCGCGGTGGGGCCACTCATCTCCCAAGGTCCGGGCTGGCAGCGGGGATGGCCTCCAATCTCGTTGCACATCTCGAGTCTCCCGTAGCCGGACGCACTCCTGGAGCTTGTATCGGGTGACCCAGGGCGTCCGGTGTTTCCTTTTATAAATCAGGTTGGGCTGGACCAAAGCGGGCGGAGGCCAGAGGGTCCCCGCGGGAGGCCAGAGCTGGCGGGTCCCGGGCCCCCGCGCCCCCGCAGACGCGCCCTGGACGAAACGTGGTTAACTTCAAAGACACTGTCCGCGAATTGCGCGGATCTAAGGTGCCCTTCCCGATTGCTTTGGGGGAAGGGACCTTATTCCCTTCTCTCTTGGGAGGCGTATGCAGTTTGGAACTTTGAAAGAGAAATCTTCATTTGATCTCCATCCCTACTTTTTGACCTGTTTTTGTTAGACAGGCTTGCCGAAATACTTCTTAGCAAAACTAGGTTTCAATTACAGGTGGTAATTATTGTAAAATTATTTGAGAGTTTCCTGTGGCATGATGGCTAAATACGGTATTTCCAGGATCTGTATATCCCTCGATTCATTATGATTAATAACAGCTAACATTTCTGGAACACTAAATATGCACCAGGCATGTTGTCTAATTTTAACTCGCGCAACAATCTTGCGAGGCAGATCCTATAATCCGTATTTTGCAATTTGGAGCACTTAGAGAAAAGGGTAAATAGCTTGCCAAGGATTGATGGCTAGGCAGTGGCAGGCTGCCTCCAGAGCCAGCAAAATGGTAGAGGAGAAAAAAAAAAAATGGAAGTGAGGATTTAGAAACACTATGAAAAGCGAAGATTCCTAAAATGCAGAATGGTTGTTTTAGAATCCTCATTTTCCAGGGACTGTAGTAATGCACCTTTGTGCCATACAGGAACTGGGGGACTGTTTTCATTTCTCTTTGATAGCACATCAGCTTTGAGAACCATTTAATTCTTTTTTTTAAATTCTATATATATTTTGGTCTTTACTTACGAATGACAAATATTGGTTAAAATTTGACTTTTTAGTAAGAGGAGGAAAACAGCTTCCTGAGACGGGAAATGAGAGTCCCAAGTTTCAAATAATACAGCAAAGTGATTCTTGTGACTTTGAAATCTTTTCCATACCAAAAAAAAAGGCAGTGAAACGCTCCCCTTCCTGCCACTGGCAGGATTTAATACTCCCATTTTGGAAGCTTCTCCCGGTGCGGTGGGACCATTAGAGCTGCACTTCACAATCTCTTTTTAACTGGCCTTGATACTTCTCCCTCTTGTGTCCCCCCCTCCGCCACCAAAAGCACCAGCTCCGAGTGAACGTGTCCATGGCGGCGCTGCCCGGCGACTTTCGGGAGGTGCTCCAGCGGCGACTGGGGGAGCTGGAGAGGCAGCTGCTGCGCAAGGTGGCCGAGCTGGAGGACGAGAAGTCCCTGCTCCACAATGAGACCTCAGCTCACCGGCAGAAGACCGAGAGCGCCCTGAACGCCCTGCTGCAGAGAGTGACCGAGCTGGAGCGAGGTGAGGGCTTCGCTGCTGGTGTCTCTGTCGCCCCCTGGCTGACGTCCGTTCGGCCCCTCCCAGGGTCTTGGCTGCCCTGTAAGGGGAGCGGGGCTTCCCAGCAAGGGGGCGCTGGCAGACAGCCGCCAGCGGCATGGGCATGGCCGTCTTTCCCATTGACAGATGAGGCCACTTGTGCGGTATGGGCATGGCCGTCTTTCCCATTGACAGATGAGGCCACTTGTGCCCCCGAGGGAGCGGTCACTCCCAGCTCCCTGCCTGCTGACTCCGGCGGCGGCTCTGCCCCCCAGTTTGCTTGGCTCCGAGCTGCTCTTCTGTGACCCCAGCCCTACAGTCTTAGATGCAAAAAACCACCTAACTCCTCGCCAGCCAAGTGCAGTCCCCCTCTCCCTTCTGCCTCTCCCTTCTCACAGGAAGTGTTGCCTTTTCAACCGGGGTCATCTCATGGATCACAGAGTTCCCCAGCTTTGTCCCCACCCTACTCCTCGTCAGAGCCTCGGAGACAGAGGGGGCTGCTGGCTGCTGAGAGCTGCCTGGTCTGGAGCCCTGGTGCTCAGACCCGGATGTCAGCATTGATTGTGGCACTACATGGAGACAGTCCCTTGCTGTCTGAGCAAGCAGTAAGGGTGACGCACAATAGCCATCTCCAGAAATAGCCACGCCCCAGCCCCACGGCCTTGTCCGTGGCAGAGCCAGTGCGCTCCGGGTCAGCTCAAAGACCCCAATCTCTGAAACCTCCTGCCCCGAGGGCCTCCCAGTCCCTCTCAGCTAGACACTGCAGCAGCTTCTGAGTATCTCTTTTCTGCTCACATTTGAGTGGGTAAGTTGCTCTCACAGGAGACAGAAAGGGGAGGGATCCAGCACCCAAGTCATTCAGAGGCACTGGGTGTGAAGTTTAAGTCCTACTAGTAGCGAGTATAGGATTATAATCTTTTCAGATGCGCTAACCTGACGAAGGCAATTTCTCGTTACTCAGTTTTACGAATTGGTAAGTGAACGTCCAGTAGCAGAAAGTCCATTTTCTCTTCCAGCAACGTCGGCTCAGCAGGGCCAGATGGAGTCACCCAAGGGTTTAGTGTTTCTGTTCTTTTTTATTCATTCACTTTTATGGCAGCATCACGGGTCTTCTTCATCCCTTTCCTGTTCTCTTCCTCCGGGAAATCTGTCCTTCCTTCCCCATATCACTACACTTGGATTCTTCAATATCAAAAAGAAAAAAAAAAGTCTTCTCTGCCTCACCTCCATTGCTGGGTCCCCTCAGGAAGCTCCTCAGGTGTCAAGCGCCTTCCCCGAAGGCAGAGCAGCTGTAGCTTAAGCCTTTGTCACAGGACAGGGGAGGGTGGCCTTCACCCCCATGGGACCTGCGGGCTGAGGGAGCGGGGACTCTGCACTTACTCAGTAGCTTGAGGTGGGGGTGGCTGTAGAATAAGGGGAGGGCTTTACCGGAGACCTCTGTACCTCGCTTGGCACAGCGGCTGTGTTGCTACAAGGAGGTGGGTTCACAGAAGCAGGTTACTGGAAATCTACCAAGTTAGAGCATGGAGGCAGCACTCGTGTTATACGCATTTCACAGACCAGAACAGTCTGAGGTTCTCCACCAGACATGTCATTTGGGGAGAGGGGACCGAGGTGGGGCCTGGGCCACTGGCCGATGAGCCTCAGTCACACAGCCCCGCCCCTCCGCATTTTGTTCAGTGACTCCGGGCCTGTTGTGAGTTTCACTGGGCTTCCTCTAAGGTCCTTCGTCATGGCTTTGGCCTCCCGCGACCTGCCACTCTGTGACTCTCCCTCACACCTGTTCAGAAAGCAACAGTCAGGCCTCACCTGGCCAGTCTGATCCCTGCACCCACGCTCTTCTCCGAGCTCACCTGGCACAGAGGGCAGGTCCGTGTCTGACCTAGAGCTGGACTCCACAAGGTCAAGGCCCCTGGCTGCCCATTCTTGCAGGGCCCACAGGCCCTGGCACTGAGCAGCAGCTCAGTTTTTGCCGCCTGCTGTTGTTTGAACCCCACCATGAGAACTCTAGAATCCTGTGTGCAACCCCCCCCCCCAGCACTGGGATGGGTCTTTGAGGAAAGTGATCATTCACAGACTGACTTGTCTTCTGGACAGTTCTGAGCTTATGCCTGTTCTGTATGTGACAGGCATGAAGGGGTGTGTAAACTTCCAGCCCCCAAAGTACTGTGAATGGAAAATACACTGTATTTCTTAGAAGCATCCTGCTGAGCCCAGAGAAGACGGACCTCAATCACACGCAAGTCCCTGGGGGACTCTGGCCTCTGGGGATGTCAGCACCTGCCCCTTAAGTGCCTGTTCTGCTCCAGACACTGGACTGTAAGTTCTACATCTGTATCTTCTGTGGCACCTCCAACAACCCAGAGAGATGGTACTTAGAGTCAGTGATGCCTGCATTCACGTGGCCAGCAGATTGCAGAGATGGAGTTGAGGTTAGCAGTGACACCCCCCCCCCCCAGGAACCAGAGTCATGGAGGCTGCAGCCCGGAGCAGCATGTGGGCTCCAGCTGTGCTGGGCAGGAGGCTCCTCCAGTCCGCTGGTGAGTCTCCAACCCTGCTTGTGGATGCACCTGCCACCCAGGTCCCAGGGGTGCTCTTTTTCTTTATTGCGAGGCCTACTCGTCTGGAGTTGGGGGACTCCAGACTCCAGGCCTGCCAGCCAGGCAGAGCCAAGCTCAGAAAGTTGAAAGAAACTTTGAAACCCTTGTCTCTTTGGCCCCAGGCTGCCCTCCTCCTCAGCTTGTCTGCTACCTGCAGTCCCTGATTTATTGGTCAAGCCTTTTAATTCCTGAATTGGTTTTAACAAAGTTTCCTCTGCATATCCAAGCTGTTTTATATAAATAAAGGATACTGGCATTCAGGGTATGCCCACCCCCCTTAGCCACCCCCTTCCCCCGCCCTGCGGCTCTCCCAGATCTAATGAAACTTAGCTGTTGTCACCGAGTTAATGATGTTACCAACACCAAGCCTTATTAAATGAGCAAGCCTGCCCACCTGCAAAGAGAGAAGCCATTTTTCTCTATTAGATAATCATGTCCCGTGAAAACATGGGCATTTGCAGATTAAACACTAGCAGCTGCCCGTGATGGAAAGAGGGACTTCCATCCCTGGCTCTGTCATTCGCTGGCTGTGTAACCTGGACTAAGTCTCTGCGTTTCTCTGAGCCTTGGTGCCTGCAAACGCTGGGGGCGGTGACAACTAAACAAGGGCCTGTCTTCTGAGGGTTTATTTCTATTGTTGTGAATTTTGAGCTCAGGTCAAAACTGTATTGAAAATTACTTTGACCTCTTTAAGAGTATCAATCGTTTTTGAAAGGCTTGGAAAGTGCCATTGAAGTGGGGATGGCCCGGGGCTCCTCAACAGCCCGGGCAGACCCCCAGGGGTCAAGGCTCTGGCCGGCGGGGAGAGGCCCTGCTGCATTGCTCTGTCTGCCACTGGTCCCAGACTGCAGGAAATAGTAAGGTCCATCTTCTCATGAGGAGGAAAGGGCACGTGAGGAGCAAAGCAGTTCGCATCAGGGATTTAGTCCAGAAGCCGCATCTGAGTTGAGCTGCTGTGTTGAGTCATGGACTCCTGACTCCACCTCGGCCGTGGTGATCCTTTAGGGGAAGAAGTGACGTGGACTTACTGGCTTGACAAATGACAGGCATAAAGCTTCATGCCTCCAAGCCCCGGGCCAGCAGGCCCCCGGCCCAGTCCCACTGAAGGGGCTGAGAGTCCAAGGAAACAGCTGAGGCAACAGGACTTGGCTGAGGAAGGATTTTCTGGCCGAATTAAACCAGAAAATTAAGCCTAGCTTGCCCCTCTTCCTCAAGCTTCTAAGAGCAAGGAGACCTCTGTTTCCCACGGAATTTTCAGCACTTCTGAACCGCGGCCAGTTGTAGCAGGTGCTCTCCGCTTAGGGGGCCAGCTTCTGGGGCAGGGGTCCGGGTGAGCTGCTGCCCTGGGCGGCGCTGGTTGCAGAGGGGAGGCGGGCTCACGTGCTATGGGTCCCTCTTTCCCCCACAGGCAACAGTGCCTTCAAGTCACCTGATGCGTTCAAAGTGTCCCTCCCCCTCCGCACGAACTACCTGTACGGCAAGATCAAGAAGACGCTGCCCGAGCTGTACGCCTTCACCATCTGCCTGTGGTTGCGGTCCAGCGCCTCGCCTGGCATCGGCACCCCCTTCTCCTACGCGGTGCCCGGGCAGGCCAATGAGATTGTGCTGATAGAGTGGGGCAACAACCCCATCGAGCTGCTCATCAACGACAAGGTGAGGCCTGCCGGGACGGGATGTTGCAGGGAGCCCACTGTCTGGCCACGGGGCCGTCCTCCTCAGGGTGGGAATGGTTTGGGGGATTCAGTCCCACCCCGGGCAGGTGTCTGGGCAGGGAGGGGGCAGGGGGCTGGCCAGGGCAGTTTGTGGCAGTCAGCGTGGTGAGTCCAGCTGAGAAGCAGCAGAGGGTCCAGGCACAGAGGCCACAGAAGGACCAGAAGGAGTTGGGGGTCTCCGTGTGCCACCAGGCTAAATTGTCACTGGTTCTTAGCCAGTCAGTGAGGGCTGTTCCCCGGGACCGCACTGATTAGGGGAGGGTGTGTATGTGTGTGTGTCTGTGAGTGTGTGATATTTCTCACGAGCATATCTTTTTGGAGGGTTTATTGAAGTATATTTACATATAGTAAAATTTACACGTTTTGGTGTATAGTTCGACCAGTTTTGACAAGCGCATACACTTGTGTAACCACCACAGTTAAACTATAAAACAGTGTCGCCATCGCCCCAAATTTCTACATTCCCCTTTGTGGTCACCTCTTGCCCTGCCCCAGCCCGTGACAAGCATCCATCTAGTTCCTGTTCTTACAGTTCTGCCTTCTCCAGAGCAAATGTCCCTTTTTGATAGACGGGCTTCTTTTGACATTCACGAGCGTGGCCTCCTTAAAAGATCACCCCTGGGCATCTGCGGGGCCCTCCCGCCGCCTCGCTTAAACTGCAGGCAGCTGCATGTCACCCAGAATACGTCCTGGCACCCTCCTCGCCGGAGCTGAGCGTTGAATGGCTCACCAGCCCCGCCCCCGGCTGCCCGAGCCCTGGCGGCACCCGCCGGACACTGCCCCCTGTCCCGCGTGTCTTTACCCAACCGCCCTGGCTGGAGTTTAAGTGGGAAATGCTGTGGAATCTACCTGCTGGGCTCCTTCCAGCAGCGACCACGTCCCCGAGCTGGGGATTAATGGTTCTAAATAATGCCCTTGGAGGAGGCCGGCCGAGAGCCTTGTTTTCCTCTCTGTTTAGATGTCGTGTAAACAGCCAATTCCTGGGAGGAAGCTCCAGGTTGCTAGGACACGGCAGTGACAACATGATGCCTCGCAGGCGAGCTGGTCTATGGAGAACTCACAGGACCGTCGGGAGATGGCGGGGGTCAGAAAGGGCCTCCCCCAGTTCTGTGCACGCCCTCCACTCGTAATCGCAGGTGCTCCATGCACGAGGACACACACACACATGCAGATCGCTGAGTGCACCCTTGCAGCTGGGACCTTGCCAGTGGAGTGTAGACGCCTGGTCTGTTTTCCAAAGAGGCTGGCGCCATGAAGCCCTGACTTCCTTTTGGGTCCTCCAGTCAGGGGTGTTCAGAACGAGCATAGGGGTTTGGGGAGCTGTCCGTCACCCCTGCTTGGTCTCTACAGTGTCCTGGACCTTCAACCAAGCCGGGGGCCAAGAGTGTCCAGTCGAGAGCAGGTTAGGGACTTGACTTCAGGCTGCGCTTTGCCGCTTAAGAGGCCGTGACACACATGGTTCTCCAGCCCAAGGGTCTGGAGGGCTGGGTAGGGTTGAACTCAGAGCAGAAGGGAAGGTCAAGAGAGACTCCCGCGATGGAAGCGGCAGTGGGCCCAGGCCCTCCGGTCCACCCAGGTCGGACTCCTGGGAACCCCTGGGGGGGGGCCCTCACCTGCCATTGTCACCCACAGGTCGCACAGCTGCCCCTGTTCGTCAGTGACGGCAAGTGGCACCACATATGTGTCACCTGGACAACGCGGGATGGCATGTGGGAGGCCTTCCAGGATGGGGAGAAGCTGGGCACCGGGGAGAACCTGGCCCCGTGGCACCCCATCAAGCCGGGGGGTGTGCTGATCCTTGGGCAAGAGCAGGTGGGTGCAGGCGGGTGCAAGATGGGTGCCCTCCCAGGGCTGTCGGGAGGAGAGGCTGGTCAGCCAGGCGGCATGAGGTCTGGCCTGCAGGCTGTCCCCCCAGGCCTTGCTCGGCTGCTGCCTGCTGGCCCTGGCCGCTGTGGCACCAGGGCCATCCTGGCTCAGCCCCACTGTCCTGTGGCCTGAGGGCTGAGGGTGGGGCTGGGGCCATGTCCTGTACTTCCTGGCAGGAACCAGGTTGGTGTGGTGGGTTCAGAAAGATTCTAGAAAGGAGCCTGTCTGATGCAGATGAGCAGGGGTGTCCCTAGAGGCACAGGGTCAGGTAGCAAACCCGGGCCGTCTCTCCAGAGGCTTGGCCTCTGCCGGCCACAGTGCTGACTCAGGATGCCGGGCACCGGCTGGTGTTGGCATCTTCCAGGAGCTGCCAGCTCAGGTCGCAACCCTGCCTCCCACAGAGGGCACTGGGGGAGCAAGGCCTGCGGGCAAGAGGGGGCAAGACCTCAGAGGCTGCCCTCAGAAATCAGCCGCCTGCATTGCCATGAGCTGTGATGTAGGTCGCAGGCGTGGCTCAGATCCCCCATTGCTGTGGCTGTGGTGTAGGCCGGCAGCTATAGCTCCAATTTGACCCCTAGCCTGGGAACTTCCGTGTTCCATGGGTGCGGCCCTAAAAAGCAAAAAAGAGAGAGAGAGAGAGAGCAGCCACCTGGGAGAGAGGCTGTCTTAGCCGTCTGCTCATGGGCAGAAAGGAGTTCTGCTTCTGAGGCTGCCCGATGGAAACTGAGAATAGACCCCAGGCCATCCGGGAGGTGTTGAGTCCGGGCCCTTGGCCTTCTCCCCGCCTCACCTCCCCGTTACTTCCCCCCGGGAAGGGCTGGGAGTCAGCGACCAGGGCCCAGTCCTGGCTTCCAGGCCTTGGGTGAAGATCTCCCTGCCCATTGTCCCCTCCGTAAAGCGAGGTGGTTTGAGGCAGCCACCTGCCAGGCCAGGTGTTCCCTACACCTGCGAAACCGCAGGCGTCCGTGGTCGGGGGTGCGGCCCGAGTCCGGGGGGTCAGGACGGTGTCCCTGGTCCCACCTCCGCCCCCCAGCGGGTACCGTTTCCTCCCCCAAAGCCTCTGAGCCTGCACCCCGCGGTCTGTTCCCTTCCCCAGGACACGGTTGGGGGCAGGTTCGATGCCACACAGGCCTTTGTGGGGGAGCTCAGCCAGTTCAACATATGGGACCGCGTCCTTCGTGCCCAGGAAATCATCCACATCGCCAACTGCTCCGCGAACATGGCCGGCAACATCATCCCCTGGGTGGACAACAACGTCGACGTGTTCGGAGGGGCTTCCAAGTGGCCGGTGGAGACCTGCGAGGAGCGTCTCCTCGACTTGTAGCCGCCGTCTCCTCTGTCCAGGAGGCCGGGGGGCGGGCAGCCTTCTCCCCCCCTCCCCCGGCGGAACTGTCTAAACCTCCTGCCACACCAGGCGGGGGGCCCCGAAACCCCTTCCCAGGGCGTCTCTCCGACTGAGGCTCTGTGGCAGCATTTGTCACCAGCTTATTTGTTCCCATGCAAGATTTTGTTGGTTTGGGGGGAGGAGAAGCCCTGAGCCGCAGGTGGGCAGATTTCTGACCTCTGCTGTGGGGTGGGGCGGGGGCACCGCTGTCCTTAAGGCCCCGTTCGCAACCCCTGTAAATGCCCGCGCCGCAGCCCTGCCTGCCCTCTTGGGTCTTTGGTGTCTTGTGTGCGTCCGTCCCCTTGAAAGGCTGTGCATCCTTCCTGCTGGAGTGCCCGTGTCCCTTGTGTGTTGAGTACGCCCTACTGTCACCTGAGCACGTAGCCGCCCCCCTCCACCCGCACAAGGGCCTTTCTCCCGGTGTCCTTTATACTGTGAATCTTCCGTCCGAGGAACTGGAGCCTACGGAGGAAAGCAGGCAGGTGGCCCACAGAACGCCCTGCCTTCTCCAAGGTGGAGGGGCCTCCTCGGCCCAGAGAAGAGCCCGTGAGCGGGAACTCGGCACGGAGAAGGGCCATGGCAGCTGCCCCCCCCACCCCCGTCCCCCGTCCCCTCTCCCTCTGACCCATGCTTCGGCGAAACCATGGCTGGGTATGGCTTTGAAAGGTGTTTTTTCTCCATTGGTGCCAAAAGTTCAGTTGCAGCTTTTACAACCATTCGATGCGGTTTGGGGAACTGATTTTTTTGGCTGTTGTTTTCCCCGACCGAAAAGAGCAGCCATGAGCAGGCTCCCATTTCTGATGTCTTGTCCCACTGTGAGGAACGTGCTAGTTTTAATTCATGTTGATTCCTGTGAGCATTTGACCGTCTCCGGTATTTCCCCCAGAACTTTTTCAGAAACGGTGGTCATTGGGCTGATGTCTGCATAGTGACTCCAGGCTGCTTGATTCATTGGACAGAGGTAGTAACTTATTTTAAAGATAAAGCGATTAAGTGGGGAAATTTATAAAGATAAATATTATATATTTTATTTTCATACATGTTTGAAGTGCAAATCTGTGGGAATCCCAGGCGTAGGACCAAGCCAACATGCCCATCCTAACATGTATGCAACCAGAACTCTTCTGATGATGGAGTTTTGATTAAAGTGCACTGGAAGATGTCTTGGTGTTGGCTTTCTCCTTGTCTGGGGCTGAGGGCAGGAAGGGCTGGGGCTTTGCAACCCCCGGCAGGCAGGCGGATGAGCTCTCTGGCCTGGGCCTGGCCCCGGGAGGGTGTGGCAACCGACTGCGCCCTTCCCTCCTCCACTCCAGGCTTGGTCTGGGGTTGCTGCACAGGCTCTGTCCTGCCTCTCTGTCCCCAGCCTGTCCCTGTCATCGCAACTGGGAATCAAGCTTAGCTAGAGGACGCTCAGCTCCCTGCCCGGGCCTGACTCGTTCAGCACCCACTCCGTGTGTGCTCTGCCACACGTCTCATTTACTCCTCTTCACAACCCCCCCCGAAAGGGTTAATCCCAATTATGTAGAATGATGAAACAGCAACTTGGGGTCGTACAGCCGACAAAGAGCAGAGCTGGGATCCAAGCCAGCCTGTGGCTCTGGAGGCCCTTCCATCCACCCCTGCCTTCTGGCCTTGGGCTCTGAGGGGGCCTGGTGCGGTGCGCCCTCCCAGTGCCGCCTCTGGGTGTCCGCCTGGCCCTGGCAGTTGTGTCAATATTTGCCCCCTCATCTCCACTAACGTTAGACAGGCTCCCTTACCACCACTTGCAGCTTCTGTGCCTTTACACCATTTCAGTAGCTGCAGAGTATAGCTCAGCCTGTCCCCTTGCCTAGTGGCAATGTCCCAATTTCTGTTCTAAGGGATCAGATTCTGATCTTGGGGCCAGATGACGCTGTGTGCTGGCTGTACGTGGGGGAGGTACACAGTAGAGGACCCTTTGGAAGACCACGATGGAAGCTGTGACCTCTAAAACTAAAATCGCCAGGGTGGGTCACTGAGAGGCCTGCGGTCCGTTTTCAATGGTGCGCGTTAGGACTTGGCAGGAATCAGTCATTCGTGTCGGGTGGAGGACGACATTAGGCCAGATTCCCTGCTTGGGGGCCTTTGGAATCCCCGGAGATGGGTTAACGTGAAATCTCCTTCATGATGAAAACACCAGCTGCTCAGGGCTCCCCGTGAAGGTGCCAAAGAGATTCCTTATTTCATTCCCATGCGAAGTCCTGAGCTTACCTTGCTCGGTACCCTGGTAGTGCCTCTGCCAAGAGCAAACCCTGGCACCAGGGCTTTGAACCCACAGCTAATAGCATGCTGAACGTCAAAAAATTCTCTCGCTGTCGGAGTTCCCGTTGCAGCTCAGTGGTTAACAAATCCAACCAGGAACCATGAGGTTGTAGGTTCGATCCCTGGCCTTGCTCAGAGGGTTAAGGATCCGGCGTTGCCATGAGCTGTGGTGAAGGTTGCAGACACGGCTCAGATCCCGCGTTGCTGTGGCTCTGGTGAAGGCCGGCGGCTATAGCTCCTGTTAGACCCCTAGCCTGGGAACCTCCATATGCCGCGGGTGCGGCCCTAGATAAAGCAAAAAGACAAAAAAAAAAGAAAGAAAAAGAAAAAGAAGAATTCTCTTGCTGTAACACCAAGAATAATGCAAGAACTCCTCTAACACTTCTGCTTGTCTTTGTGGGGTTCTAGCCAAGGAAATTAGGCAAGAAATGAAATAGAATGAACTGAGATGAGTGACAAAGGAGGCAAACTATCTTTATATGCAGATGACATGTTCTTGTGCAGAAAATCATAAGGAAGCCACCAAAAAACTACTCCGGCTAAAAAATGAGTTCAGTGGGAATGCATGACACGAAGTCAATTTATGGAAATCAACTGCATCTCGATACATTAGCGATGAGCAATTGAAATGAAATCAAGAAAATAATTCTATTTGCTACAGCCACAAAATGTTCGAATACTTAGGAATAAATGTAATAAAGGAAATGAAAGATTTGTACACTGAAAACTGCAAAATACTGTTGGAAGAAATCAAAGAAGATCTGAGTAAATGGAAAGATAACTGTGTTCTTAGATCGAGTGACCTAATATTGCTAAGGTTATATTGTGGACTTGGCAAAAAAAAAATTGGTTCAGATGTGAGGTCCGATGACACCACACACACACCCTAGAGTGCATAAAATTTTATTACTTGCAAAAAGAGGCTTCCTAGGGAGTTCCCTTCATGGCACAGCGGAAACGAATCTGACTAGAATCCATGAGGATGCGGGTTTGATCCCTGGACTCGCTCAGCGGGTTGGGGATCTGGCATTACCACGAGCTGTGATGTAGGTCTCAGACACAGCTCGGATCCCGCCGTTGCTGTGGCTGTGCTGTAGGCCGGCAGCTCTAGCTTCGATTCGACCCCTTGCCTGGGAATGCAGGCGCAGTCTTAAAAAAGAAAAAAGAAAAAAAAAGGCTTCCTGCGAGGAGATCAGGGTGTTGCCCAAGCAAGTCTGAAAATGGCTTAAGGGAGCCAAGAAGACTGGCTTAGGTTTTCTGTGTGGTTAGGGGCGAGGGCCAGCGCGGTGGTCCCCCGCTGTGGGCTGGACTGCCCACGGGCACTAAAGGAGAAACAGTTTAGGCTTTCTTATGATTTGCCCTGATGTGAAGTGCAAGAGGAAGAGGGAGGTGACGTTTAAAACTGTTAGCTGTGGAGTTCCCGTCGTGGCCCAGTGGTTAACAAATCTGACTAGAAACCATGAGGTTGCAGGTTCGATCCCTGGCATCACTCAGTGGGTTAAGGATCTGGCATTGCCATGAGCTGTGTTGTAGGTTGCAGATATGGCTCGGGTCCCGCGTTGCTGTGGCTGTGGCGTAGGCCGGTGGCTACAGCTCCAATTAGACCCCTATCCTGGGAACCTCCATATGCCGCAGGTGCGGCTCTAGAAAAGGCAAAAAGACAAAAAAAAAAAAAAATAAAAGGCAAAAAGACAAAAAAAAAAACTGTTAGCTGTCGGAATTCCTTTGCGATGTAGCAGGTTAAAGATCCTAAGTTGTCACTGCAGCAGCTTGGGTCGCTGCTATGGTGAGGGTTTGATTCCTGGCCTGGGAACTTCTGCATGCTGCAGACATGGATTAAAAGAAGAAATAAAAAAAAAAGGTTAACACAGTCAAAATATGACCCAACAATTCCACCGCTAAGTATATACTCACGAGAACTGATAGATACATGCACATAAAAGTTGAGCAAAATTTCGCGGCAGTGTTATTCATAGCAGCCAAATGTCTATCAACGGATGAATGGATAAACAACTCGTGGTACATCCATACGATAGAATACTGCAATCAAAGGAATAAAACACTGATATATGCTGTGACATGGACAAACCTGGAAAGCATTATTCTAAGTGAAAGAAGCCAGTCACAGAGGACCATGTATCATACAATTCCGTTTATTTGAAATGTCCAGAATAAGCAAATCTATAAAGACAGAAAGTAGATGAATGGTTGCCATGGACTGGGGGTAGCTGTTGTTTTGGAGGGAAATGGGGAATGACTGTTAGTGGGCACGGAGTTTCTTTCTAGGGTGATAAAAATGTCTTCAAATTGATTGTGGTGATGGTTGCAAAGTCTGGAACTATTCTAAAAACCACCAAGTTTTACACGTTAAAATTAAGGGTGAATTTTATGGTGTGAACATTATATCTCGATTCTAAAAAAAAAAAAAACGAAAAAGTGAGGTTTTGGCCTTGAGCAGGTGATTGACTGAGATGGGGAGATGGAGGAAGGCAAAAAACAAGTTTAGGGGTGGGCAGAATCAAGTGTTTCGTTCTATATGTAAATTTGAAATGTCTAGAACACATTCAAATGGCACTATCTGGTGGGCAATTGGATTTTTCGAGACATGAGGGCTGACGACACCTGCCCTCTAGGTACTCCCAGTGTGTTTACCCAGCCTCTTCATCCAGTAGGAATGTGCTCGTCCTTACACGGGCCGGGGGCGTCCATGTTCACGCACAAGCCAAGTTAAGTCCACATGCATTTATAGATCCTGCGAGTGGCATTTAGGAGAATGGAAATGCACCTCCTCTCGCGGTCTGTTATGAGAGACAGTTAACCCAATTAAGCCAGTAATGGCCTCTGAAAGACTGTAGGTGGTCAGTACTAGGGGATGGGCATCTTCCACGGGCTTCTTTAATGATCCTTTCCTCCACATTCAGCTGTAAACTGAACCAACCCAGCCACTGACCTCAACTTTGATGGCCCAAAGAGCTGCCAGTTGGCCCTGCCTGGGGCTGGTGTTGGGCAGTCCTCTAGAAGCGATTTGATTGGTACTGGGGATTTCAATATGATAGGGCAGCTTGTCAAGGCCAGAATCGCGCGTGTTTGCTTATGCAACTTCGGCCTTGACAGGCTGCTGGCTTCCCACTGTTTTCTCAAGGAAGCACAAGGCAAATTTACTGGGTGATTTTACTTCTCTCTACAAAGAAGTCCTTCTTTCTGTAGTTGTCAGTGCAAATATTCATGAGCACATTTTAAAATCCTGTTCAAGCAGAAATAAAACACCGAAGACTGAACCTCGTGGGTAGATCGACATTTCCTTGTCAGTCATCATCATACGCCAGAGACCATGTCCTGCAAGAGTAATGCCATCAAAACCCCGGCTTGCTCGCTTTCTCTTTAGGGCCGCGCCTGCAGCGAATGGAAGTTCCCAGGCTAAGGGTCAAATCGGAGCTGCAGCTAACAGCCTACGCCATAGCCACAGTAGCACGGGATCCAAGCCGTTTCTATGGCCTATGCTGAAGCTCAAAGCAATGTCGGTTCCTAAACCCACTGAACGAGGCCAGGGATTGAACCCACCTCTTCATGGACACTGGTCGGGTTCTTAACCCACTGAGCCACAAGTGGAATTCCTCAAAACCCTGGCTTTCCGTGCTCAAGAGAGTGGCATAGCTCTGTATCTTGGCTTCTAGTCTGGGGAGGAGCGTGGTCTCTCTTCCGTCTCTGACTAGTGATGCCAGGCTGTCTAGGGACAGTGGAATGACCGACAGGTGCCTGCCCCCAAAAGAGCAATGGGCCTGACTAGGATGAGCTCTCTGACGTCCTTCCTTTGGGCGCACACTCCACGAGGCCCCAGAGTGCCTGTGTTGAGCTGGCTCATAAGTCTGGGGAGCCCCTGGAGTCCACCACGCCCCTGGAGATACCGCCACGCCCCTGGAGATGCGGCCACGCCCCTAGAGACAAGGCAACCGCTCAGCACCTTCTCTGCCGGCCCTGTCCTACCTGGAGCAGACACAGCCTTCATTTTCCCCAAGGGCAGCAGTGCTTTAAACTGGTTCCCAAGCTACCCGTTAGAAGTCAGGGCCTTTGGCAAAGCGGAAAAATCCAGGTGAGGCGGGGCCGACGTTTTAACCAGAAGGATCACATTCTCCTAGACCCGGAGGGCAGGTCTGAGTGGTATGGGTGTGAACCGTGAGCTGCGGTATCGCCCACGCCCACGGTCAGCAGAGCGCCAGCTGCCTGCGTGCCCTCAGAGAGGAGCTTCCAACCCCCCGGGACCTTTCCTCACAGTCCAACCTCCTGTTCTATTTTAAGAGTTTCCAGTGCAACAAATAGGAAAATGGAATAAATAAATATATTTATGCTTCCAGCAGAGAGAGGAGGCAGAATGGAGAGGGCTCTGAGGAAACTTTCAGAACACTGTCCCCTGGGAAGCTTCAGGCTCACTCCCAGCGCGGAGAAGGTGGGGCCGTGTTTACCTGTGCGGACACTGAGGCCCCAGACTTCTGAAAAAGCCAGGGCTCAGCTCCAGACCCTTTGTACCTTCTGTGTGCTTGCTCTGTACGCCTTATTCTCCTAATAAGAGGTGTAATCTTTTATTACTCCCTCAGATGCAATTTGAAAGTAAATGCAACTTTTGGCCTATTTACAAATCAAGGTGTGTATGCAGACAGTTAACCTAGAAAAACCGGAGGTGATGAGGATGGCCCGAGAGGAGAGCTCTGATCCCTTCCTCTGGCTTCTGCGAGGAACACTGAACCCCTTCCCGGCAGCCCAGTATCAGCTTCCCAGGCTTCTCTCTGCTGTGACACTGTCCCAAGCCCTGACCCAGATTGTAGCTAAGCCCCAAGCTTGTCCACAAGGAAGTACACAGCAGTCACCATTCACAACTGCTCAGCTGGTGACAGCTGGTCATGGAGGGCCTTCTGGCCTGAGAGGATAGCAGGCCTGGGTGGCTGGCTTTGGGGCCCAGCTGCTCTTGCTGTGTGACCTTGAGCAAGCCCCTTCCCCTCTCTGGGCCATCTAGAGGGTGGCCTAGAGCTCCTGCCATCCCTTCATCCTAGAACCCAGCCCGAGGGTGGGGGCTGTCTTTAAAACAGTAGTTCATGAGGTTGCTTCAGGGCAGCTGGACTTTACTCAAGCTCCCTGACCTCCCTGAAAACAGGCAGGTTTGTTATTCCCATTTCTCAGATGAATAAACTGATGCTAAAGAAAAGAGAAGTTTTATTAGTTGGAGGACCTGGCCCTTGACAAGCTGTCCTAGGCGCTTATTTCACACGGAAACCCAGGGAATGGGCAGGAGGTGGGGTGTGGTCCCCCCCTTAGAGCAGTTATTACTGGAGGCATCTTCAGTCGCCCAGGACAAAGCCCTGTCCCTGTTTCCCTCCCTACCTGGCTCTCGCTCTCTCTCCTTCAGCAAATATTTGCTATTGCTCGGTGAGCTGCTGCCATGGTTACAGGCATCCTGGGAGCTGAGGGTCCAAGTTGGACTTTAAGCCTCTTTAAAATTCAAGACCTAGAGTAAACAGCTGCTTCTTGAAACCTCCGTCCTACATCACTGTCCCATCACTCCAGGCTTCAAGCCTTTTGCTGACTGAGGGGTTGGGGAAGGTGAAGGAGGGGGCCCCACAGCCCCGGGTCAGGGAGAAGAGCCTGAGGCCACACAGGTCCCCTTCTATGGTTGATCCTTGCTCTGAAGAAGTGCCACCCTGGGCAGCTTCCAACGACCCCAGAGGACTGAGTTCTGATGGGACTCCCGCCAGCCCAGCTCTGGATCCTGAGCAAGTCATGGTTCTTTGAGCCTTAGTGTGCTCATCGATAAAATAAGGGTGAGTGGGCCCCTTGCGTTTATTTCGAGGAGCGAAGCCCTGGGCAGAGGACACCCTTTCTGAGCAGGAGCGTGTGGCTTTAAGTGGATGGAAATCCAGAGGTCTGGTTGTAATGGGTACAAGTGCCCAAGTTCACACTTGTCTACACAGCCTCTCTAGGTGACTTGGAGCCAGGGACTTCACGTGGCTGCGGGGCAGTTTCCTGCCTGTATAAGGAGACAACAGTCACTACATGGCAGAGAGCTGTTCTGAGGACGAAAAGAGCTGAGCTGGGCCTATTCCACATCGGCTGCGAACGAATTACTCCAAAACTGAGCGTCTGAAGACCACAGACCTTTATTATCTCACGGGTTCTGTGGGTCAGGAATCCAGGAGCGGCCTAGCTGGGTGGTTCTCTCTCAGGGTGTTTTGTAAAGTCGAGATTGAGATGTTGGCCGGGCTGCAGTGTCTGAAGGCTGGGCTGGACGTGAGTTCCGCCCCCTTCCAAGAAGGCGCCCTCTAGCGGCTGTGGGCGGGCGGCCTCGGCTCGTCTCCACGCAGGCCTCTCCAAAGGGCTGCGGGGTACACGGTGGCTGGCTTCCCACCAGTATTCTGAGAACACACTCTATCTTCTGGAACCGAGGTCAGGGTCATAGAAGTCGTCTTTGAGGGTGCCTGCTGAGGAAAGGGCTCACAGTACCAGCGTGTGGTAAATATTTAGTATGTGGGGGCCGCGCGGTTGTTAGCAGGATACAAACTCATAATGTAGAAGGGCTTAGGTTGGAGAAGGGAATGCAGGAAAGAGACCAGGCCCAGAACGGGGACCCCAGGCCCCAAATGAAGCACATTTCCTGGGCCAGGCTAAGATGCTTGGCCACAAGACCAAGCGCCCCCGGGAGAGGGGACAAGAGCTGTGGCCCAGCTGGTGCAGACTCATAGGAGTTCCGGCCAGGAAGTCGGGTGGACTTGCTGCCCTGTGTCCCTGAGGGCGGCCGAAGCCCAGAGGGTGCCCGTGGAGCGGGAAGGCAAGCCGGGGTAGAATGGACACGCGGGACCCCTTGTCCTCAAAAATCTCTCCGAAGTCGCCCATCGCTTTGCAAAGGACAGTCCTGGTCCCTGCACGTGCCCTGCCCACGTTTGCATGAAGTCTGCCGAGCCAGCTCTCCTGGTTTCTTACTGTTTCTTTACGGTTTGAGTATATGCCAAGGCTCAGGCTGCAGTTGCCTTCCCCGCGGTTTCCTGAGCACCTCATTACTCGCCTGCGTTCCCGCCGCTGCCTCCTTCACCCTCCTCGGGGCCCAGGAATGAATTCCATAATCATCCAAGTGCTTGGAAAATGCAAAGAGCCTCAAATGAGATTCTTGCCACGCACCAGCGCCCTCCCATCACCCAGGAATCTGCTCAAATGACGTAGCCCCAGAGAGGTTTTCCCAGATGCCGTCTCGAAGGCTCCATCCTTCCTTCCCAAACTCAACTTTGTTTTGCCTTCTCCAGAGCTCAGCTTGCTTTCCACCATTACCTCCCATAATGACTTATTGGTTGCTTGGTTTTGATTGATTGATTGATTGATTGATTGTTCATGTTCTGTCCCAAGTAGGGCTGAAAGCTCCCAGAGAAGAAGGGAGCGGGTCTGTCTCTTTCATTCTGCATCCCCTGAGCCCAGCACCCAGTAGGTTCTCACCTAAGTATCTGTAGAAAAAGGGAGTGAGAAGAGAATTTGATGCTTTCTAGGTGGAAAAAGCACCTGCCGGGCCCAATGGGGTGGCTGTTATGTTTTGAGATGAGGACAGTAGGGTGGGACCAGCGTGACCCCTGAGGAGAACTTGAACCAGCTCAGCTTTTCCGACTACAATTTCAGACCCAGGCCGTGTTGCCTTTGCATCACAAGAGAAGTTGTCCCATTTCCATCTCCAATGACCTGGATCACTCTAGACTCATAATCGCCCCCAGACAAATGCCATGGGTACCAAATATTAAATTGCAATTAGCCAGGAAGCAAAGGGAGAAAGGAGACAGATACCAGCCCAGCTGGAATGTAAATCATGTTTTCTGCATCAACGTGGAAATTTTAACGTCTTTTCTCTGAGCCCAGCTGAGTTTCTTGGTTGTCTTAATGGGTGGATGTGAGCAATCACTTATAAAAGTTGGGGAAGCAGTGTGATTCAGCAGAAAGGATGAAGGGGCTTCTGGTCTATCCGCCTGCGACTGTGGGTACAGTTATCAGCTAAGTGGTTATTAAGCCCTTGGTGTATGCTACGCCCTGGGGAAGGTCCTGGCAACAACCCAAGATATCGGGGTCCTGCTCAGGCTGGGATACCAAGGGAATGCACTTTCTTCTCCATCTCTCTAAGCTATCTATACCTGAATCGATTTGCTGTACATCTGAAACATTGTAAATCAGCTATACGTCAATAAAAAAATGTTTAGGTATGTAGGATGACTGGTCAATGGGGACCTGCTGTATAGCACAGGGAACTCTACTCAGTATTCCATGATAGCCTACATGGAAAAGAATCTGAAAAAGGACAGATACAACTATATGTATGCCTGAGTCGCTTCACTCTACAGCGGAAATTAATACAACACCGTGAGCTGGGAGAAGTCTGCGGGGCTGCAGCTTCTGGACCTTACTTCAACACCCCAGTAAGGACTTTGGATTCCAGTCAGTATCACAGAAGGCACTGGAGGGTGGAGACCGCGGTGTCACGTGACGGGTTTTAATGGGCCGCCCTGGCTGCTGCAGGCTCGGGCCGCAGGGGCCCAGGGAGAAGGCAAGGTGGACGAGGAGCCTGTCCTACCAGCTCTGGAGGGAAATAACAGTGGCTCAGCCCAGGGAGGTGGCGGCGGAGGTGGTGAGAAGGGCTTGGGTTCTGGATTGAGTCTGGAAGTAGAAGCGCCAGGGTTCCCCGGCAGATTGGCTGTGGGTGCGAGAGGAGGAGGGCGTGAGGATGACTCAGGTCGGGTCCAGGGCTGGGGGACGCTGACGCCCTCGGCTGAGAAGAGCGCCAGGGAGAGTGGGTTCGGGGGCCGTGTCGTGGTCGGGTGTCGGCGCGGGGGATGGAGGTGTGTGTGGGCATCCGGCGGAGGTATGCACAGGTGCGCGCAGGTGTGCACACGAGCCCAGAGTTTGGGAGACAGAGAGTTGGGGATAAGAATGGGGGAGGCCCGGGCACGGAGGCTGCATTGAAGGGAGCAGAGGTGGGGGCTGGGTCCTGGACACTCCTGCGTTAGAGATCAGGAGAGCAGGAGTTCCCGTCATGGCTCAGCTGAGACGAATCTGACTAGTAGCCATGAGGACGCAGGTTTGATCCCTGGCCTCGCTCAGTGAGTTAAGGATCCTGCCTTGCCGTGAGCTGTGGTGTAGGTCGTGTACACGGCTTGGATCCCGTGTAGCTGTGCCTGTGCACAGGCCAGCAGCTGCAGCTCCGATTCAACCCCTAGCCTGGGAACATCCATATGCCATATGCTGCAGGTGCAGCCTTGGAAAAAAAAAAAAAAAAAAAAAGGAGAAGACACAGAGAGACCCAGAGAAGAAGGGAAGTGGTGGTAGAGGCAGAGATGAGAGTGGTGGCTGTACAAGCCAAGGAAGGCCACGGGCTGCGGGAACCGCCAGAAGCAGAAGAGGCCTGGCGGGGAGCCTCCCGCACAGCCGTCAGAGGGAGCACAGCCCTGCCAGCGTCCTGTGTTCCTCTGGCCTCCGGAACAGGGCGGGAATGAATTTCTGTTGTTTAATCCACTCGGTGTTGCCGAGTTTTTTCCCTACAGCCCCAGGAGGCTAACAGATGGATCCCCAGCTGTCCCCTGGCCCACACCCAGGGGACATCCTGAACCGGGGCCGCACCCGGCCCATGCTGCCACATTCCCTTGGTCTGCCCTGCACCCGACCCACCGCCACTGGGGCGCCGCGGACCCTCTGTGGGGCGACTCTAGAGGTGACCTCTGTGTCCAGGGGGGCCACTCTGCCAGGAGCCCCTTTCCCGCTCAGAGCCTTGTTTCCTTACCTGATGAACGGGCGTGACCACCTGAGCTGTATTTACACTAAAAAAAAAAAATGTGGTTGTTTATCTGAATTCAGATTGAACCGGACGCTTTGTATTTTTATGTGCTAAATCCGGGAACCCTGCTCCCCACTCCACTTGCTCCCGGCATCTAGGATTTGGGCAGGGTCTCGGAAGGAGGCCCTCCGCCCGCTGTCTGGGTCAGTCCCCATCACCTGCTTCTGCCGCCCCCCACCCCCACCTCCTGGCTTCTCCTCAGCCGTGTGCTGAGCCCTTTTGCCTGTTACACTTGCGTCCCCACATATGAGGAATCAATAGCAATTTTAGGGAGAAAATACAGTTGTCATGGGGAAAAAAAATGGAGTGAATTCAGAGTTCATTAAGCCGGTTAATCAAATTGCCCAGCCATGGAGCCATCTGGCCCTCCCTGATCAATGCTGGGCAAGGTAACAGGACGGGGGCCTGGGAATTCGTCATTCAGCCGGGGGGCGGGGGGGTGCTGCTTTAGTCAGGAAACCCCCCCCCACCACCAGCTCTCACATTCCATTTCCTTAAAGCCACATGCACAGACTTCTGCTATTCCATTGCGTTTCTTGGGCTCCCGCTCTGCGCCAGCGCCCCCTCCAGGCGGCGAGTCAGCCAGATCGGGTCCTGTCCTCACAGGGTTGAGAGCACAGGCAGGACGAGGCGGTCAGCATAGAAGCAAGAACTTGCGGAATAACCACCTTTCTGAGCTGCAAAGGCTGCTGCCTCTGCCCCAACACACACCCGGGTTCCCCAGCCACCCCCCACCCCCCACCCCCGTTTATAGAGACGCCAGCCTCGGCGATGCCAACCCAGGCAAGAAGGCAGAGCAGAAAGACAGAAGAGTCCGGGTCCTTGGTGTGGGCCAAGAGCTGAACTGAACCCAACTTCAAAGCCCACCCCATCAGCACTCTTCAGTCTGGGGAGCTGATAAAGACCTTTTTTATTTAAGGAAGCGTGAGGTTTCTGTTCCTCACAACTTAAAGGGCTCTGACTGATTTGATCCTTCAGTTCAGCTCTTCCACTGACTATAGGGACCCAGCAGGTCTGGGACTCCCTGGCCACAGCCCGAGGTCTGTGGGTGGCTGGGTACCGTGGTCTGGGAGGATGTGTGGGGCTGATACCCTGGCTCGTAGCCAAGACCCAAAGAGCCCTGCTTGAGCTTGGAGTCTCACGTGGTCCCTTTCAGCTTCTGGCCCTGACACATGTTCTCACGTGGGGTGGAAGATGGAGACTGGAGATGAGGGAGGGCACACCCCACAGATCACTCACGGTCCCCACGGGAAACAGGCAGACGCCCATCCGGGATTTTTTTGTTCCAGTTTTTAAAATGGTGATAAAATACTGCACAACATAAAATTTACCGTCTTAACCATTCCTAAGTATACGGTTCAGCGATATTAAACACAGGTGTAGCGTCGCGCAGCCATCACTCCCATCCCTCTCCACAACTTCATCTGCTGTATAAAATGGAAACTCCATGCCCATTAAACACCAGCTCCCCGTTCTCTCTCCTCCCAGCCCCTGGCAACCACCGTTCTACTTTTTGACTACTCCAGGGACCTCATCTAAGTGGAATCATGTCGTATTTGGATTTTTGTGCGTGACTGGTTTATTTCTTTCCTCATAATGTCTTTAAGACTCACCCATGTGCTAGCACATGGCACAATTTCCTTCCCTTTTCAGGTTGCCCAAGAATCCATTGCTTCTAGATAGACACATTGTGTTTATCCATTCATCGGTCGATGGACCCGTGGATTGCTCCCATGCTTTAGCTATGGTGAACAGTGCTGCAAAGGGAGTTCCCGTCATGGCTTGGTGGAAACGAATCTGACTAGCATCCATAAGGATGCAGGTTCGATCCCTGGCCTCGCTCCGTGGGTTAAGGATCCAGCATTGCTGTGAGCTGTGGTGTAGATTGCAGACATGGCTCTGATCCCGCGTTGCTGTGGCTGTGGTGTAGGCCAGACAGAGGCTACAGCTCCGATTTGACCCCTGGCCTGAGAACTTTCATGCCGTGCTCGCTGCCCTAAAAAGATTAAAAAAAAAAAAATCTCAATGCTGCAAGGAAGGTGTGCGTTCTTCCCTGGGACTTTTGAATGAAGGGGCCGTTTACAGAGGTAGGCGCAAGACTGAGGAACCGACCAAAACCAAAATGGTGACACACCCAGAGACTCCTAAGAGTGCAGGTCATCACCAAGTCCAGGCCTGACGGGCAAGGGCAGGGAAGGGTGTGAGTAGAGCCCAGGCTTTGTTTGGGGCCCCCTAGCAAGAACTTCAAGAACCGCAACAACGCAGAGAGGGAGCAAGGCCATTGCTGATGGGGGGCCATCCTGACATCTCCTCCAGCCCTCTGATACTCCGGTGCCTTCCAGTGGAGACTGAATGTATCAGTCAGCTATTACCACCACGCTGCTGGTAACAAACAACCCCAGTCTTCAGTGGCTTAAATGACAACCATTTGTTCTCACACCCGGGCAGCTCTGCCCCCATTTCTCATATCTCCTTCCGCAGCCCAGGCTGAGGGGTGGCAGCTGCCCGTGGTGTGTTCTTCCCGGCCAGTGCACAGGTGGCAGAAGCCTGGCCCAGCGGCCCAAGCGCGTTCTGAACCTGGGGCCCCTCCGGTGTGAGCTTCCCCTTAACCACGTCCAGAGTCAGTGGTGGGAAAATAAATGCACACCATTGGCTCCCGGCCCTGCTAAGGGTGTGGAGGTGCATTTCCGCCACAGCGGAATCCTTAAGTCGGTCAGCCTCGGGAGGGTTGGGGGTGGAGGTGGTGTCTGCAGAATCGGGCTCTGGAACCCGGTGGGAGGGTCGATCAGAGAGAGCAGCCAGCGGTGGATGCCCCCCTCCAGCACCCTCCTCCCTCCCCCCTCCCGGGTGAGCAGCTTCACCCCCCCTTCCCCGTCCCCAGGACAGCGCTCTCTAGGCTGGGGACCCGACAGGGGGCGCTCAGCCGCCCCAGGTCAGAGGCCGGGAAGGGTTAACGCGAGGAGAGCACCTAATCACAGTCGGAGAGAGACTTTTTCAAAGACTTGATAAATAAATCACAGCTCATGTTTAATTCAAAGCCCCCCGCTGCCTACGGAGAACATAGGGAAGAAGCCATCTTTCAATTAAAACAGCTCCGAGGGGCTTCTCCGGCTCCCCTGGGGCCTTCAGGCCTCCAGCCCCCACCCGGCAGAGGCCCGGCAGGGGGGCCGCCGCCCGCCACGTGCCCTCCACGGCCAAGCTGAGAACAGCCGTCAGGGCTGGCAGGTGGGTCATCCGCGGCCGCAGCCTCAGGCCACTGGTCACCCCCCTCGCTGGTCTCACTCACCACCTCGCATTGTCCCCTCCGGGTCACTTTCTCTTAGAAGCCAGTTTTCTTTTCCCGGGAGCTCTTGTCCTTCGGTGATGTTTCTGTGGGTTTTCCTGGTCTCTCTGTTGCCTGTATCCTCTGACAGATCCACATCTCTCGGGGAGCCGAGGAGCAGAAACGGGGCTCCTCTGCCGAGGCCCCAGCACCCAGACAGTGCGAAACACGTAAGGCGTGCTCGATAAGCGTTTGCTTCTTTGTGTTGCTGCCTTTTGTCTTCTAGGCTAAGTACCGCCCTGGAGGCTAAGGCCCTGGTTTGGCGCCTGGGGCGGGAGGCTGGCCATCGCTGGGGGCCCCATGCAGCGCTCCAAACTCAGAGTTTCTGAGGAACAGCAAGAAGGCCAGAGGTGGGTGGGACCCATTTTCACAAGGGCCTGTGCTGCACTGAGCCCTTTGTAGGGAAAAAACCGTCTTGGCCTCCCCAGGGCCCATTTTACAGATGAGCAAACCAAGGCACCTCGCGATGAAGTCATTTTCCCCTCGCGTGTCACCTCCAGGGCATTGGAAACCCAGGCCTGTGCTTCTAGAGCTGGCGCTCTGACTCACTCTTCTGGAAGGCGAGAGCTTTCTGTGCCCATGTGGTGCCGGACGTCTAAGCACATACCGCAGGAGGCTGGCTTTCTGAAATCCCAAGAGGCAAAAACCAGATCCAGGGATGAAAGAAAGATCAACTCTTCCCTGTGTGGACTGAGATCAAAACAAACTCTCAATCGATATTTTGGACTTGAACCCTGTTCCTTTGTATTTACAAAAGCATATTCTCTTTCCGTCACACCACTCGCTTTTACGATTGGGTCTCGGTGCCAGCATTCGTCTGACTTTAGGCGCTTGAACCCTCTCGCCGATATTGTGCAGTTGATGGTTTTAATCTCCATTTTCCCTAAAAGAAAACAAAAGTCTCAAAGGTTGAGTACCCGGCCACCCCACGAGGGAGCTTCAGAGTCAGGAATCGAACCCTTGACCTCTGAATCCAGCCATTTCTAACAGCAGACCTACTATTAGTTGTAAGCATCATCACCAACACTGAGCACTTACTCTGTGTTGGACTGGATGTTTAGCCTTTATTTAGAGAATTACAACTCTAAGAGGCAAACATTTTCATCCGCTTTTTATTTTTATGTATTTATTTATTTATTTATTTATTTATTGGGTTTTTTGGGCTGTACCTGCAGCATATGGATGTTCCCAGGCTAGGGGTTGAATTGGAGCCATAGCCGCCGGCCTAGGTCACAGCCACAATGACAGCAATGCCAAATCCAAGCTTCATCAGCTTGTGACAACCCAGGATCCTTAACCTACTGAGCAGGGATCGAACTTGCCCCCTTGTGGATACTAAGTGGGGTTCTTAACCCGATGAGCCACAGTGGGAACTCCATCCCCATTTTAAAGATGAGGAAATTAAGGTCCAGTTGGTTAAGGGACTGTTTTAAAATGTGGGTTTTAACATTATTCAGACGTGGTGAGGCCAGCGGCTCGGGAGATGATTGCCATTGAAGAGACAGTTTGTCACACAGTTCTCAAGAGGAAGGAGCACAGCCTGCCACACGGGGAAGCACCAGGCTCAGCCAGCAGCAGAGGGAATGCGAGGAAACACAGGCAGAAGGCTTTGTCGGGCTTTCCAGAAGAAGGCAGTCTTAGCATCAGCTCGTGTGGATGATTTCAGTGGGCTGTCCGTACTTGTCTGGCGCCTGGCCCTGGGTGACAAGGGCAGGCGGATCCTGGGCCGGAGAGGAGGGAGTGGAGGGTTTGAGCTCTGGGTTGGCTGGTTTCCCTGTGGAAGACGCAAAATGTCTGTGCCACGTGCTTTGCTTAAGGGAACTTATCCCGGGTCATTCAGAACAGAGCCTGAAACCTTAGCTCAGCTCATTTCAGAGCCCCTTTACGATGAGATTTCCTCTCAGCAGCAGAACACGTGCTAATGCAACCCAGGGGGAGCTTGGGATGTTCCTGCAAACACTCCCGTCTGAACAGGGATGAGGCCCGGATGAAGGCTGTAGGAGGGACCGGGCGGGAGCCAGGAGGGCTGTTTGGGGCTTTCTTCAGCCAGGCAAAGACACCCGAGACGGCTGTTCCGAGCTGGCGTCCCGGTCGATGATACCGTCATTTCAATTTGGGAAGAAACCCGCAAGCCCTGGCAGAAACTTGAGTTCCCCTTCCCTTAAACAAGGAGCCCAAACGGGATCCAGCGGCCCTGCCGCGGGGCTGAGCCGCAGCCTCCTTGTGTTCCGACTCGGAGAGCGCTGCCTCCGTGTTATTTGGGATACGCAGCTGGAAGGGGAAGCACAGCCTGGACTGAAATAGCAACATCTGTTAGACTCTCCCAGGAGAAGAATCCTCCTTTTGTTGCATATTAAGTCTTTAAAAGACCGAAAAGAAAAAGGGACATTCATTTTCCCACCATATGCAGGCAATATTTTAATGCAAAGGTACCGAGGGAAAGGGGCCAGGCCTTCGGATGGCAGGCTGTGGAAGGAGTGTCAGGCACGGGGCGGAGCGGGGGAGCGGAACCCCTCAGCCGATCCATCCCCTGCAGGCAGGGTTTCAGAAGCCCAGGCGGTGTCTGCTCCATCCCACATTCTGGGTTTCTCTCTGCATCCCGGAACTAAGGCAGGCTTGGAGGCCTGGGACCACACTGGGGTTTCAGACTCACAGCTAAATCATTGTCCCAGTCCCTTGTCCAGATCACGGTCATTTCCCCCAAACGGCTACCGGCCTCTGGGATCACTGGGCGGGGGCGGGGGGCCGGGCGGGATTCCTGGCCAGCTGGCCAGCCTGGCGCGCCTGTAACTTGTCTGCTGGAAGAACAGGCCCTGGGTTTGAAAACCTGCTCCGACGACCTAAATGGCCATGGGACTTGGTTTGGGACCTAGCATCTCTGGGCCGCAGTGTCTCCTCATCTGTAAAATGAAGGCAGTGACACATAGCGTCATTAGGTCCAAAGCCAGTGCTGGCACCTCTCGGCGCTGAGCACTTCCCGGGGAGCTGGGTGGAGGTGGCACCTGGTTCCCCACCTTCCGATGACTGAGGGGTGATGCTTGTTCTTTCTGTTCCATCGCGCTCACTTGGGGATTTCGAGGGAGGAGCAGGCAGCAGCCGGGCCGCGTACCGCTGTCACGCAGCCCCTCCAAAAATCTTGCAGGCTTTTTGCTACGCCACCTCTAATACCTGCTGATGACTTCATGAAACCACCTCAAACCCAGGAGGGCAGCTGCCTCTGTTTCTCTCTCAAGGGAACACATCCCTCTTAGGAAGAGAGGGTCACTTTTTCTGCCTTTGGAGGAAAAGTCTTATGAGAGTGTTTCATTGGAATCGGTAGCACCTGCCCCCCGCCAGGACGGTGGGTCTTAACTGCCAGTCTATTGAAGCCTTGACCTGGAAGAGTGTATCAGGTTAGGCTGGACCCTGGGCCATAATGAACAACCCCTCGTCAATTGATGTTTATTTCTTGTTCACGTAAATCTCACCGTCAGTCCAGGGGACTTTCCAGGCAGCCGTTCTCCACGTGTTGTCACGACAACGCGAGCTGCGTTAGTCTCGTGTCACCTCCCCATCAGCACAACCTTCCCAGAGAAGAGGGACCAGGAGCATCATGCACTGGCTTTTGAAGGTCATCTTCTCACTTCTCATTAGCCAACGCAAATGACACGCCTGTGCCTGTCCTCAAGACGGGAGGGTGCCATCCTGCTCGTGTCTGGAAGGAGCAGAGAGATGGAGAGTGAGCACCAGCAGAAATGCCCCTCATGACCAATAATCATCATCATAATAAATGACATCACGCTCGCAGCACTTACTGTGATCCAGCTTCTGTACTGAGCACCTTGCATGTGTTACCTCATTTTATCCTCACGCCAAAATTTTGTGATGTAGGTGTTATTTTCACCTGCATTTTACAGGTAAGGAAAAATGAGCCTCTGAGAACCGAAGGGACTTCCTGAGGCCTGCTCAACCATCCAGGTGGTGCTCTCCTGTCCCGGTGAACTGCCCTGATGGGGACAGAGGAGGCAGACATAAGTCCCCCCCAGAGCCGGCTGGGACTGGACCGTAGCATCCTCTTGGCTGAGTGTTATGAACTGAACTGTGTGTCCCCTGCTCCCCAGATTTATATGTTGAATCCCTAACCTCCCAGTGTGACTTTAAGAGGTAATTGAGGTTAAATGAGGTCATGGGCAGAGTCTTAATCCAAAAGGATGGGTGTCCTTCCAAGACACAGAAGAAATTTCTCTCTGTCCGCACACACAGAAAAAGGACCATGTGAGGACACAGAGAGAAGGCAGCCATCTACAAGCTAGGAGGAGAGGTCTTGCCAGAACCCAACCCTGCCACAACCTTGATCTTGGACTTCCAGCCTCTGGGACTGGGAGAAAAATTAATGTTTTGTGGTGTAAGCCTCCCAGGCTGTGCTGTTCTGTTACAACAGCCCGAACAGCCTGAGACACCGAGTAGCTGGCTGGATCGGCCTGATTGCTGCAAGGCCCAGGTATGACACAACATGGTACTATTTCAGTTTCCCTAGACCAGGAGAGGGAGACAGTAATGAAAGCAGCCCGGTGGGCAGGACGCGAGATCAGCACAAGATCTGTGGGCCAAATGTGCTCTGAGCAGGAGCCTCCCAGCTGTCCTATGGGAGAGAGCTCCTCCGCAGAGACCTCAAATTCTTTGACCCTAGAAATGACATCCTTGGCCCACCCCTAAAATTGGGCACCCCGGTGGTATTTTGGGTCAAAATCCTTGGCTTTTGTCAAATTGCAATTCATTCTAATACTGTGTCCCAGGGCCCAGCCCAAAGTCCCCTTGATGGGTAGCCTCAAAATTGGGTAATACCATGGGCTTTGGAGGCCAGGTCTCAGTTATGATTTTGTTTGCTGGCAAGAAACTACAAACCCAGTAAATGGTATATTAAATAAGAAGTTTATTTGCCTCATGAAACATGAATCCTGGGGAAGGCAATCCACTGATGCCATCAAAAATCCCAGTTCTACCTTTTTACACTGCCATCCTTGACCTGTGGATTTGACCTCATGGTCACAAGATGACTGCTGTGCCATATCTGCACTCCAGAGAGAATATCTGGACTCCAGAGAGAATAAAGGGAGATATTTGGCTAAATCTGCTCCAAGAGCTTCTGCCTGGTCCTTTTTGTTTCCATCCTGATGGCCAAAACTGGTCACTTGGCTACTTCTAGATGCAAAGTACGTCTGGCAAGATGAGTGTTTTAGTTTTCCACCTCTGTAGAAGAAGAAGAAGGCAAGGGAAAGGGTTTTGGTATGTCTGCCAGAGACAGGCAGATCTGGCAACGTCGCTTAGAATACAACCTTGCAGAGTTCCCGTCGTGGCTCAGTGGTTAACGAATCCGACTAGGAACCATGAGGTTGCGGGTTCGATCCCTGGCCTTGCTCAGTGGGTTAAGGATCCGGCGTTGCCGTGAGCTGTGGTGTAGATTGCAGACGTGGCTTGGATCCCGCGTTGCTGTGGCTGTGGCGAAGGCCGGCAGCTACAGCTCCTGTTAGACCCCTAGCCTGGGAACCTCCATATGCCGCGAGTGCGGCCCTAGATAAGGCAAAAAGACAAAAAAAAAAAAGAATACAACCTTGCACAAAGGATTTATTTGAACTTCTGTTTATTCATTTGGAAAATGAGGACAGTAACAAGAGCTCCCTTCCAGGGTGGCAGTGCCTGGAATACACAAAGTATTTAATATATGATACATATCATTATAATTATTATAAAGGGGAAAACAATATTTACATGAAAGGCAAGCACCAGGCCTAGTTAATATATTTCTGGAAAATTACTGAACTATCCCAAATTAAACAGAAATATATTCTGAAAATCCCCGCAGAGGCAGCCTGGGGTTTTACTTGTAGAGGGCTGAGGCCGAGGAGGGTGAAAACTGCTAACCTGCTTTCCTCAGGAGCCGGTCCGGGACTCAGCGGAGGAGGGATGGGGCCAGCCAGCCCCCAGGGCCACGGTTCGAGGCCTGCCTGGTCCCCGCAGGCCCGCCGGCCGGCCCAGTTTGAATGAGAGCATCACAGAGCTGGAATAAGCCAGATGCCTGCCTGGCCCGCCCTGCTCCCGCGTGGAGCTGGAACCCTCCCCACCCCCACTTAACTGGGTTTGTGTTTCTTCTGCTTTTGAACAAAAGCAAACTGCAAAGAAAGCTGGCGGCTCCTGATCCCGCCACAGAAGCATCTCATTTGCTCTTTTATGTTCACTCGCAGAGGGCAGGAAGCAGCAGCTGAAGTGACTTCACTCTGGAGCTGGGGGCTGCGGCGGGGGTGTGAACCATGGACTCAGCGGGCAGGCGGGGGCCCTGCCGAGGAGAGCCCTGGCCCTGCCTCCTCTGGCCCAATGGCCTCAAAGAGCCCCCGAGGGACCAAGAGAGGGAGAGCCGGTGAGACTGACCATTGGGCCACCGGAGACCGTTCTGGCGGGGGCTTGTGTCCTAGGACCCTGGTCAGGCCCTGGTCCTGGGGGAGGAACGTGGACACGTCCCGGGATAACCTGGAGGCAGCAGCCACAAACCATCTTCGGAGCGGGGCATGGCTGGTACTCCAGAAATTCCACTTGGGGTGGGAGGTGCACGCAGCCGCTGTGAGTCGACCTGAGGCTTGTTCTTTTTTTTTTTTTTTTTTTTTTTTTTTTTT